>VWZX01007172.1:113260-404304 GCA_013399015.1 Galbula dea | reverse complement strand
GGGGGTTGGAACTAGATGATCTTTAAGGTCCCTTCCAACCTGAGCCATTCTAGGATTCCAACCTTAATGATTCTGTGATTTACAGTTTCTAAATACAAATCTCTAATGTTTTTCCTATACATTTGGAAGATCTGAATTTTTCCTGAGATGGCTTCCTAACTTTTTGAACCACAATTTCATTACCTCTCTGTGATATTTGACTTTTATGAAGTTTTGAATCAAGGAGTTTTCTTTGTAAAGTGTTTAGTCAAGCAGTTATAGGTAACAAGCTCTGTTTGGTATAGATGTGAGGTGAGAAGGACCAATGAAAAGGCCTTAAGTATCTCTCATTTCCTCTACTCTCCTTTATTCTCTGCTTTAGGAACGGTTGCACTTCAGAATGAGTATTGCAGATATATTTTTTTCTTTCTTTTCTGACTATTTCACTAGTTGTAGTTGCTCTATGATTCCCCAAGATGATAGCTGAGTACCAAGAATTTCTGAATTTTCATTAAAATGGATACAAGAGAGAGCAGTGAGAAAAATATTAGGATCTTGGTCTAAATTCTGTTCAGTTTCTGTTTTTCAGTTACCCTGGGTATAAAGTGTGAAAAAATATGGAAGTGGATAAATTGATTTTGTTTCAGAGAGAAATGTTTTATTATCCACTGTAGAAGTAGATGCTCCACCCACATGAAAGAAGAGTTGTAAATCTGCACTACCTGTTGAATTTTCACTGGGATTTCATTTTCCACCAGTTTTAATTTCCACATTTCATTTTCTTCCTGGCCCTGTGTGCTGTGCATGCAAATCTCTTTGCGACCAAAAGCAATGGTATGTCAGCCATCTGATTTGGAGATAGGGTGGGGGCCCTAGATCCACATTAACCACCAGCAAAGCACCCCAGCAGCCACATGATTAGCCTTGCCACTGTGCTGGATGCACTTGCTGCTCCTGAGTTAGCTGGTTAAATTGAAGAGGCCAGAGCTATGCTTTCACCATTAAAGGACAAGATCACTGCTGGGTGCAAGTGATTCCTCTGCAGACTCTAATGAAAGGGTCTACAGCCTGCTTTGCATTCTCCAGGAATCCATATAGAGGTAGTTAACTTGTTGGAAATGCAGGGGGTTTTTTTGTAGTGGAAAAACTGCTGTCAACTGACAGAGTGGGATCATCATAGGATGGTTTGGGTTGGAAGGGATTTTTCAAAGTCATCTACTCCAACCCCCCTGCAAAGAACAGGAACAACTTCAACTGAAGCAGGTTGCACAGAGCCCTCTCTAAACTGACCTCAAATGTCTCCAGGGATGGGGCACCCACCACCTCTCTGGACAACTTGTGCCAGTGTTTCACCACCCTCAAGTGTAAAAGATTCCTTCCTTCTATCTAGCCTGACTCTCCCCTCTTTTTACTTTAAAAGCATCAAACTTTGTCCTGTCACAAACAACCCTGCTAAGAGACTGTCCCCATCTTTTTTTATGGGCCCTTTTAAGTAGTGATAGGCTGCATTAAGGTCTCCCTAGAGCCTGCTCTTCTCCAGGTCGAACAATCTCAACTCTGTCAGCCTGTCCTCACAGCAGAGGTGTTCTAGCTCTGAGATCATTTTCGTGGTCTTTCTCTGGATCCACTCCAACAGCCCCATGTCTTTCCTGTGCTGAGGACTCTCTAGCTGGGCACAGTACGACAGGTAGGGTCTCGCCAGAGCAGAGATGGCTAGGTACATTGGAAGGTTCCTTTCTCTTTCAGTGGCAAAGAGCCATGCAGAATTTCTATGTTGATGAACTGACTCTAGGTGGCAACAACACGCTGCGTAGCCTTATCAGAGGCTAAGGCTATTTACTGCTCCTTACTCAGAGGCAAAGAAAGGATAGCATTTTCAGTACTGCTTCTAGAAAATGTTTCAGCTAATTGCACCAGCTGCACATTGGTAGAAACATTTCCAGATTCTGCTAGTTTTCATTGTCTTAGAGGACCTGGGTTTCAACACATGTTGATTAAGATGCTGCATGTTTCATTTTGTAGGTGTAATACTGCAGGTGTGCAGAGGAAAATGAGCAAACTATTCTCTTTTGGTTATCCTGCTTGGATGGGCAATCTCAGGAAGCACAGGTACAATCCTGATTTGTAACAATGCCCATAAAAATGCACAGATGGGTTGGTGCAATTGCAGTTCTGTAGCACTCCCCAACCATGCTCTTGAAATGCCACTTGATCACCTCATCAAAAAACCAGCCACAAACATACCTATGAAACAGTTGCCACATTTTCTGTGTGAAACACTGTTATCTGCCAAGAGATCTGCAATGCCCTATTTCATTCCCTCCTCACTACAGATCCAGCTTCCTGGGCACAGCAGTAGGTAAGCAAACACCTGCACAATATACATTTTTTTACAAGTATGATGAACTGCAGAGTTTTCAAATGTTTCTCAAAAGCCAGTTTTACTGCTCACTCCACTGACCCTTGAAATGTTTAAATCTGTTCTTGATGTGTTCATAGGCATAGGGAGAAGACAGAGGGAGAAATACTGGATTTGATTACTTGTCACAGTGAAGAACTGTCATTGTAACCAGACTACCTACTAATAATGATTACAGAAAAGCTTTCAAGTGTGATGACATCATGCCTGTAGCAGGCTAAAGTGTCTGATAGCATCTGCAGGATATGATAAACTTCTTTATTACACTGTCAAAGTGACAAAGCTATGAAAGGCTGTGATTAAATCAGCTACTTTGTATAATTGACCCACTCACCTGCATGTTGTCAGTTATTCTCCTCTGGGGCTATTTCCAGTGTTTCAAACCTCTAAGCTGCTTTCAAAGGAAGAATTGTCTTTTAAAAATGTATCACTTAAGAGCAATTTCTTCCTTTCTTAACCAAGTAGGGAATTTCTCTTTAAATGATATTGAATCAAGTTTCCAGATCTACAGTGTCCTAAATCAGTATCTTACAATCCCCTATGAACCTGGTGCACTGATTTTTAAAAATAAATATGTATTAATGGATCAGGATTTAGTCCTACTAGGAATATATATGCCTCTCTGGGATGAGTGCCCTAAAAAGACACACACTCTTAAAAGGTACTTGTGTCACAGTAGTTTGTACAATGCTTATTTTTATTAGTTTTTCTTCCTTTCCATTAAGTAGTAGTTTTACCATGCATTTTTCAAAAAGTGGAGACAGGATGGCAAAAGTAATAGAAACAACTGGAAAAAAATTGGTTGTATGTATGAACTATTGTCCAAATACGTATGACATTATATTGTTTTTCATGTTTTCTTCTGTTAAACAGGCATATCTGTGCAAAAACAGTGCTGCTAATCATGGTGGGAGTTTTCAGTTTTATTCTGAGATACCCACTCTTTATGCCAAGCTCCTAGGACCCTTACCCAGAGGCATGTATCCTACCCCACAAGCTGAGGTGTGTGAGTTCAGTACACTAGCACTGAGGACTCATTTTGGACTTGTCCTATTATCCTTCTCAACTTGTCTTCTTTACAGCTTGAGAAGACCATTGTTAAAGTATCATTCTGTGTAGCTATCACAATCCCCATCCTCTACTACCTGTGCTAACCCTCAAATGCAAGAAGTTACACTTCCATTGCAACCACTCTGGCCATTTTCAGGATTCATTCACCTTGTGGCATACGAAGTGGACAAGCCTTCTCATATCTGTCTCCCCACAAGTGTCCTTACATGTTACTGAAGTTGTGGGTTTCCCTTTCTCCTTCATGCCAGATCTGGATTGCACTACAGGACTCCATGCTAGAAATCTCTACTATTTCCATGCCAGGAGCTTTCTGTGCCCTTTCTAATTTTTGTCCTTCCTCCTCCTATTTCTTACTCTTTTCTCTTTCTCCTTCAAGGTGCCAAGTTTTTGAACACAATTGGGTTATAGGGCCAAAGTAAAAAAAGTGATGTCTTGAGACTAACCTTAGTTTAGCAAGTGCATTGCAAAGGCTAGCTGTCCCTACTGCAAATGTGGGAAAATTCCTTGCTTGCTGAGAGCCCAGCTGGTTTCCAGATACAGGTGGATAGGACATGACCCAGCATATCCCTACAGATTTATCCAGTATTGACATGGGCAAAATCAATGTGGCTACAGACAGTGAGAATGAAAGTTCACAATAGCTGCTAAATTGTGTGTTCTTTAACTCTTTGGTATAAAACTCAGTGGGGGTCTTTGCTGCCATTCTTTACCTTTCACGCTTTCATAGGGTCATTAAGGTCGGAAAAGGCCTCCAAGAACAAGTCCACACCACTGTGCCCACTATCTACATGCTTTTTGAATGCCTCCAGGGATGGCAACTCCACCACTTCTCTGGGCAGCCTGTGCCAATGTCTAAGTGCTCTTTTAGTGAGGAAATTTTTCCTAATATCCAACATGACCCTCCCCTGGCACAACCTGGGGTCTTTTCCTCTTGCTCTATTGCTAATCACCTTGGAGAAGAGACCAATCCCCACCTCACTACAACCTCCTTTCAGGTAGTTGTAGAGAGCAAGAAGTTTCCTCTGAGCATCCTTTTTTCTAGGCTAAACAACCCCAGTTCCCTCAGCCACTCCTTACAAAACTTGTGTTCTAGGCCTTTCACCAGATTTTTTCCTCTCTTTGGACATGCTCCAGCAATTCAATCTGTCTTCTAGTGAGGGGCCCAAGACTTCCTCCACCTTAATTTTCAAACATGTCAATGAAATTTTTCTCACTGATGATTGAAATGTTCCTTGAAAATTCTGAATTGGTCTAGTAATCAAAAGATACCACATCACACCTAACCTTGGAGTGCCATGAAGGTGTAAGCAAATAACCTTCTGTTCAACCAGCCATTGAAACATGAAAGCCAAAAGTGACATGTCAGAAGCCAAGTTATAGTTTAAGATGAGGCATCATATAATAAAAATAGTTTTCAGAACATTCTGTTCTTGGCTTTGGTTTGAGAGGTTTTTCTCAAGCAGGGTCAGACATTACTTTGTACAGATGAAAGCATCTTGTTTTCTAGATGAAACTGTCTCATGTTTGCAATGAAACAGTTCTTCACTGTTTGGATGACAAGCATATTTTTGACCCATCTAAAGGAAGCCACTCCATTCCCTGTTTATACTCAAGAGCTGTTTCCATTTCAAAATAAGATTCTTCTGAAAAACTAGTGATCACTTTTTCAGGGGCTCTACCTTCTGCCAGTTTTACCCAAATTTTATTTGACAAAGCACCACCACTATCATGGAATAGAATAGCTCTTGGTGGCAATGGCACAAGCTTTTGAAGGAGATATTTAGCTGTCTGTACATGATTCTCTTTTGAACAGCTACTCTGTATTTCCTTCTATGTTACAAGTCTCCACTGTGATTTCCAATTCTAAATGCAACTCTAGTGATTACAGATGAGTTGGAAAGTAAAGCCTCTCTATAGTTGATCTATACTACATTGTCTCCACAAGCTGCATAGTCAACGTTACCCCTCCAACTTCTTTGTCTCACACAAAATATGCATTTCCTCTGGGAACTGGCACACCTCAAGAAAACTAAGACTAGCACATAATATGAATTTTACATATTTCATGCCACTAATGGACACAGAATCACATCCAGGGAAAGCTGATCTCCAATTACAGGTCTTTTCTTACTGTTGTTTGGAGCAGGGATTGAAGGTCTGACAGTTCATCAACATTTTCATACAAATTCATCCTGGCTTAAAACCAAAACAAAAACAATTATATAGATAGTGTTGACAGCAAATGATTATTGAAATGCAATTGTTAAACTTTTCTACAGTTGCTTTAGCTGTGTCATAGTGTTTTGTGATGTGGATGGGAAATGAAAAGGGAAACAGCCATTGCTGGTACCAAATTGCTGTACTGACTCTATCTGTGAGCCACCAATTGTTTTTTCCATGTGAGGCAAGAGAAGATGGGCACATTTTGAATCTGTTAAAGTATAGTACAGGTTGGTCAACCTACCAGAACAATCTCATGCTGATTTAATGCACAAACAGCATGGAAAAAACTGTGATTCCTGTGGACTGAAGAGATAGCTTCAGCCTGAGGAGTTGCTTGGGTGATGTAGCTTACAAGAAAGTAAGAAGGTAATAGGGGTAGTGCTCTATAGTACTGGTATCATAATTCACCATGAAATTTAAGCATGATGTTTATATATAAATAATGGCTGTCTGAGATATAAGTAGTTTTCAGTTGGCTGAACATCTTGGTATGTGTGTAGTCTTGTCACATTATGACATCTTTCCCAAGATGTATGAAGTCCCTGCTTTTTCTGCCAGGCACATTTAGTATGCTGTTGTACTGAACTCTCCCCATATGAAAAATGTGTATCTAAAATGGATGGATCTAATCGATTCTGGGGGAAAAGAAATCATTTCCTAATGCCTCCAGTATGAATTTGGAGGTTTGTATGACTAATGACTGCAAGGCTTGAGGTGAAAATTTCAAAAGCAACTCATTGACTGGGGATAGTAACATCTTAACAGAACAGAAATACTCTGTTTCCAAAATACCTAGCTTCTGTTGGTTTTCAGCTAGCAAGTTTGCATTATTTGAAACAACACTACTGTTCACATATTCAATCTAGCCCTAAACTGGGTTGAGTCTCAATGCTTATAAATATCTAATGGGCTCATGCGTTAGATGGTCAAAAGGATGGGGCCAGATTCTTCTCAGTGGTGCCCAGCAGCACAACAAGGGGCAGTGGGAGCAAATTGGAACACAGGAGGTTCCATGTGAACATGAGAAAAAAAGTTCCTTTCCTGTGAGGATGCAAAGTGCTGTAACAAGCAAAGAAGTTGTGGAGTCTCCTCTTCTGGAGATACTCAAAACCTGCCTGGATACAATCCTGGGCAACCTGCTGCAGGTGAACCTGCTTTAGCAGGAGGGTTGGACTAGGTGATCTCCAGAGGTCCTTTCTAGCCCTTACCATTCTGTGAGGTATGAACCACATGGCAGGCTGCTAGCTCCAGGAGAGGTTTTCAGACTGGAATCAGATGGTGCTTGCCAGGACTACTTAGAGCGTGAACCATACAGACAGAGGACTATGCCTATCACATATCCCTAAAGGCCAGGTTTGAAAATGAGTTTTAAAAGAAGGGTTTGCAGTTTCCCAGCAATGTAACTCTTGGTGATTTTTGGAAAGAGAAACACCCAGTGCTGTGTAGCTGGAGAGGATGCTCACTCAGGCACAATTGGGTGGCTGTGGCCGAGGGGGTATTCCTCCCTCCTGTAAGAGAAAGTGAATCTAAATATTGGTTCTCATTTGATATAATGTTATCATATATATTCTCTACCTAAGCAGCAGCAGTAGATGCTTCAGAAGAAGTCTCAAGAAATTCAATAATTTTCCCTAAGAGAAGTTTCTGTTAATGCTCCTTTCCCTGTCCCTCTGGCTTAGTGACAGGCTTATGCCTTGAATAAGAAGGTTTTTATCCCCTTACGCATTTTATAAAATCTAATTCTTTCTTCAAATTTTATCTCATGTAAAAGTGAATGGTTTCACTTTAATAGCTAATATTTTCTTTCATCACTTCAACATTTGTATCTATTTAATTCTACTGGATGAACTCTTGTTCTTTATTTATGAAAAAAGGTCTTACACAGGACTTTCTTTGTGCTATTCATTATTTTTTATAAAGCTTTCTCATATGCTTTCTTCATGCCACAAGTCTAATCTTTTCAGTTTCTCTAGATACAAAATTTTCTCTACCAGCCTCTAGCGATTTACATAACCTGTCTCCAGATGTTCTCTATATCTGCTATAACTGTTTTGCAGTCCAGCTCCCAGAACCAAAGTAGTCAAGATGCAGCAATAACCAATCTACAGGAACTACACAGTATTGCCAGTGTGGTTTGGTTTTTTTTTTATTTATTTTTTTTTATTTCCCACTAGCATTTTGTTCAAGACTGCTGTCCACTGAGCTTTCCACAGTAGTGCCTGGACCTTTTTTTCTGGGCAGTTACAGTCAGTTACAATCCCAGTAGGTTGTGTGAATAACATAAAATATGCCCTCTAGTGTTAGCCTTTCCTAGCACTAATCCTTTTGGTCACTGTGGTGTTTATTCAGCTACTTAGGTTAGGCTTCTCTTCACTGCCTCTAAAGCTCTTCTACTGTAAGCAAAATTATTTAATAGTATGGTTCCTGTATGTTGCCTATTTTACCCCTTTCTGGATCAATAATATTTTTAAATTCTTTTTTAGCTTGTCTTTACTTCAGATGTCATGTTGTCACAGAAGGACTGTAGGAGTAATACATTTGGGATATAGCTATGCTGCCCAGCACAGGAAGCCCAAATAGAGTCGAGCTTGTCTATGGTGGTACAGCACCACACTTCAACTCATATATTGGCTGTTTCTCAGCAGGCTACTTCACTGCCTTGTTTTGAGTAGCTGTAATATCTCAGCACGGCACTACGTGATGGTGGACAGACATAAGACTTACTATGTTAAAAGTCAACGAGATGGTTGTAACATTTGCTTTCTGATAGTTCTGAATGCTCAACATTACTTCCTCTCCCACCACAAGTTTGGGTAGGAGCCTTTACAAACCTCTGATAATCATTTTGTTAAATGATCAGCTGCAAATCTGAATATATTCATACATACTTGATTTTCCTTATACCAGTAAAGAAAAGGTATAGAAATAGAATGGTTCAGAATGCAACTGTGTACCCCAGATACCATGGTTAATACCATGCTCCTTCTGAAGTCCTCCTCCCCTCAACAACTTTTTTGTGTCCCTCACCCCTAAAAATCACTTCCAGCCACTGCCACCGCTGCAATGGTTCTACCCAGCCAGAGGCATTGTGAGAAGCAGCTGGCAGAGCTGAGGAAGGCTTGTGTCCATTTGGCACTCCGGTCTCTGTTGTGCTGCTGGAGCTTTGTCTCTGCAGGACATCTAGAAACCTCAAGAGAAGGTTTAAAATACACATTTCTGCCCAAGGGTAAAAAAAAAAAAAAAGAGGATATGTCTGAGGAAACACAATTGAAAGGTAGCCCTGGGGAAGGCATTTTTTCCTTTTACAAGGCCAGAGCCTAGGAATTCATCCCCTATTTTGGCATATTCAT
Organism: Galbula dea; assembly: GCA_013399015.1. Classification (NCBI taxonomy): domain Eukaryota; kingdom Metazoa; phylum Chordata; class Aves; order Piciformes; family Galbulidae; genus Galbula; species Galbula dea. The sequence goes on along the minus strand of VWZX01007172.1, from coordinate 395,262 downwards.
GTTTTATTACTCCCTTCAATTATCTTTTCAACTCATTTTCCAGATTCCAAATTCTCTAATTTCCCAAAGAGCTGCTAGCCTATAGATGCAAAAAAAAGGTTTGCACTGTGTCCTAACAGAATTATTAATACAATTATTACATTATTTAATATTTATATTACACATATCTAAAAGGTCACAATTAAATTAGGCCCCACTACGTTCACCACTACCCAAATGCATAATTAACTGCACTCCAGGCCCTCAGGAAAAACATTTAATTCCAAGGTAAACTCCTTAGGGCAGAAATTACCTACTTTCTTGTTCTGTGTGTAAAGAGTGTCTGCCACTGGTACAGCCTAAAGGCTGCAGCACAATCCCAATAACAACTGTAGTAATGATAATTAATAGTGGTATTAAATATCTTTCCATCAATTTTATCACAGCTTACTCCCCTCTTGTTTAAGTGTGATGTGCTAAGAACGTGTTTCACTCCTTCAGTTGAAGCATTCTTTATTTAATGTTTCAGTGCTGAGCTAAGGATACTTTGCTCTGCTTGCAGGGAACAGAAGCGTTGGTGCCATGGATAGTGTTTGGAGAGAGGACAAACTCCAAGAAGAGAGGAAACACCCTCAAGAGCTGTTCTCCTGCTCCATGTGAATGCTAACACTTGCTCAATGTTCCACCATGAACTCCTTCAGTACATCAAGTGGCTGGAAAAAATCCTCCGTGCTGAGAAAGATCCACGTGTCACTGCTGAGTCAGAAGCTAGTGATGGTCAGAGACAGCAGCACATAGTTTTTTAAATGTGTTTGGGGTTTTTTTTGTTTTGTTGGGGTTTATTTTTGGTCACCCTCCCCCAAGGAAGTATATGTTCTTTAAAAAATGTTGCCAGAAGGCATTGCAGTTGTAGATTTTATTGTATATACACAATATGTTACTTTCAAAGTATTGCCCCAAATGCAAACTGGGACAAAAAATACCAAAACCCAAAGGAAGGATTGCTTAGTGTTAAAATGTTACAAAATGTGATGCTAATTTAATATTGACTTGCTACTGCAATACAAGAATTTATTGCTTCATGTTTCATTCCCCTCACCATAACTATAGAAATATCATGACAGCAAACAGCCGAGGCACCAACTTGGCACACTTGCAGTTAGTGCCCTATTCTGTAAATGCTATTATGAAAGTTAGGATCCAAATAATTTTAGGGTAGTTAAAACTAAATATGTTTCAAGCAGACGGTTGGGGTTTTTTAAAAAAACAAAACAAAAGAAACAAACAAACTGTGAAATGCTTTACAAGCTCTAGAACAGTGAACTGTCTGAGGCTCTGTCCTAAAGATACAGGTGATACCCATCTACAAAAATGGCTCATCTCTGTCAGCAAAATGTCATTGTAACCTTGATAGGAGATGTTATCTAAAAGGCACAAATATCTGCACAACAGACACATCCAATTGTGCCTGTCTGTAAGTCTTCTAAGATATTACCCAACTGTCTCAGTTGCACCTGCTGGAAAAGCTATTCCCTTCAGCCTAAAGAGGGAAATATAAGTTGGTGTGTAAAACTGAGTTGAAGATTAAAAACTCCAGGAACATACAAAATTAGATCAGTACTGAGGTGCTTTGTGCCAGTGAAGACCAGATAGTAAGTCTTTCCTATCATTTTTCTAGCCCTTCCTACACTTCCACCTGGGAGAAAGTTCTATGAAATTCTTTTGTAAGAAAACTTAATAGACATCATAGCAACAGCATTGTGTTTCTTGCTCTCAAAACAGACAGTATTTATTTTAGCAAGGTGTGTCACTTACCTCTCCCTTTTCAATTTATGTACTTAATGTATTTATTTATTGCATTAAATACAACTTAATACTCTTCCAAAAGGTTTTAGAATATTAATTGCTTTCCAGCTTTTAGGGTTTTTTAAAGAGCTGCATTTGTTATGAATATTATCGCTCCATTTGATTAAAGGGGTGAAAGTATTATATACAGGAAAAATGAGCAGAACTTCTATGCTATAAGATCCAGCATGTAGCAGATCTTTCAGTTCTCCAGTGTTGCTCTTTCCACCTCACTATGAGGTAGAACAAAACAAAATTAATCCAGTTCTTCTGTGCTCTGCTGGATTTTTCTTCTTTTTAACTCTAGAATTAGTATTTAGCATGCAAATTGGATAGATAAATATGTGGTGACCCCATATCTTTCATGCCCAACCTTCTGTCTCCCTCATTTGTGCCATCATTTTCATCATCTATGTTACGGTTTGCCAGCAGTTCTGCTGTTTTGTGAAGAGCTCCTGTGGGGGGTCTTTCTGGCAAACTCTTCCTAAAGAGTATTTTCTGCAGAGTGCCAGGAGCGCTTGGCACCGATTTGTCAGCTCACAGTGACTTGCAGTGCTGATACTTAATAGTCATCCCCTGTAGCTTAGCAGTGGCAGTAGATGGATAATGCAGCGTCTAAACTGCATCTTGCATGTTGGGTTTCTTCTGCTTGGCAAACTTGGAAGGCAAATTTAATCAATATAAACCAGGGAAAGAGAAACTGAACAATCTATCTTGCATTTTGAAGGATGTTTTGTCAACTTTACTACTATTAAGAGAGTGTTTCACAGAGAGAAATTAGAATAGATTGAACAAACTGGTACCACTGACCCTTCAGCAGACAAGGAGGAAAGGCATAAGAAAGTACGGACAGCCTCAGCTTTTGTCAGCCATGCCAAGCAGGGAGAAGGACATGAAGGTGGGCATCCATGTCATGCCACAGGCTGTTGCTGTAGGAAAATATGAAATCCCCCAGGCTCAGGACAATACAAGGGATACCCTGAATCCTACAAGTGTCAGGACACAATGGTTATCTCCCACCCACATGGCCATTTTACCTTGCTCCATTCTCAGCCTTTCCCTCATCTCCCTCTTCACGACCTGCATTTTCCCTTCCCATTTGCTGCCTGCACACCACCCAGGACAATGGGCTCTATTCCTCCTCGTCCCTTAGGACCTACTGCCGCAGACACAAACCCCACCATGCCCTTGGATCTCTCTTCAGTGACAACGAACCACTGACGAGAGGGGTCCCAGCAGCAAGTTCCCACACGAAAGCAGCTCCTCCCCAGAAGAAGTGGAGCTGAATCACTTTTACAAAATTAAAAGCTATTGATAAAAAAGTTTGATCCTTGGTTTGTGGGGTTTTTTTGTGGTGATGCTGCAGAACCAAACGGGCTGCAAAGGCAGCGAGGCAGGAGTGTGAGTCCCGGTCAGCCCTGACCATTTTGTGGTGTGGGGGCTCCCTCGCTGCTCCGGGTTCCGCTCTCGGAATGGATAAGCCGAGGAGCAAGTGCGAGCGTACCCCTGTGTGTATCGCTGTGCCTTGCCTATCCCTGTGCTCTGAGAAGAGAGGCCCTTTCCTGGCCTTTTGAGGTGAGGGCGGTGAGATGCCTTCCCCGGGCGGGGCTGGGCGGTGCCGGGGGCTGGCTGCAGGCGGAGGAGCAGGAAGAGACCAGGATATTCCTGAATGAACGGCTCCCTCCTCACCCCACAACTCCTCCCGCCACTCGCCCGTGGCGCTCCGAGGCGCAGCCAGTTTCTATAGCGACGGCGCTGATCCGCGGCTCTTCCGAGTACTAACAAAGCCGGCTGCCCGCCGCCGTGCTGGGGCTAAAGGGAGGACGAGGCTCTCCCTTCCCGCCGACACCCCGCCCGCTCGCCCTTCTGCGGTCCCGACAGGTACGAAGCGAGGGGCTCCCTGGCGGCCCACGCCGCCCGCCCCCAGCTTGGGTCATCGCCAAGTGGGAAAGGTTCCCCGGCAGGGTTCGGGGACGGGGTGACGGCTGCGGGAGAGGCTACCCCGCGGGCCAGTCGGAGGCAGCGGGCGTCGCCTGAAGCGCGGTGAGGGGCGGCGGCTGAGGTGGAGGAGAGAGAAAAAGAGAAAGGGACGCGTTCATCTCTCCAGTCCATACCCTTCTCTCCGTCCGAGTCCGTGGCAGCCGATAGAAAGCGACGAGGGTTGCTGCAGGTGCGGCCCCTTTCCGACTTTGCCTTGGCGGGGCCGGGGGCACAGGGGACTTTCGGCTCTCAGAGAAGCGGCGCTCGGCGGGGTGGGCCTGGTAGGGCACCTCTGCTCGGCTCGGTTCGACTCAGCTCAGCTTAGCTCAGCTCGTCTCAGCTCGCCCTCCTAGCACCGGCCTTAGGGGCGGGCTGGCGGGGAGCGGTACGGACGGGCTCCGGGCCTGGGGCTGCAACCGGTGGGCTTCCCCTCTCCTCCGGGGACTGACCTTCCCCTCCTCAGTTAGGATTGCCCTTGATAGTAATAAATGTGTTAGTGGTGGTGTTATAAAAATACGCGTTGCCTCTCTGGAATATCGAGGTTGCAAAGTTTGATTTGCTCATCTTTAGGAAGTAATGTTGAATGGGATGATACCTTTAAAATGCTCTGCTTAGTTAAAAATGTATCTAGAAATCTAAAGGACTGGCCTTGAAGCTTTATCAAGAAATCACTGCTTGTTTTTAGGAGTTAAGCGTGCCGGCAGGTTTTACGTGAGATGAGTCTGTAGCTTTCAAAGTCAGCTTGGCTCTTCAGAAGGCAGAGCTAAGGTAAGATGGTAGAGATGATAAACGTTTGCTTATCTCTGCCAACCAAGGGCAGTCAAGAATTAGTCACCCTTAGCTCTTGAGATACTGTTGCCACAGGGTCGATGGGAAGGTCGTTAGCAGGACACTTGCCTGAGCACTTTTTTTAGAGGCCGTATGAACACCTTCAGAGTCATAGTGGGTGTGTGAATAACCATGAATTTCAGCGGAAGTTTAAAATTCAAAGCAACTTCCCGGTGATAACAGAACTGCTGAAGTCCTAAGGATCAACCATTATGTTTACTTGCTGAGTGATTTCAAAGAATATAAATAATATAGAAAATAAACTAGTTGATGGGCCAAAGCAAAAGTGTTCTGTGACATGTATGCAGCCAGAAGGATGCTCTAGATAGGAATTGTGATGTGAACAAGAGAAAAAAAGGGAAATAGTATGTGAGATGAAGAGAGTTGTGTCTATCAAAGTTGTTGAGTGGATGGACAGGAATTGACTAAGTATCAGATAATGTGAAACTTAAACCACCATACATAAGGTAATATCAGGGTATCAGAGCCCAAAGAGTAAGTATGGCATGGAAGAAGCTTGAGTGGTATATAAAATAGTGACTGTTAAATGGTACTGGTAGCTCCACTTTTCATTTGAGTAACAATGTGAAAATATTTTGTAGGTTGGAAAGAGAAAATACATCCCTCTTAGGCAGTCATGAATACAAGTAGCATACAAAATGGAGACAAGCTTCTCTTGTAAGAGATGTATAACTGAAATGAAGTTTTAAATGAGACTTGATCAAGGTTAAGCATTTCTCAGTATAAAATTGAAATGAGAAATATAGCAATAGATACGGTGGAATTTAGCTCTTGTTTGCTAAAAACAAACTAAACAAAAAAAAGTGGATATCCTTACTTATGTTGACTGCAGTGTTTGTCTTTTGCTTCTTTCAGAAGTGTCACAACAGTAGTTTTGTTGAGAAAGTTGTTATAACCTTGTGAACGACCTCTGTTTTTTATGCAACACTGAAAAGCAAACTCTTCATTTTATTAAATGTGCCAAAAAAAATTGAGACCTCTGATTAGTTTAGAATGATGGAAAATAGCATTTCAAGACCGTACTCTAGGCTATTTGAAATTGAATGCACCTAGCAGGGAATAAAAGGTCAGCTGTGTATAATAAAGACCTGGGGACTTCTATTCCCTTAGCTGCATGGGAGAGAAGGAGAAGCATCAGAACTCAATACTATCTTGCCTTAAAAGCTAAAAGGATAAGCAAAATATTTATGGTTACACTTCCATGTGACATTTCAGTCCTGAAATTTTTCCCATGTGGAAGAATTGCAAACTCCACTTGATGAAGTTTATTACAGGAACAAAAAACAATGTAGTAGTTGTGGTAGTACCAGGAAAGAATGTGACAGCTAACTGAAGGTAATATGTCTCATAATGTAGCCTGACATGTGTAAGGGCTTCTAATGGTCTGAGCAGTTCTAGCATTTAGATCACAGCCTCTCAGGCTGTCATTTCACACCTTTCTGATGCTCCTCAGACCAGACTAGGTTTATAGGAAGCTTATTCTCAAACTGTCATAAAAACATCTTCTAAAGCTGTGTGCTCTGTTCAGCGAAATAGGGCACTGCTTGCATCAGCTCACCAATATTCCTCTTGCTGTAATCAGTCTGAGTGTAACATGTTTGTCTGTATCCTCAGCTTGATGACTCTCTGTTAAATGTTTTTCTGGAGATGTATGTGTATTTGCTGTAGCCAGCAGCTATTTCAGGTATACAGGGACACAGGTTGTGGTTTCAGTTCATCCAGCAAGGCTGTTACCCAGTGGTAGGGATCCTCAGAGAGCAAAGCTCAGGAAATTCTCCTGTGGCCTTTGCACACTTCGTGTGCTGAAGTGCTTCCTATCCAACATAAACTAATATTCTAAAAGTAACATAGTAACAGGCAGGTGTATACCACAGCATAGTGTAACATTGTAACTGCTTTCTAGTATAAGGAAAAACATTTGCAAGTATGAGACTGTTGGGGTAAGCTGCAAGAGCTCAGGCCTACCGAAAACTTGTATTAGTTTTCAAATTCATTTTCAAAGACACATAAAGAAATAGAAGATGTGCAGTTTCTAACCTACTACAGCTTTACCAGTTTTAAAACCCCATCCTCTATGGCTTCATACAGCTTGGTTTTCCTGCAGAGATCATGCAGAGCATTTCAGGCATAAGAAATGCCATAATGTAGTATATCTTTCCTTTTACTGTTTTTTCTTTTTCGCTGTCAACAGATGAATCCAGTTTTTCAGGTCTGATGCTAACTTACAGCTAAATTATTTTGAAATGAGGGCTTGATCATTTGAGAGCTTAACTTGCAGAAGCCTTTATTAACTCTCCTGACAAGATCTACACAAACATTCAGTAAAAGTTTAAATTACACAGCACCAGTTTAAATTTAGTCCAGGTACTGTGAAAACCTGAGATGCTCCAGAATCTCCAAAGTGTTGAGCAGAGATTTGAAATTCATTACATATTTGCCTGATGTCTCTTGCCATTTTCCCAGAAATTTAGCTGGTGTAACAAAGTTGTGGTTCCCTGAAAGACTCAGGTTCACAAGTGTTTTGAAGATACATACTGCATTTTTAAATTGGCATCTATAAATGGTGCTGCAGAGTTCAGAAATTGGGGGAGGGATGGGGATGGACTGTCAGCTTTCTTACCCCATCTAGGAGCTGCCCAGGTTATTTGGAGAATTGGCAGCCTGGTAGAAAGAAAAGGATATGACCATCTGATCTTGAGAACAGCTGTAGGGAAACTTGAAAAATAATTTAATTGTATGGGGCTGCAGTGAGGAACAAGGTGGGGTTTGATGTGCAGCCTGTGGTGGAGATGTAGTTGTGGAGTCAAGGAGCATGATGGGAGAGTTATCTGGGACTGCTATGAGGATGCAGTTTAAGATGGGACTGGGACTAGGACACACTGGTGAACACCCAGCCAGGAAAATCTATAGATATTGGAGTGTGTGCTTCAGTTCCTCCCAGTGGATGACCAAGAGAGGGGCTGAAGGCTTCTTTTAGGGCCCCTTTTGTGAGCCTTAAAGGCTTCATGAGCAGTATCTGTGCCAAAAAGTGTTGATCAGGAAACCCAAAGCTTTCTATAATAGTTTCAGGGCAGGTGGTGTTCCAGGCAGGGAAACTCATCTTGGCAGGTAGTTCATGGCAAAGAAAGAAAATTCCTGTTTCAGATGATGGATAGCAAGTATGTAAATCTCGGGCAGGAGATGTGTTCCTGTGAACGGAAAGGAAATATTCAAGGTTTGGTGACTCACAGTCAGTGATCTGATCAGTCTGCTTGAAAAAACATCTGACCTTGAAGCTTCTACTGAGGAATAGCTTTATGTGAAAGCAGAGCTTGAACCCTGAGGACTCTCCCTGCAGGTGTTTACCAAGAACCTGTAGAAGCCATTTGCCGCCTAATACCTGATGGGGGACTTGGAGTATCTCCACAGGAGTGTGTGATGGAAACAAACCTCCTCAAACCTCAAGCTGATACTGACCTTTTCCTCTTTCAACAATTCCTACAAGTAACTTAAAAAAAAGGTTGAAAAGGCAGTGTTTCAGTGTCTTTACTGCTATGGAAAGTATTTAGCTTATTTAACTAGAATTATATAAACATCTTAAGCACCTTTTGTACAGGTGGAGTGTTGTATAATGTGTGTAATGAGGGCTGTTATCATCCCATAGCTCTTTCAGTTCACTGAATTACATTCATATGCTGTTAAAGTGACAGCCAAATGAAAGTCAAAGCAAGAAACGGTGCTGTGTTGGGTGCTAGGTTTAAATGGTACAATGAGTGAGATGGGGCCACAAACTAAACAATGAGAATAAAACAAAGCATTCAATAAATAACCACCAACTATCCTACACACTAAGTGAAAGCTTCTGGTGGAAGAAAATGATGTGTTATTGTATGACTAAAACTGTATTGTAATGCATATATTCAATGGAAATCTGATGTTTTGTAATGCTCTGGTACTTGGCTTTGCTTTCAGCACATTAGATATTTTACTGTGTCCACTAAATCAAAGAATGTTTCTGGACCTGATGCTTTATTCCAGTATTCATGTTGACTCATTCTCAGATAAGCTAAACAGATTGAGCTCTTTAAAGCCCTCACTTGAAGTTTTATTCAGCATCTGAATTATATATATAGTGACTGATCTCGCTGTTTCTGTGAGAAACTGTCCAGTCTTTCAATATCCTTTATATAATGTGAACATTAGAACTGTGCAAAGGATCTTAGTTTGACTCTCACCAAAGCATAAATGGTAATGGTATCTTGAGGTATAAACCAGCTGTGTTTCCCTCCTCACCCATCCCATGTCTGTAAGATCTCATAGTGTTTTGTCCTCTGTGACTTTTAAATGTCATGCTCATTGCAGAGGAGTTGGACTAGATGACCTTTAAGGGTCCTTTCCAACTCAAACTATTCTAGTCTATGATTCTATATTCTTTCAGATTGTTTTCCATTAGATTGTTCCCCATTCTCAAGGACTGGTTGGATAATTTCAGACTCTGTATCTGGTTGTATTCAGATGCATTTTGTTTGAATGAGCATGGTTTACCACATAATCATGTCTTCTTAATTATTTACTTTTCTGCCAAATTCTTGTGTAATACATATAATTTATCAGATATTTTGTACTTCCTTTGAGTCCACTGTCGAAAAACAGTAACAGTAGCCTGGTCCTCAGCTTCTCTTCTCCCCCTTAAATCATGCTTGCTTGATGATCCTTTCTGACAGGCATTAGTGGAAAACTGTCTGTAAATTTTTAATCTACATCCTTTCTTCACAGTATGAGTTAGGTACCCAGCTTATGTGAACAGTCATACCTTTCTCTATAGCTATCAGGTACAATAACAATGCAACTAGAAAGTACTTTAACGTTAAAGAAAAATTCTGTTTTCTTTTGTTAATTCCTCCTTTTGTTTGTATCACTTGATCATAGTTGTTGGGTGGAAGCAGTCTCTGCATTTTTCAATATTCTAACATATTTCTCCATTCTTCTCTGCCACCTCCATGGCAGACTTGAAGATTTCTTATCCTCCCTGTAGGTCTCTGGGATAAGTTCTTGATGTTTGTGCTGTTAAGTTCAAGGTCAACACCTTCAATAATGCTTGTGAAGTAAATGGAAATCAGACATGATCTTACAACTCAGATCTAGCTAAAAAGACCAAAAGGCAATGTGCCTTCTGACTGTACAACTTATGTTGTTCTTCATTGGTCTTTAGGGGCTATTTGACAGTTGAGAAGACAGGTATGGGTACCTGCTCATTTAAAGACCAGCCTACAGTGGACATTATAATTTCTGGCCTTCTCTGTCTTTTAAAAATCAGGAAAAAGTATCTATACAGTTAGATAAAAACTGCCCTCTTTATACATAAATTTCTCTTTGCCTGAAATATTAAGACCTTAATCATAAAATACCATTTCTCCAACAGGATAAAGAACAGAGAGCATACCAGTGGTGAATCATCTGGTTTTGTTATCAGTCATTCAACCACTTTGGTGATGGAGGGATGAATAGATCAGACCCAGAGCTGTGAGCCAGATTGGTAGCTGGTAGGTAAGTTCCTGGAAGCTCACCAAAATGTTTTCTCAGGCATCACATCTCTATTTTACATGTTGTAGTTTGCCAAATTGTAACCTAGAAGGTTAATTATCTTCTTAAGACAACAGGATCACACTTAAGCATACATCTGTATCCAATGGAACTTAAGCATGTATGTACTTATGTGGATGCTCAAGTAGGGATCTGAAGAAGGATGGTTGTAGGGGAAAATAGAGAAGCAGCTCTTACAAGACTTAGAAAGAGCAAGGCAAAATGAATGCAGGGGGTATAAAAATGAAGTAATCTGACAGGCAGGGTAAAGCATTTTATAACCCTGGCATGGAAAAACATTGATTGCTGTGATATCTCCCTACCTTTCCCTGGTATATCCCCCAAGACAGGTTGTCCCACAGTAGTGTACTCTATGTATGGATCTGGCAGCATTTACATTATGAAGCTTCAAGCTTCTTTTTTTCAATCTATCCTAACATGGTCAAAACACTTGCTTCATGCTGAAGTGTGGTTTTTAGGGACTGAGGATAGTTTTCAGTGCCTTCATCAGTGTAAATGTAAGGTTTAAGTAATGCTTGTTGACATAGTCCTACTGAAATATGAATTCTCATTGACTTTGGGACAGGGAGGAGGGAGGCATGTCACAATAACACAAAGAAATGTTCTGGGGTTCTACTTTTTAATGCAGTTTTGTTACTCAGATATGGCTATGAATGAGTTGAATAACCTTCTGAACTTCATTCCTGGTTAAAAGTCAAGTCATCTGACTATTTTTCTGGTTCAGCGAAGTAAAATTATTCATAAAAGGAAATATCAGTTGTGCCAGTTTTGTAATTTGTTTTCAGTTTTTCTAATGGTAATATGATGCTTAACTCACTGTTTGTCATGTATATAGATAGCTCATATAGTGTGTGTGTATTTGAAATTCTGTAGGTCTCTTGAAAGGGTGACAGCTTTCCTGTAGTTCTAGTCCACACACACACACACACACATATGCAGACACATTTATTTATTCTGCCTTCTCAGGAGAGCTGTAATGTTTCAGATTATGCAGATATACATATTTATATTTCCCAGACAGACCAAGGATATAAAATTGACATCACAGATACATTTGTGGAAATTGCCTGTATACAGTGCTGTAAATTACTGTAAAAACAACTTCATCCCTGTCACCTTCTGTTTGCCTGTTGCTTAGGAAGAGAAACAATTTCACACAGTGTGATCAGTAAAGAGCAGATGTGGACATAATCCTATGCAGGTGTCCAAAAAAGAAGTCTCTATCCATGGACTGTAAATTAGTAATTTGTAACAAACAATCCTACTACATATTTAATGTCTCCTCTTTTTTACTGCTTCACTCTGCACCTCTTTCAATAGTAGTGTTGTGTCTTTATGCTTAGTTTTGTCACACCTTGTTTTCATTTATGATCTTGTCTGTGTGAGTACAGAAAAGCCAACCTCACTGGAGCACAGCTCATTTTCTAAAAAGTGTTTCAAAGAGTTATCCTAGATGTTTTATTTTGCTGCTTACACACTAGCAATGTCAACTAAAGCACCAATTAAGAGCAAAAAAGAAGCGTGAAATAGTTCTCTGACAAATAACAACTCCTAGGAGACAAAAATTAAAAATACAGTGATCAGCACTTGACTGTCTGCATTGAAAAATAAGGTTAATATCACCTCATTACTTCTGGCCCAGAGCTCTTTTGATCATGTTGGAGAGTTGCATTTGTCTTGAGATATTTGGAGTATTGATAAGGGGCAGCTTCAGTCAGCATTTGCTTTGATGTTTGTATATGAATAAAATTCAACTGTGTATGTGTCTATTATAATAATGCACATATCTGATGGATCAGATTCATTCTGCGGTGTTAAACTGTTAGCCATGTCTTTGATAGGCAAGATGCAATACAGCCTTTGCTGTGCAGAATATGGAGTCTAAGCAGGCAGAAGTACACCAGGTTGTGTATGTCAGAAAATTTCAGAGGAGATTAATATTAATTTAGCGTCAGTATTGAGTCAAAATGGATTGGACTGGTTTGCTGGGGTTTATGTGGGGTTTTGGTTGGTTGGTTTGGGGTTTTTTTATGGCAGGAAAGATGGAGGATAATGGGTCTTTGTGGAAGAAATATGAATTGGTAGTGAGACTGGTATGTGCATGAGAAAGAATTTCTATCTTGGCAGTATGTCTATTAAAATACCAAACTTTTCACTGCCAGGACACATTGGAATGTTCAAATCAAATTTTCTAGAGAGAACACTGAAGGAGTGTGGAGCACTCAGGTAATAGGCAAAGTCTAAAAGACTCCTAGAAAAAAAACAATCAGACTGAACCCATATACTGTAAGATCATATTGTTCTGAGAGGAAACAAATCTTGGGAAAGCAGTTTCATCAGCATTCATAGCACTAAGCAGTGGCACAGTTTCTGAGAAGCCTGCTCCAGAAATGACATCATTTGTCCACTGTGACATACTAGGCCACTCAGACTGGCACACAAATCCTGAGCAGCTGGCCCACACAAATCCAGTTGCATATCTCTAGCAAAAGAAAGACTCTAGTCAGAGATATGAATGGTTATTCACCCATCTGCAAAAAAAAAAAGAGAAATGCAGTGTGCCAGGCAGCAAACAGCAAGCATCATACATTCACTGATGAGCAGAGTTACAATGGGGAAACCACAGGCAATTGTGTTGATAGGAAATGGGCAAAGGTTGGAGATCTGTTCTGTTAAACCCACTGGTTCCATGGAGGACATTGACTAAACTCACTTCCTGTATACAGCTCCAAATGTCCACGAAACTCCCCCCCGCCCCAGTTTTTCTTTCATATAAGCAAAGAGTGGCACCACCAGAGGTGGGCCTTGGTCTGCTGGAAGTCTAAGAGGAAGGGAACTGAAGTGGTGTATCTCTCCTCTGTCTCTCCTCCACACCAGCTGCCCTGGAAAGGCTGAGATTGAGTTGTGGTCATTGCATACCCGCAGCTGCCTTGTAGGCTTTGGCATGTGACAGGCAAAATGTGCACAGGTGACACTGGTTTCAAGGTTTCTCTTAGTTACATTTGGAACCAAAAAGGGCCATGGTTAAGAAATAAAAGAGCACAGACACATCTTTGATACCCTGCCTAGACTGAGTGAATTAGCTAAATGGTGAATATCTCGCATTGTGCAATCATTATCGTTCATCATTGTGACAGGCCGGAAAGAGCAAACATAATAATTAATACAAGGCATTGTGATAACAACATTGTGTCCCAGCTTTAAATTGTTTAAGCAAAGCTTCTCTTTTATCTAAGTAACTCCCTGATAATTCTGTTAAATCTTTCTTTTCTTCAATCTTGAATCAGTGCTTAAACAGAGACATCTTGTGTCCTCTGGCTGAAGCGGTCTTACAGGCGGGGAATGTCTGTGTTTGCATGTGTGGATTACTCTTTCTCCCTCCATCAGTATCCCTTTAGAGTACTGATTGTAGAGCACAGATAAGACTGAATATTTCTCTTGAAATGTCAGATAAAATTATCTAGCTAAATATTATTGTACACATGCTACTTGGAACTGAAAACATTAATTTATCACTGTAATATTCAAGGCAATATATTGAACTCCTTTTCTTCTTTTGTCAGAAATGCAGTGTTTTATTCCACTTGAACAACAGTCACTAGCAATGGTATTCTACCTGATACGGTTTCTTTTATGAGGAGATAGTAGTGCTCATTTTGAATGTGAAAATTGCAATTTCAGCTTTTATCCTGATGTATCTCTCTATCTTCCCCAAAATATAGTAATGTATTTAGAGGCAATGAAGCATAGTGTGCAGGGCAAAACACTCCCTCCTCTGAAAACTTTCCTGGAAAATGCACTATTATATTAGACCTGCTTTTGAAAATCAGAGTCATCCAAAACAAAAGTAACATATTGCAAAGAAAATTATCTAAAAATGTGACTATTCATGTAAAAATACATACCTATAAAATTTATCTTGATTTGTCTGTGCAGTGGATGCATGACTGAAATAAAAGTAATCAACAGTCAGTCTTGTTTGTATGTTTCTTTTAGTGCTTGTTCACAGTGTTGTGAATGTGTAATAGAAGCCCACAGATGAAGACAAACATATGGAAATTCTGTTAAGCACCTTTGCTAAAACTAGGGACACTCCCTTAGTGGCCAGCCTCATGTTAGAGATAGAGAGGAGATTGCCACCCTCAGGAATGGCTAGACCCCAGGCTATGACAGATGGCAACTCCAAGTAAGTAAGGGGTAAAATGTCATCTGCTAAACAGACTCAGGAGAATTTAACAAATACTACAGCAGTAGCCAACATTTCCAAGTAAGTATGGTCTTAGTTAGGTTATTGACCACAGGAGGTAGATGTCAATGTCTCTCAAACCTCTCATATGCTGTGCTCAATTTAGTGTCCTTTGTGTGGCTCTAAAGACTTTCCTCATCATCTAGTGTTTATTTTGTGTGTGGGTTAGCAATATGCATTGTAGGAGAGGTGATCTTGGATCTGCTCCTGAATTGGTGAAAGAGCCAAGGGCATATGAGTGAATTCTTCACTGTGAGTCAGGCTTTGAAACAGGTGCCCAGAGAGGTTGTGGACCCTCCATCATCACTGAAGACATTCAAAACTGAAATGGACAAGGCCCTGAGCAAATATAACTTCAGACTTGTCTTTACTTTTGTTGAGAATTGCAATGAAAACCTTGATTGGGATTATATGGGTGTGGAGGCACCAAAGTAACAATGGGAGAAGAACTATAAGAATGGCTGTTGATGGTACCCAGATTAGGAGGTAATCAAGACACACATCTACATGCAGCTTCTCAGGACACCCACTTCAAGAAACAGGCCAATGAGTAAATCCTGATGACGCACAAAAGTGGGACAGGAAGAAGAGATTGTTTGCTGCTGGTATCTAAAGACAACACAAAGGCACATCCAGCAGCAGCATGTGGCTGCCAACCTAAAAAGAACAGAAGTTAGGTTGAGGACTGGATAGCTAACATCCCTTGTCCACCATGTCATCGTGAGGAATGTGTCCCCACTATCAATGCTGGACAGATTATTTGGTTCCATACATCTTGTTACTGTGAGTCCATAGATTGTAGTGAGATCAACCCCTTCCTGTTCTGTAAGATCTTGCATTGAGCTCTACTAAACCGTTGGTACACAGTTTCAATATTGTTTCCTAGAATTTTCAGGAAATGAGATTTAAGCCAGTGACCTCCAGAGGTTCCTCCCAGTCTAAATTCTGTGATTCTGTCATTTTCATGCAGGAATTAGTGGAGTATGATCCATGATTTCCACTGCAAAGGAGGTAAGATCAATATAGTTTCATGGTCTTTAAAAATTCATTTTTTGTCTTCATTTGTTCAAGCTACCCATGTCCTTACAGGTAAGGACTGAAGTTTTTTGTTTTCTTTTTTAAAAAAGGACTTGAGCCAACCAGATATAAGGGGGGGAAAAAAAGGCATTTTTCAGAGACTAAAAGTTAATTTCATATTTCCAAGAGGAGTGATTTAGACCATCTGTTAAATAACGTTGCACTTGAAGAAAGTCCATTCAGTGATCTTTTTGATCAGAAGGCTGTGAACCTCTGAACTTCAGGGACCTGGGATTGAAATGTCATCTCAGTTTTTAACTGAGATAGAATCAGTCACAAATAATGACAATTCTGTATCCACTTAAAAAAATATAGTGCCCAGACTGAGGTGCCCAATTTGCAGATCTCATCTTGTCATGTTTTTCACTGTGCTGGGCTGACTGTATGAGGCTGGAGCCACAAATAATCTCTCATTCCTCTCTAATGCAATGTTACTTTACATATAGAATGAAGGCATGTTACTCAAAATCATGCACATCTGTTAGCTCTGCTGTGGACCAGGAGTTGTGCTTGATGGTTTGCATGTTGTCTGAGAAAACACTGTTTCTGAAACACACCAGAGGATCTGCTATGAACCCCATCATCTGCTCCTTGTCCAGCCTTTACCCTTGGCAGAATTTCCTGTTAAAAGAACTGAGCCATTTGTCATGTTGGTCATCTGAGTAAAAGTTGTGAATACATCTCTTCCCTGCAACCCTCTCCTCCCTCCCCAATCTCCCTGTTGTCACTTTTGGGGGCTGGTGTTTTGTTGTTGTTGTTTTGGTGTTTTGGGTTTTTTATAGCTACTAACACTTGTGATTGCTCCTGATAGTGAGACAACTTGGTTATACAACAAAATAAAAGAGTTTTTGTCTCAATTTTGCTTTGGCTTTTTCTTTAACATTTCACTGTAGCAATTTTACTGGTATTTCCAGTATCAAAATGAATTCCATTTTTTGTTCCTACAGGCTCTTCTGCTTTATCATTCTGTTACTGTTTATCATGTTCATTCTGTTGCTATTTATCATGTTCATTCTCTCTCATCAGTGTGGTGGGCAACAGAAGCTATATGTCTTTTTCCATTTCTTTTCATATTCTGGTTAGTACTGTATTTCCCTGTCATCTGTGTTTGTATAATGCACACAATTTTCCTCACTTTCCACCTCTTCTTATAACTCCATACTTTCTTTGTTTCCTGTAACTTCTAACATATAACCTGTAACCTACTCTTTCCTAGCTGACTTGACACTTCCATTGCTTCCCTTTCCATTGTCTAAATTCCTTGTATCAGTTTTGGCTGTCTTCCTAAACCATATAATTCTGCATCCTTGAAACTCCCCACAAATTCACCTTGTGTGTCAACTCAAAATTGGCTTTATACCATTCAAACCTTCTTACTCTGTATGTGGTTCCTACTGTGTTCCTTAGCATGGTAATTTACAAACTTTTCCCTACATTTTCATCACTTACACTTGCCTCTCTCTGTCCACTCTATACAGAAAACTCTTTGAGAGCCATCACACTGCTGCCCTCTCTTTTCTCTGATTCAAAACTCTCTACTGCAAGGATCCCAAGACTGAGATAGCAATCTTGTAAATTCTATTATGTGCTTGGTTACACTCATGGACCAGCAGCAATTCAGTGGAATTGAGCCCACTGGCTTAGCACAGGTATAAGCAAGGCTAAGATTTACTGCAGTGCTTAGAAAAAATAGTGGGCATTTACTTTGTAGGTCCTTTTTTTGTTCCATTTAGATCTAGTGCTTACTGATGGTGTTACTAAGGTGTCACTGCAAGATGTCTTATAGTCTTTAAAGACAATTATAATGCATAGTGCTTTAGTTTAATTTTCTGAGTAGTTAGGTTAAAATCTCAGATATTAAATGGTTGAGGACTGCTGTTGGTGGTGAGTGGGATCTAAAGTTCTTTCAGAACCACTGATGTAAGAAGCCAATGGTTCCACCTGCTATGTTGACAGAATATAAGATGCATCTGAAGCTGTAATGTCTCATTTGGATATGATAGCAAGTCTGTGTGAGTGTATCAGATACTTCATTCACATAATGTTCGATCAGTAAGTCCTTCAGACTTGATATGCTGCCAGTGGGGCTAACACAATTCATGTGTTCATAAACACTGTCCTTGAGATCTTGTCTGCTCCTTTCTGCACATCCCAGTTTATTAAAAGTTTATCTTTTGGGGTAAGGAACATTATCCTGCAGCTTTTATGAATTATTAGATTGCCATCATAGTTCTTCAGTGATGATGTTCACTGGTTGGAGTTACATATCATGAAGCACAGTTCTTTCCAAAATTTAATAATGCAACAATTTTATTATTATTAGTGGTAGTAGTATTAGTATTATTATCTATTATTATAACAGAGTCAAGGAGGAATTAACAGTTGTTTTTGTTTCCCTGTCAGTCTCTCAGTCAGTTCAATCTGACTTGTGCCTTAGCTGGGATTACAGATTTAGAAACTGAATAAAAGAAGCAGTAACATATTTCAGAAACATCTGAAAGGGGTTTATTTTACGAAAAGCTGAACAAAAACCCCATACACTATTCTCCTAGCGCTTATTTCTACCAGCTTTGTCACTGTTAACCCAATAGATAGGAATTTTGCCTGAGAAAGCTGATCTCGGTGAGGTTTGATTAATATGGGTTCAGGTTTGCCAGGGTAGGTTTAGATTAGATATTAGAAAAAATTTCTTTACTGCAAGAGTGGTGAAGTATTGGAACAGGCTGCCCAGGGAAGTGATGAAGTCACCACCCCTGGAGGTTTTCAAAAAACAGGTAGATGTGGCACTTAGGGGGATGGTTTAGAGGTAAGAGTAGTGTAGGGCTGTTGGTTGGTCTCGATGATCTTGAAGGTCCTTTCCAACCATGATGATGTTTCTATGTTTCTAATTAATCCCTCAAGTTAATTTTTTCAACACACTTTTAGAACTACAGGCTTCTATAAGGAAAGTTACAGAACGAAGACTTTTTTTGCCAAGAAAAGTACTTTTTAAAGACAAAAGCCAGTGTGATATGTTCACATTCTATTTGCAAGCATTGCATCTTGTTTGGTTGAATCATTCTTGATGCTGTACAGAGCTTTTTATTTTACACAGTTGAGTGGAGTCATTGAAAGCTGGAGGGTTGGGCATAGACAGTGTGATGTTCTACCACCTTTTGCTGTAGAAAAGGAATGTTTCATTAACAGGGCAAAACTGCCCTGGCTGAAGTAAGTCAGAAATTTTCAGTCCAAATCATTCTATCAAAAGAATTTCACCAAGGAGTAGGCATGTTCTGGCAGCCCTTCCCCAGTTACAATCATTCAGTCCAGTGGGACCACACAGATAGTTCTCATTTATCTGAATACATGAAGTATATTCAGTATGAGAAAGCAGCTTTGTCCTTAGAAATCAACCTTAGATGCATATGTGGAATTGTTTATTTTCTTGTTTAAAGCTATACCTGGTAGCTTGTTCAACTAACCTGTGATCTGCAAACTTCAGTTTGAACTCCATACTTATGGTTTGGTCAATTGACTTGATCTGGTTGGTAAAGCTGTGGTTGTTGCTGTGTGATGGGCTTATTGCAGCAGCCATTTAGTGTGGTGAATCCACTTAATATAAAATTCACTGAGCAGCTGCTTCTCCCTCAATCCACCTTTCTCTAATGATCTGTCCATATAGCACTGTTCTGTGTTTTCTCCTTCAGAAACAGGAGTTTCTCAGGGTAAAAATCATGGAAGTTAAATTTTTTTCAAATCTTATAATGCAAACCTTGCTTGAAACATGCAAGATATGACAAAACTTCAGAAGGCATCTGTATGGAGAAATACAGCCAGACATTTACATAAAGTTTTGAGTAAGTAGAGATGAAAGTCTCCATTTTTCTCATGTTACTGATGCTGTGAGATACCCAGTTCCAGGTGAGACATATCAAAGTTTGGAAACTCCAAGAATGAAAGGTAGCATTTTTACTGTTTTCTAGGAGATCTCCTATCACATTTCTGTCACTTAACACTGAGCAGCAGCTGGTTACAGACAGGCAAGATACTGGCACAGGTTGTAGATAAACCTCAACATATTAGCACAAGGTGATGGAGTGGGAAAAAGTACATAAATCTGTCTGAATCTCCTACAAACCAGATTATCTTAGCTTATCCAGAACTACATGTTGTTATAGCTAGGTTGCTTCCAGGACCAGATTTGACTGAGTTATATCAATGTGGTACTGCAGTTTAAAGTGTAGATATACTTTATGTTGCAAAATGAATCCACCACAATTAATGGGAAATGCACTTCAAGGTGTACTTTCTTAGGGTATGCTTTCTGAGAGAGCCCTCCAGAAGCAGAGAAGGACAAATATGAGCTCCAAAGTCCTCAAGGAATACTGTAATCATTTGACTCTGGAGAAGAGACAGAACTGGATTTTATTCAATTTCACTGATTGTTCCTTCTGTCAAGAAGCCAAGCCCAAGGAAAAAGGTATATTTTAACTTGCTACAAATTATGTGGTCTGTATTTGCAGAGATGTGAAAAGGTCATAGATTTACAATGGATGTTCTGAAGGGGGCCTACAAGAAAGCTGGGGAGGGACTTTTTAGGAGGTCAGACAGTGATAGAACCAAGGGAAATGGGTGTAAGCTAGAGGAGGGGAGATTTAGGATGAATATTAGGAGGAAGCTCTTCACTATGAGGGTGGTTAGACAGTGGAACGGGTTGCCCAGAGAGGTTGTGGAAGCCTCATCCCTGGATGCTTTTAAGACAAGGCTTGATGGGGCCCTGGGTAACCTGATGTAGTGGATGGTGTCCCTGCCAGGCAGGGGGGTTGGAGCCAGATGATCTTTGCGGTCCCTTACGACTCTGACCATTCTATGATTCTATGTTCTGCTGCTTTTTGCACTGATGATTTGTGCAATGCTTGTAACTTTTATAAACTGTGGTCTAGTATGCTAACAGCACTATGCTGTACATGGAGCTTTTAATGGAAAAGTAATAGCATAAATAAAAACTAATGCTTCTTAGATTCCAAGTAGATAGTACTTTCCTCTAGTCTTTTTTTCTAGATCTTCAGTTCTTTGCAAATTGTATGCATTCAACACACTGGAAATTAAGACAGTGAAATATTTTATCCCTTGATATCTAGTAAGTAAGGTCACTTAATAATGCATCTTTCTAGTATCCCTTTTTGGAAAAGAAACATATATAGAATATCCAGAAGCCTCCTATTCACTTGCTTAAGTAAAAGCAAAGCAGAGGAGATTCATTATTTAAAATACTTTAAAGAAAACTGTCATTTAAAGCAGATGGTATTTTAAGATCTCTTGGCTATGTTTCTGGTCTGTCAAAAAATCTTTTTAGTTAGTGGAAGGCGAGAAATGTTTTTCATTTCCTGCTTTATTCCACAGGCCTCAGACAAGCTGCTTGTTTGTGATACTGTGTAGAAAACCAGATAACCTTGGGAATACCCACTGAAGAGCTGCTGTGTTGATGTTGGGATGTATTGTACATTAAATGAAATTCCAAACTTGTTAGTGCTCTGTCTTCTGTTTTTTCTAGCCTTGCACTATCTGTTGCAAAATATTTAAACTAAAATCCACATTCATTATTACCAGTTAAGAAAATACCAGTACCTGGTCTCAGTTATTCATTTACACTACACTAGGTAAACAGGCAAGTGTAATGACTGTGTGGACTGTATTGCTTTCTAAACCTTTAGGATTCTCCTGTATATGCTTTCTTTCTGGGTTCTGGTGCTTGTTTATTCCTTTCTTTCTAATTAGTTTAATATACAAGCTGTGTTTCTGAATATGCCTTGATTACTTCCAGAATTTCTGAAGCAATTCTTTCCTCTCCAGAATACAAAATTTTAAATATGCTCAACTGGCACACTTCAATCATTCTGATTTAGTTTAACATTTCAAATGGCATCAAAATACCGCAGCTTTGCTCAGAGACAATATTGCAAAGACAGTATCATGTCTTCCATTGAGTTTGAGACTTGACCAGTGTAATTCTTTTGGATGATTTCAAAAATTTGGGAAGTCCAGGTTGTGCTTGTCCCAAAATAGAATTAGGGCAACTTTTGCTGAAACACATTTTCCAACTGCTTTGGAGATTCATTGATGAGATTTAGACTTGATTTGATTAGCTGCCATTGTGGCAGTGTATTTGTGTCAGAAACATATGTGAGGGAGATACACTGCGTTCTTAAATGGATTTTGATACATGCTGGGGCAGATTGCCTGCTTCTTTCTGCTTCTCTTATCCAGTCCGAAGGGTCTGATCAGGAGGCTGGAGAACAGGCCTTATGAGGAGAGGCTTAGGGAACTGGGCTTGTTTAGCCTGGAGAAGAGGAGGCTGAGGGGAGACCTTATCGCTCTCTTCAGCTACCTGAAAAGTCATTTTAGGGAGGGGGGTGTTGGCCTCTTCTCCCTTGTGACTAGTGACAGGACTAGAGGGAATGGCTCAAGCTGTGCCAGGGCAGGTTTAGATTAGATATTAGGAAGAATTTCTTTCCTGAAAGAGTGGTGAGATATTGGAATAGGCTGCCCAAGGAGGTGGTGGAGTCACCGTCCCTGGAGGTTTTTAAGAAGAGGATAGATGTGTTTCTTCAGGGGATGATTTAGGGGTAAGAGTAGTGTAGGGCTGTCGGTTGGACTGGATGATCTTGAGGGTCCTTTTCAACCATAATGATTCTGTGATTCCAGGCCTGAAGATATTCCCAGAAGTAATTCAAGTCTTAGGGTAATCCCTGGTGACCATAGTGCCTTCAGAAATATCCAAAGGATACTGTTTTTCAGCTCATCCTGAGTAGTTCAAATTTACTCTTGGAATGATGTAGGGTAGGATGATGTATCCATACTAAAGCCAGGTGGTTTTTTGCCCAATGAGTAAAATTTCACCCTAAGTCTGAGATCTGATGAGGGCTAACTCTTCAAAGCTAAGTGCAGGGAGACATTGAGACTACCAGTGGATGGAATTTCTCTTGAGAAAGCAATCATACCAAAGCGGTTCCTTACATAGTGTAGTCTCTGTATTATCACTGCACATAGAGTCTAAGCCTGTCAGGATTCTGTTCTTTGCTTGAAATACTCCATCCAATAGAACTTAAACTCTTTCACTGGCTGTTCACAGGGGTAAAAATATACCACATTTCATTGCTAAATACCATGTTAAAAGCAGAGCAATTCATATGAAGAGCCAACCTGAAGTTTAAGTCCTCTGTAAGCATTAATCTCAATTAAGGATATCTCACCAGCAAAACACTCCAGTGATTCTGAGACTGGTGGTGTAGCACTTCATGGAGATCTTGGCAGTCTTAGATCATTCACAATAGTTACAGATACTTCAAGCTGGCCTTGTTTGAGGCAATTCCTGTATTCCTAAACGGAATAAAAGAAAAGTTGTTCCTAGCATATGACACAAATAAACTCCTGACAGCCACTTTTTAACTACATGCTATTTTCTATCATGTACCTGCATCTAGAATGATGGGTGTGAGTGCAGTAACTGTTCTCTGTAGGTTTGTAGTTTGTTTACACACAGCAGTCATGAAGCCCTGTGAGACTAAAGTAGAGCTACTGTGGAGTTACTGTGATGGTGTTTCATTTTCAGCAGAAGTACTCAAATAATAACCACTAACATATTTTTCTTTTGTATTTTCTTAAGATGATAGAGGTCATAGATTGTCATTTGCTTATAGGTAGTGCAAAACCAAGAATTTTTTCTTTTTTATTGTTTGAGGTAACTCTCATTGCCAAAGTAATTCTGACAGTTACCTAAAAGTAAGGCAGTTTGGTGCAGGATCTTTCCGAAAGCACTATATGCCTATCTCGTATTGGCTTTTTTAGCCACCAACGCGCTTCCAACAAATGTGGGTAGAGCCCTTCCCAAATCTTCTTTCGCAAAGCCTAGCCATGATGATGATGGTGCAGGATAATGATAAGAAGAGCTTGAAAACAAAATATGCAGGTAAAACCAAATTGGGTATAGTTCTAAAATTATTTCCCTTGTGTATAAATAAGGCCTAATGGACTTTTTTCCTGCAGATATGTTGGAAGAGGGCAATACATCTTGCAGTCAAAGTTAATGTCCTCTCATTGACACTTGTCTGTTGGATCTTTCAGTTCTCATGAATGTAGCTGAAGACATACAATTTAGCTTCACAACATGTCCACCAGATCTATTATTATTATATTTTTTATAACATCCTAGGGTTTTTTTGAGTTTTCTTTAAATACATTAGTAAGATTTTTAAACATGATTTTTCTTAGTGATACCATTGCAATTCTAGTCATATATAATAATATCAAGTAAGGAAAAGAATATATGCCAATTATTGCTATATTGCCAAAAGAGAAGTAATTTTGATCTCAGCAGTAACTATTTTTAGATCTGTGCCCTGAGTGAACTAAATTAAATACTGAAATTACAGTTAAATATATCCAGGTTAAAGCATGGTTTCCTGAGCCCCTTCCCTTTTCTTTTCAAGCTATTGGGACTATCTGCAACATCAAGTAGATTAGATTTTGGTTGCCGGCTTTTCAAAAAAGATATGTTGGTGGAAGACCATGTCTAGAAAAGTTGTTTGTAAGTGGGAAGCTCTTGGATTTGGATTATTTTGGCATATGGTTTTCAAATATTCTGTGACTGAAGTAACTGCAGTTGATTTTTACTCTTTTCCACTCCACATTGGATACCACACAGATCCTGAGAAGAAAACCTTGTTATGAAATACATGTAAACAACATGTGTACTTCAGTATCCATACTGACCTGTATAATCCTCCACTCTTTTTATTTTCTGTTTGTCCTGAGATAAGAGACAATCTAGTAAAATCTTTGTACATAGCCATAGCCTCAAAACTGTCCAAACCAGAATGAATCAAGTTAAGCATACTTAAGTATTAGACAGATTGCTTTTAATGACACTAGAAAAAATAAGAAGTACAGCTTCATCTCTGGTTTATTCTGGGATTATTTTCAGCTCCATTAAGACAAAAATAATGCAACACTTACTTTTTATTTAAGTCTTATTTTGAAGGTTAATTGGAACTTATTTTACTGCATTAAAATGATTCCCTTGTGTGAAGAGGAATTTCTCAATGAATTATGTCATTAAGATTAATTTTCTGTAGTTTTGTTTTACCTGGTCCCTCCCAAATGATGTAACAGAAAAGATGTCCTAAGAAAAAGAACTCCATTATACTTTAGGGATCTTATATTTTGAGTATGTCAATATCTTCCACTACCAAAAACCAAAAAGTTATTTGCTTGTATTTCTGGGCTAATTTTAATTAATTACAATCCATCATGAAATAGCAAGCACAAAAGGAGGTAAACTGTGGTGTTATCTTCATGTCTTCTGAAACCTACTACAAAATCATATTAGCTTTTAATAATTCCTAATTCAGATAAATGTTAGACATATCTGTGGATCATCTGATTAAACATTTATGCCTATATTAAGAAATACTGGGAAGCTTTTTATTTATTTATTATTTTGTATCTTTTCAAGTCGTATTCTAGAATCAATGTTCTACAGTCTGTTCAATCCTCAGAAGAGCTTCTAAAGGACACAAACAATAAAACAGAGAAACAGAACTCTGTCTTGTTTGAGAAACCTGCCAAAACCCACCCCTGCTACCATGGAGGAGAAAGTCCAATCTTTCTTTTTAATAATAGCAAGGTCATGAGTTCTCTTGTGAAATATATTCTTATTGAGGTAGATCATTTCTTGGGTTTGGAGTCATAAAGTAAGAGCCATGGACAGTGAAAAAACAGCCCAAGTAAGCAGACTGTCAAACAATTAAATGAATTCTGTTTAACTAGATTACTTCCAAAATTAAGTGTTACCAATTTAGATACAAATTTCAAGCCATCTCCTTTTACTTATTGATTTAGTGTAATTGATAGTCTTTTTAAATCAAGACAGCTATTAAGAGATCAGATCCTTTGTCCTTTATGAGTTTTCTTCTTGCTTCAATGCAGCCCACAACTGTCTGTCTCATTAAGAAGTCATTCTGCATATTGCTGTACACATAGGTAAGGAATTATCTAGGGGGGAAAAATCCTTCTTAAGAAATATTGGAAGAGATTCTGCTTATTTCTACAAGCTTAATTAATAAACCTTTTCTTTTTCTACATCATCATCAGCTTTAAGATTCATATCAATAACTGGGGTAGCCTTTAGCTGGAAAGAAAGTCATTGAGGATAGTAGGGTTTCAACAAGGCATTCACCATTCATACTATTCATTCATCCCATTTGCCACTACTAGCTGACACAGAATGGGAGTTATTGGAATAACAAAAAAGTATTGCAAATTATATTGCTAAGAGAAAATGGAGCCTGGTGATTTTGAATATGCACATGCAAAGGATATAGCAAAAACCCTGAGAGCCAGTGTCATAATATTGAATTAAGTGAACACTGTGTTAGATGAAAATATGCCTACTCACTTACCAGGGGAGGAAATCAACTGTTGATTTATTGTTTTGTTTTAATACAAGACGACACATTAATATTACATGACCTCTTATAGTAAATTATCTAAGAGCAATGAACTCTGCTTTGAATATGAAAAACAATTATTTTGTGCATTTTGTATTTTTGTGATATTATTGGAGAGGATTCGGAGGGATCAGACAAAGACTCTAGATATTGTAACAATAACTTCAAATATAAATACTCTATTTGATGTTAGTCCCTTGTGACAGTCAATAAATACACGGATGTTTGCTGTAGATGTTGGAGGGTTTCTCTTTTGTGCCTAGTTATTTGAGAGATAACCTCATTACCCATCCTGCTGAGAACTATGTTTTTGTGACAAGAGTTGAGGCCTTTTTCATAGCAGTTTGTCCAGCTGACCATAAACCAAGCATGGATCAGTGTGCCACAGTCTGTAACTCTTGTGCGAAGTCTCACATTGATTAGAGTTGACAGAGAAATGCCCATTGTTAAAACCCATCCAGTGTTAACAGAAACGTGGCATGAAACAGGTTGACCGTGTGATAGCTGCTGGCACTTTGAGCACAGTCTATTCAGATGGCAGATTACCAAAGCAGTTTGGGGGAGTTTTTGCAGTGTGCTTAGCACAAGCTGGAAAAATCTAGTGTGATGGTCACTTCCTGCTGAGTCAGAATGCAGCAAAGCTGCTGGAATGTGAATGCAGTGGTCCACAGGAGATGGTTGCTTTTTGGGCTGTGCTGGAGAGGAGACAGCAGTTTGTTTGGAAAAGTAGAAACAATCAAAGAGCTTCTATGAAATTTGTGAAGGAAAGTACTTCAATGTGTTTTTACAACTCTTCTTTCAAAGCACAGTTTATGTCTTGAGCTGCTTTGCTTTTGGGGTTTTTTTGAGCGAATTGCTAACATTTATGAATATATGTGGTTGCTAGAAGACAGAGCATTTCAGAGTGTGGCACAAAATATCAAAAGAGGCTTAAAATCAAGAACAGATCTGTAAAGATAATGCTGGATTATTTTACAGAAATAATTTTAGTAAATGGGATTTACCCAATGTATTTCTCTAAACAGAAATCTTAACATATAGGTATTTCTACCCAAACTAGAGAAGCTGGAATACTTCCTCTCTTTCAGAGAAAACAGACTGAAATCTTTCCCAGCTGTATTCCTACTCTACTAATTTTACTTTCCTCCTTTCCACCAGTTTTTGCCTGTGTGCAGAAGAATAGACATTTCTTGTGTTCCCTGCAAGTGAACCTTTGAAAGAATTTCTTTTTCTTGGAAAGTAAGTTTCTCTGTGTTTATTTATCTCTATATCATTTTTTATTTCTCTTACTCCCTAAATGCACTTAGCTTGCATTTAGAGGAAACTTCTAAAACCTTTGAAAATATCACATGTTGGGTAGCTCCATGGGTGATAGATTATGGAAGTTAATTACTGATCTCGCATAAAGAGGAGGCTGAGGGGAGACCTTATCGCTCTCTTCAGCTACTTGAAAGGCCATTCTAGGGAGGCGGGTGTTGGCCTCTTCTCCCTTGTGACTAGTGACAGGACTAGAGGGAATGGGCTTAAGCTGAGCCAGGGCAGGTTTAGATTAGATATTAGGAAGAATTTCTTTCCTGAAAGAGTGGTGAGATATTGGAATAGGCTGCCCAAGGAGGTGGTGGAGTCACCGTCCCTGGAGGTTTTTAAGAAGAGGATAGATGTGTTTCTTCAGGGGATGATTTAGGGATAAGAGTAGTGTAGGGCTATCGGTTGGACTAGATGATCTTGAGGGTCCTTTCCAACCGTAATGATTCTGTGATTCTGTGATTCTGTGAAATGAGTTCAGGATACCAAAACATCCAATCATAGAATAATTTGGGTTGGAAGGAATCTCCAGCAAGGGTCCAGCCCCCTTTGCTCAAAGGAGGGCCAAATTCCAAGGTGGAGTGGACTGAGCAGGGTTGTATCCAGTCAGGTTTTCAATATCTGTAAGGGAGATTTCATGTCCAACTCTCTGGGCACCTGTTCTGGTATTTGAACACCTTGTGAATTTTTGTTCTTTTTGCTAATTGAAATTTCCCTAATTGCAACTTGTGTCTTTGTATCAAACAAGCAGGTGAGACACCTCTATCTAAAAGTAAGTTCAAGTGCAAAACTGGAGCTAAGGAGTAGTTTAAAGTAATGAAGTAATGAAAACTATCAGAATTTACTTTGATCTTAAGACAAAAGCAATTTTGTGCTTGAAGTGAAAGAGGTTAGACTTACAGGATTTGTACTGCCCTTTGGATGTCAAGGTAAGAAAGAACATGCAGATTGCAGCCCAATATTTTAAAAAGCCCAAACATTAATGGAGTATTGGAGCATATAATAGTGACATACCTTCTCATGGCATCATAACAAGTGTCTCAAAGAGAAGAGGAGGACAAAACACAAACACACAGACACAATCCTTGTTTTTTCTGCATAGTATTGCAGTTTCTCTTCCTTTCAACACATAGGAAGTGCCACCTTTTTGGTGGGGGACCAGGATTCGGAGGGGCAGCAGTTAATCTGTTATTTAGTTTAATTTTTCATTCTGCCTGCTTCCACTGTATACCCATCTGGGAGTCATGCAAAAGACAAGCTAGACAATCTTTGACATAGCGTAGAAGTTGCTTGAAGGAGTAGCTGGCCATATTCCTGAGACATGTCTGATTTTATCAAGAAATAGGGCTAATTTGAAGTAAAATGTCTTTAATGTGCTCAGTTTTCCTGTATTTGTAGTGTCTTTTTGATCAAAGAACTTTTTAGTATGTGTGGTATATGTGGTAGCAGGGCAACATTAATTAAGCTCATGAAGTTGTCTGTTCTCAGCAGAGAAAAAATGAGCAAGGAGTTGGATAGAGAGAAGGAAAAATAGGAATTTCCCTAAGAAATAAGGGAAGCAAACAAGACAGATGAAGCATCTAAAACCATCATAGAGCTGAGAGGGTAAAAAAATGTATGAATAGCATTAGTAGGAATTAAGGATTACATTTTAATTTTCAAAGGAAAAGGTGTATACATGAAGAATAGCAGTAAGCAGTAATCACACTAGAACACTTAAGGAGAAATTCAGCATCAAAACTTAGCCAAAATCAAAACAAATAATGTTTTATTACTGATAGATACATTTTGAAGAGACTCTGAAGAGGGAAAGATGATGAAAGTAGCTCTTTCTTGTGTAGTACATTAAAAAATAGTTTGAAAATAATTTCTAGAATAGCTCATGACAGAAACAACAATAGGAGGAGCAATGTGTTCTGGAAGTGAAGGTAAAGGTCTCAGTTTAGCAATTGGGATATTGCTAGGCCCAGGGACTTGTGACTCCTTGTATTCATGCTAAATTTGGCCACATAAAGGCGATAAAATCAGGAAAACACTTTCAGTTTGCAAAATTGGTTCATGCAGAAGTGACCTATGTCTGAGTAGAATTGATTGGAAAGTGGGCTGGTTTTCCTGAAACCCTGGCAATATTCATCAGAGGGATAAAGATTAAAATATGAAGATTTTTCTTGCTGGGAGTGTTTAGAGAAAGGTCATCATTTTCCACAAGAGGCAGATGCATTTCTTGGAAGACTTTTGGTTAATCATAAATCTAGTTTTACGTCATAGGACAACATTTGCCAGCTTCAGCTGTGTGGCACAAACCTGTTAGTAATCCTAATTCACCTCAGGTACAGAAGATGTATGATACTCAAGTTGTAAAAGTTCAAAACCATTGCCTTTTTTTGTTTGTCTTCTTAACTTTTCAGCACTATTTTGCCTTCCTGTAAGCTGGCATTTTACTCTTTAGGCCCATTTTGTGGTTTCTTCATCCTCTGGAAAGCTATCATCTCATGACATTTATATATACCTAAAAGTCATCTGGAAGATGATATTTGGAATGAAATAAAAAGAGTAGCTGAAATGGATAAGGAAGCACAGAGTGTAACAAAGGATAAAGGATCAGCTATAAAACCTGTAAAAGATGTACTTTTTGCCTCTTGTAAGGTGTTCAGTTTGTACTCTGAAAATTATGGATCAGCTTTCTCATGTTTGCCTTTTCTTGTAATTGCACCACAAATTTGGTCACAGTACAAATAATAAAAACAACAGTAAAGCAGAAATTACAACTTTTAAAGCACAAAAATTAAGAAAACTGAATGGGGAGGAGGTTGTGTCTGTTACAAATTCTTAGAGAAAGATTTTTTTTCTTCACTGTGTTGTCATGTTTTTTCATTACTGCATTGCCTGAAGAATAACATCTTTTGTTTAAAATCCAGGAGGTGAATTTAGAAATTATGTTACTTGCAGAAGCTACATTGTGCAGAAAGTTGAGAGAATGGAAAATCCTTCAGGCACAGTAGGAGCAAGAGGCCTATGAAAGAGACTTTACTGAACTTGATGGTTGGCAGGTAAAATGTATTGGCAGAAGGAGCACATTGCTTAAAAGAAAGAACTTCCTGCCTTGTTCTCAAAAAATGGACAAAGATCTGAATGCTGAGAGTGAGTAAAAACTTCTTGAGGAAAATGGAAAGGAATCAAACATTTACTAAAACTAATAGTCAATAAACTTGTTTATTGAAATTGGCCACTTTTTTTTGGTATTCCATGTGCCTGATATTGATAATGCAAGAGGCAGCTGGAGGCAAGTGCTGACCCTCATCACCTGATGGTGGCAAGCTCCTTGCTACGCTAGCAGTGAAGGAAGGAAGCCTGCAAAATGCAATGTCACACCCACCTCTGTGAGCAAGATATGCCTGAATCTGGAAGAAGTTTTTATCTTCTGGCAGATGGAGCTGGTTTTGTAAATGCTGGTAATGGTCCCCAGAGTAGAGAGTCCTGGTTAATGTTTTGTTTATAATACATGAGCTGTTTCCTGGTTCGTGGAGATGCACAGTTACGAAATGCGACAATACATTTGTTTGGGAGAGGTTGATGGGTCTAGTGGCAAAAAAGCTGTGCAGAATGGGAATGCAGCAGCACAAGCATGCCCTGGACCTCTCCTCAGCTGAGGTGTGAAACAGCTGTCACTGCCATGAAACACTTGAAAGCCAATGCATCTGGCCAGTGCTCTTGAGACACACGTTAGCCTTCACTCTACCATCCACACATTAAACAAGACATTCATTGCAAGCTAAAGAACTCTCAATTTTGTCATCTATGTTCAGCAGCTGTGTGGAGACAGAGAAATGAGCTGTTCCACAAGCAGCAAAATTAATAAAGCCTAATCTTTTCCAAATTTGACCTAGGTCCCCACATAACTCTACAATAACCCAGCCCCCTTGCATGCCCACTCCACTCCCCAAAACTCATTTCCCCAGAGTATCATCAGCTTCCTCCTGTGTTGCTCTCCTCTCTGGCTGAGCAATAGACTGCATGCTGCCTGTTCAGAGCAGAGACTGGGTATGTGCTAGCTGTCCATTGCCCTCCAGGACAAATGGTAGTTATTAGAAATGTCTCTCCCTCTCCTCTATCCAGCTGCTAGTCTTCAATATGTTTATAGAAACTTTGTTAACTTCAGTACTGCTCCTCTGCCAATTTCTTTGAAATTGGACAGCAGCTTCCCAAATTACCAGGAAAGACTAAACCCTCCACAAGTCAGGTCTCCTTACCTTAGGAAACCAGGGTTTAAACAGTCACAGATCAGTTATTAGATTGCACCATCTGCTGAGAACTTCATGGGCTGAAGCAAAATTACATGTCAGCAACAAATACGTAGAAAGTGATACTGTTTTATTAGGATGGCTGCTATATAGACCCCATATGCCACAGAAAAAAGCTACTTTAGAGGTAATTTTGCAGGGGCTATGCTTGTAAAAAGTGGAACTTGCATATTTCATGTGCTACAGATATTTCTTTTCTTCCACAAAATTTCCACATTGTCTTTTTCAGATGGATGCCTGGTTCAGAGTAAAGGACATGCAGTGCACAGACCCTAGCAGAAGTTGAAAATGGATGACATCTACTGATGCTTTTTGACAACATCATCATCTCTTTTCCTGTTTGAGATGGGTAGTGATCATCAGGAAAAAGTTCTAAAATAAGCCCAGGTGACCTCTTTGTCCCTTGACTCCTCTTTCCACAAGCCTAAAAACCACCAGAAGAAATGACCAGTCAACTACCAGAGGAGTCTGTGGAGACCCAGAGCTCAGATGAGCTTGAGTGCAAGATCTGTTACAACCGCTATAACCTGCGCCAGAGAAAACCAAAAGTGCTGGAATGTTGTCACAGAGTGTGTGCCAAATGCCTTTGTAAGATCATAGACTTTGGTGATTCCCCACAAGGAGTCATAGTCTGCCCTTTTTGCAGGTTTGAAACATGCCTGCCAGACGATGAGGTTAGTAGTCTTCCTGATGACAACAACATCCTTCTGAATTTAGCTTGTGGGGGAAAGGGAAAGAAGTGCCTACCAGACAACCCAACAGAACTGTTGCTGACCCCCAAAAGGTTGGCCTCTCTGGTTAGCCCGTCTCATACCTCTTCTAATTGCCTGGTTATAACAATCATGGAAGTACAAAGAGAAAGTCCCCAGACCCTGAACTCAACACCCGTGGTGGAATTTTACAGGCCTACGAGTTTTGACTCTGTTGCAACTGTGTCCCACAACTGGACAGTGTGGAACTGCACATCTTTGCTCTTCCAGACCTCAATTCGGGTGCTAGTGTGGTTGCTAGGGTTGCTGTACTTTAGTTCCTTGCCTTTAGGGATTTATTTACTGGTATCTAAGAAAGTTACCCTTGGGGTTGTCTTCGTAAGCCTTGTTCCTTCGAGCCTTGTTATTCTCATGGTTTATGGTTTTTGCCAGTGTGTTTGCCATGAAGTTCTAGACTGCATGGCATCTTGATAACAGATAAGTAAAAGAAGATGTATTGCCACATGTATAGCATAGTTGATTTATCCTATCTTTGTATTCTTATTTATTCTTACTGTTGTCCATCCCACTAAATGGAAGTGGTGGCCCTAGTTCTATGGTCCTGTTCTTCATCTTGATTTGATTCCCCTCCCCACCTTTTTTAAGCTAAATAATGGAAATAGCATTTACATGCTGATTTTAAAAGACTGAGTTATAGAAAGGGATAAAGCAAATTTCCAGTCTCAGTGTCTACTGCTGCTACCACTATTCAGATGAGTAGCCCTTCAGTTTCTATTGGCTTGATCATGTCAGTCAAGGCTGCAGGATCCATCCTAGAAGAAAATAGTGTAACAGGCACCTTCCAGGTAAAAGTACAGCATCTCTTCATCCAAAACTTCTCATGCTTTGGAATATCTTTTTTTTATAATTAATTGTCATTAATAGCAAAAGAAACCACTTTATTAGTTCATGCTATAAGAAGAATAAGACAAGCTACCATTGCTTTTTTCAGTACTTGTTGTAGCAAAAAAAATTTGTGGGAGGCCAATGGTTACAAATTTTTTGCATTCTGTGACATGAGGAATCTTTTTCTCACCATGCTAAAAACATGTCTCCAAAACATTTTCCCAAAAAATAGAAGTTTACTTTACTTGTCATATAGTTGCAGCTCTCTTTGAGATACTCCTGGTAATAAGCACATTTGCTCTTGTCTAGGTGTACTTATTTCAGTGTACATTTACTTTAGGCTTCCTTTGAGGGCTCAGAGCTCAGCAAACTTCTGTAGCTGTGTCCTGTTATGCTTCCCCTCCCTCCCAGCATTTCCACCACCACACCACACTTCCAGCCCATTAGTCTTCCTAACGAATTGCCTGACCAGCTTCATGCACATCTACTCTGAGCTAGGAGTTATGCTGGAGAATTTGGTTTGTGTGACTTTAGCTTCAAGATAGACTTTTATTCCCAGCCATTAGGAAATGGATCTTCAATCACTAATACATTTTTCAGGAAAAATATAAAACTATTAACTAGGGTTTGCTGGGTTTTTTTTCTTTCTGAGTTCACAGAATGAGCATTGTGAGGAGGTACTATGACTTTAGGAATGTTTCTGTGTAATGCATAGTCCTTCAAATGTTTAATACTCTGAACTCCCTCTGTCACCTTTGTGAGTTGATGGCACTCTCATGTGTGGTAATTAACATGTCTTGATTGGTTGAGTTGAGAGGAATTATTGATGATTTACCATTCCACAAATAGAATGAGGCCCTGTAAAGCTTGTTTGTGTGTTGCATGGTTTAGGCTACTTTTTGAACTACTGGAAAAGCACAAAAATAAGAAATATTTAGTGTTACTGTGTTTAGCTAGGTCTAATCAACACCACAGCTGCAAACTTGTTTTCCTGTGCACAGCAGGGTGAAAACTCAGAAGGAGGAGTTGAGCAGTGCAAGCACAGTTTTTGGGTCAAGGCAGTGTAAGAGGGAGAGGGATTTGTTGTGTGGTGACTGAAAGTATGGCCTAACAACATGTTCTTAGAGTAAACTGACTTTGGTAAGAATGAAATAATGTTGATGGGAAAAGGAGAACATAAGTGGTTGTTGTGTCTGTCAAAGAATTGAAGTCAAGCTGGTCTAATTTTTGTAGATTTTTGTAGATGGTGCAGGTGGTAGTTGCAGTTTCATTCCTATTGCAAACATAGGGGAAAATGTGGAAACAAACGTCTTGTTTTTCTTGGCACTCATTTTATAACAGTGCATATATATGTGTGTGTATGTACATATAGACACATTTGTGAGAACAAAACTTATGGAGAAATTCTAGTTTTCAAGTGTATGGAGTTATGGAGCTGTGTACTGAATGGTTAAAGGAAATGTTTCAGACTTTTCTGTAATGACTTGGTAACAATTATAACCAAAATATTTTCAGAAATCCTAGAAATGACTATTCCTAAGTAGTTGTTTTTAATGTCTGTGGTAGTGCACATATAATTACAAGAGGTATCCTCTCCAGTTCTTCTAGTATATTGCAAGGTTTGACTCATCTATGAACTCATAAATTTTAAATATCCAACAACAATTATGTCACAATGCAAGAAAAATGGAAACCTTTGTGGTTTTATAATACTTCATAACTTTGGGAAAAGAAGTATTTGTAGTGTTAGGGATTTATATGTTTTAGGATTTGTTCAATTTGTCTGAATATAGTGTCTCTAATAAAGGGCTGGCTAATAGAGGAAGTAGGTTTTGCAAATGAGTGACACACGGATTTCCTTCACACGACATGTCTACAGTGCTACCTGTTGTCTTTTCCTTTTGATTTTCAGTTGATTCAGATTATCTTAGCTCCAGCATCAGGTATTTCGCACTCTCATTTTAAAACTGAGCCTAATCTCAGCAGGATTACAGTGGTATCAGTTACACATCACAGCACAAATAAATACACCTTTTATTATACTTCCCTACTTTTAAGACTGCCAGCCCGTTAAATTTATGCTGCTATTTTAGACTGTGCTGCAATACTAATCCACTCAAAAAATGCGAGCCTGCAAAAACATATTGATTGTATAGCTATTCTGGCTGAGGCGAGAGCACATTATTAGAGCTTCGGTCTCATAAAATTCCTGTATGAGTTGTAATACAGCCACTGAGAATTGCTAAGAAGTCTAAATCTCAATTATTTGTGGAGGAGATATTTGCTGTGTGACTGAGACCAGCAGAACTTCAGATATTACTTTTTCATTATTCTTGTTCTCCACCATCCTTAAGACTTAGAACTGAAAACTCTCGTGTCCTCTGCAGTGAAATAACTCTGCTGAAGTCAGAGCAAATGAGGCTAGAATCAAGTCCTGCATACCTGCCTGCCTGCATTTCCTTCCCTTTCAGTGACTTTTTTCTCTCCTTGGAGAGTAATGGCTCCTGTGGTCATAAAACGCCGCCTGCACGCCAAGGCAATTCCCTTTCAGTAGGATTTTATTCCTGCTTTACTCAGACGTGTGACTCAACTGCGTACAAAGTGTTACAGAGTCAGAGTCATTCCTACAGGATTAATTAAGTCCAAATTAGATTTTTTTTTAATGTATTTCTGCTTATCCTGTGGATGCAGATTGTGTCTTCACTGGCTGCTTGTTTACAGTGTGATATAGTGGCATCCCCCGAGGGCTGGGGCAGGATGATGCTGGGCATCAGGAAGGATGTGCTGAGCTGAACCATCCTCTGAGCAGGACCCATTGAGGGATGAAGCTCTGCAAGCATGGCCTGAGCCCAGAGCCTAAAGGGCAACTGACAGAGAGTAGATTACATGGAAAGCAGGGTCTGGAGGATCATAAGCAGGATGTGGGGCCTTGGGTCGAGGGCTGGACTCTGGCTGAGAAGCTGTGCAAAGAGGAGAGGAGTCTATGCCTGGTACAAAGGGGCTGTGTTTTAAATAAGGAGTTGGGTGTAGAGCTGCAAACAGGGTTTAATGTTTTTCATTCTGACCCTCCTGGGCTTTAAAATTCATTTGGTAATTAAAAGTATTTTGCTATCACTGCTGCAGTTGAGTATTTTTACTTTCCAAATGGCAAAGTATTGAACTTTACAATTTAAAGAGATCCTTAGATTTGGGCATACTCCCTCTATTATGTTAACAGTTTAAAGCTACAGTCTTTCAAACAAGATTAACCAAAATAAGGGCTAATGTCTTTGGTTTAGCTGCATTGTGAGCTTTGTCCTACTATATTGATTATATGCCTGCAAAACTGTATATGTTAATATAAAACACTTAAAAGAGGTGAACTCTTGTCTTGTCATGTCTTGGCAAACTTGAGGGTTGCCAGCATTTTATCATGTGTCCAAGAATAGATGTTCTTCCAAATGGACTTTATTACTTGAAGAGGAAGATGAGTCCAGCAGCACACAGCCTAATAATAGTCAAGCACAGTCCAGGAAAACACTGTTTTCCAGGTAAATGCCCACATATAACTTCAACCAGAGGAAGGGGAACAGAAAAGGTTCACAGGAAGGTGGATGATGTTGTGTTTGAGGGAGTTCCTTGTTATTAGGGTACAGAACCATTTTTCTTTCCTAATTCTAAGCTGTTCCCAAGGTAGATTCAATTCACTTTTCCCAATTACTTTTCTGCCCCTCTGCTGGGACAAGGCTATATATGGAACTGTGGGTAAACAGTATTTTGAAATGAAAGAACATTTCTACTATACTAAGATTACAGCTCAGTCCAGCAAAACAAGATTAATACTGAAAAGATAGCAAATTGCAGCCAGGATGCAAAAGTGA
This sequence comes from Galbula dea, assembly GCA_013399015.1. Classification (NCBI taxonomy): domain Eukaryota; kingdom Metazoa; phylum Chordata; class Aves; order Piciformes; family Galbulidae; genus Galbula; species Galbula dea. The sequence goes on along the minus strand of VWZX01007172.1, from coordinate 358,155 downwards.
ATGAGGCAGCAGGTTGTTGTAACAGTTCAAAACAAGGAAAATGTGGCTGCATCCTGCCTTGCCTGGGCTGATTCAAAACTAGTGAGAGGTTGTCCCAATCTTGAGGACCACCATGACTCGACCTCCTCTCCTCTGCTCTTAAACAGGCTCATTTTAACTATCCCAAGGTTTCTTGTTTGGTTTGAGGGTTTTTTTCCAGATTTCTTCATGTTTCTACAAAAGCAAGACAGTGTGCTTTATTTTAAATGCAGCAGTGCCTTCAAGGATTTAAATAATTAAAAAAAAAAAAAGAGGGAAGAAGAAGAACTGAGAATTTTGAAATAATTTTAAGATATTCAAAGTGATGGAAACAGACTGTTCAGAGTCTACTTTACTTTTCTACTGGCAGATTAGATATTATCCTTGGAGTGACATCAGTAAATATTTAGTGCTAGAGATTCCTCAGGGAGTTTATAAGTCTGCCAGACCTTAGGCACAAACCCTGTGCTCCCCTCCTTTTCTGTAAAGCACCATTTTGCCTTTTGCATCAGCTCCTCTTGTCAAAAGCTGAATTGTCAGGGTTTATAAAGAGTTCTGGCACAGACAATAAATTCCCAGTCTGGGGATGGTAAATCATCCTTTTAGAGACATGTGTGGCAGTAGCAAAGCTTACAGTGCTAGACCTTAAACAAAGAGAAGTCATCTTGCAGTCTGAATTGTTAGCATAAATTCCATTTTAAATCAAGTTTCATTGTGTTGGGCAACACCACAACTAAAAATCCTTTTATTGTATTTCTGCCTCTTGTGTTACACAAATGTGGTTTTCATTTTAAAAAATGTATTAAATCATAGAAATCATAGATGGGTAGAAAAAAGCCTAACAAGTAATTTTATCTGTTTCCTCAGTCCCTGTGGAGATGAATACTTTGTCTAGTTTGGTTTTAAATATCTCAAGTGATGAAGCCTCCACCTCCTCCCACAAGGGACTTTTCAGCTGTTTAATAGGTGTCTTTGTTGGGAAATAATTTCTTCATACAGTTCCCATTTTTGTTCTCTTTTGCATAATGTAATTCCTTTATTCTGCATCCACTGTTTTAACTTCTATGAAATCTGGGAATGGTATCATTTATCCCTTTCATACTGCAGTTGAATAATTCATAACCCTTGTTGTTCAAGAAACACAAGAGATAAGCAACCAGTTGCTGACAGCTAATGCTTCACTGAGGTGGTATGCCATGTACCAGTAGACATATTTCCTGGCAAGTCCTGGATGACATTTCTCTCTATATTAGGGAGTGAAAAATGTCAAGTGAAACAGAAGAAATACATCTCTCCAAGCACGTTCATGGCAATAGTACTGAAATCTCAAGAGGTGCTGAGGCAAACAGCCTTCTTCTTTAGATAGAGCTTTTCTTTCTAAAAGTGGATGATTTTAATAAAAGTACACTTTTAAAAACCATTTAAATGTCCTCTTCATAAACCAGCCTCTGTGAGGAGCACACTATGGCAAAACTGAACTTGTTGAGAGACAAGGCTGGATTGATTGCCACTCACTGCAGAGCAGTTTTTGCTGACGGCTTAGCTCAGAAGAAAAATTTGATCCAGTGTTAAGGGGAAGAGTTTAAAAGGATGTCTTTGTAACTGTCACTGGGATCAGATCTGCTCATGAAAAAGTGACTCATGTCTTGACAACAGAAACAGTGCATTGCCAATTTAATTACAACATAGCAGATAATCCTCTGCCTGTCTCAAAACGAGAAGGTGCAGTGTGACTAAGGAAACCCTAGGTGGACAGAGGGACTTCATATGCTTTTGCATTTAAAAGATACTTAAAGCAGTACTATGCTTTGAGAAAGAAAATTGAGCCTGGGTCAGGAGGACAGTCTGCTGGTTCAAGAGGGTTCCTTCTAACATTGAGGAGTTATATGCATAGATGCATGTAGAAAATAGATGAACAGCCTAGGTGGACAGTGGGCTTCCAATATACCTCCTCATTTATGGCAACCTGCAGTTTGTAGACCACCTGAGATGGAGGTGATCTGCAGCTGTGGGTTTAATTCTTGCCTCTGGATTTCTGTTAATTGCTTTAAATGGGTTCTTTTTAATGCATATGGTCATGGCAGCTATAAAATCCCACAGCAGCCAGTCCCCTAATTTAATTATATTCTTTGTGGGAAAGGTCTGCTTTGTCTTAAAAACTCCTAAGATACTAGCTATGTATCTCTTACTTTTTCAGAGGTATGATTGCACATTGTTTCCTCCACACCTCTCAGAACTTGATGTCTCTCTGAATATTTATGTCATGATTTTATCCCTCATACTTCTCAGCTTCCTCTTTTCCAGGCTGAAGTTCCTAGTCAATTTGATCTTGCTCAACACCAGCTGTTGAACTTGCCAGAACCTTTTCTACCGCTACTTCTTTTTTGCTTTGAGGTGGAGCAAAACACTCAGAAACAGGTTCTAGTTAGTGTCATTTGCTATTAAGTTGTGTGACCATGTAAGACATCTGTACTTTCCTGGCCAATGAAATCACTTTGTCATTGATATCATTCCTGACGCTGCATCTGAGGTGTTACACTTGAATGTTGTTAGTTTATGTATCAGGCGTTATAGAGAAGGCAAAAACATCTGCATTGATAAACTTGCTAACATCTATTTATCCCATGCATTCCAATCTAGTTGCTTAAATTGTCCAGTTCACCTGGGTGCAGGAGACGGTAGATTCCAGGAGGATATTTAATGTACTCTTGGCATAAATCGTGCAGGTTTGAGCTCTATTACGCACATGGCCTGGCATTGCAGAACTGAGCAGGTACTCATCAGCAAGTGCTGTAAGATGCCTTCTCTCCATGCCATGCTGGTGCACCTACCTCACCCATCCCAAACTACAGCCTAGACCTTTTCACTCCAATATTTTATTTATTTTATGTATTTTACATGAAGTTTTAGTTCCTCAAGGCTTGTGCCCTTTTCCTTGTTCTCCTTTCTTCATTCCAAGAAGCGTAGCTACTAGCAGATAAAAATAACACTAATAATGCTGTTTAGAGAGTGAGCTTTTTACATGTGGTCCTTCATACTGCCAGCTAGGGCAAAAGTTTGGGACCTCTGCCTTCAGCTCCCAGAGATGTAAACAGGAGGTACCTGTCCTGGGCCCCAGGGGAGACTCATTGCAGGCTCTGGAGGACTTCTTCACATTGATGCTCTTTACATCAGTGTACCATCTTTGTTCCTGATTTACTTAGAAGAACAGAGTGACTGTGAAAAATATATAATTATTGCATTAAAACTAGACAAGGCTTGTTGTCTTTCAGCAAAGAATAAAATTTTGAAGCCAAAACTCAGGAATGTTATGGCTCTTCCAGGGTCAGCTGCAAACCTCTGGTGACTTTTGTTTTGGCAATGAAACACATTGAATAAAACCAGGTCAGTGAGGCTGCATAAATTGTGTGGGTAGTTAATGAAACTTCACAAGTAGGTTCTGAAAGTGTGGAAAACCCTGGATTTTAGAAAAAAAAAAAAGGAAAAGGAAAAAATATGCTTAATAACACAAAGGGGCTTGGGTAAAGAAGGCAAACTGCTGGATGTAACTTGACAAGACAAGAGATAGTAGAAGTATTGCACAAAGACAGATAGAATGTGAAAAATATGAGTGTAAGCTTCAGTGAAGTATCAACACATTGCAGTGTGTAAGTCTTGATCCAACAAACTGAAAAAAATGAAAGGTGTAAGCTTATATTGCTTTACTTTATTCTTTGTCTCCTAAAATCCACTGGGTTTAAATTCCAGATCAGCTTAAGGCTTACCAAATGGAACATGAATTTTATGAGAGGAGTTTGATTGCTGTAACTTTGCCTTCTATAGTTGCCTTTTTTTTTTTTTAGTTTTATGAAGAAAAGTCATAGTGTGGGGACTTCTTTTTGTTTGGTTTTCTTTCAGGAGCAGAAGGATGAAATACAACCTAATCTTGCAGACATGGAAGCTATGACACAGTAGCAAAAGTATAACTATTCCCATCTGAAATAATGAAGTACTAATGTAAAAGCAATTGTTTCACTCAATAAAAATTTAATTTTTCAGTAAAGATTTGTCCTGGTAAGCATATTTCTTAATGCTTGAATTTGGAGGTCTTTCAGGTTTCATTCCTGTTGCTCCTGGGCACAGCTTAAAAACTAGACTGAAGGTGAGTGTGTGATAGTATTTCACAGGATTTTACCAAGTAGGACAAAGTATTTCTGTTTCCTGCAGGAGAATGTATTTTGTGTAAAGGAAAACTGCAAAAAATTAAACAAAAGAAAGGCGGTTTTCTAGATGATCATTCAACCACGTATTTTTAGGATACCATGACAGTGTGTGTGAAGGAGTGTTCCAGATAGCAACCAGAAGGTACTTTGGAGCATGCCTTTTGCATCAGTGTCTTGCATTTGTGACCTTGCCCACTAACTGTTATTAAACACACAGGGTAATTTCTGGTTTAGAGAGGGATATTCTTGCTTGGAAAACCTTAGTTCAGGTATCTCTAAAACTTGAGCCCACCAGTGTTTGCCTCTTCTGAAGGTCACAAGCTGCAGGTTGTCCTTCATATTATTACAGACGCAGTAGTGGAGCTTGGTCACAGGCTTTTTCTCTATTGAAGTGAAGGATGGTCACCAAAACTGGTAAGTTTTCTAATTTGCAGATCTCACAAGCCTCTAAGCTTGTAGATATTTGAACTGTGGGCTCAACGCACTCTTAGCTGAGAGTAAACCACTCTTGGGAAAAGATGGAGGCATACTATTGTTCCCTCTTTCCAGTGTAGAAATAAAACTGCTCAAATTAAAATTTAAGCATTTATTTTATTTTTTTTCCAATAGAAATTCAAAAGAAGTTTCTTTTCAGCTTCATTTTTACCACATCAGAATTTCAGATATTTTCCCCTGTTTTTTCCCAACACAGCCTGATACATAGGTTTAGAAAATCAAATGCAGTATATAAGCGAATGAGAGAAAGCATGATCTTTGCTCAGATCTGTGTATCTTTGTTGAACTGTGGTGACAAAAACACCACAAAGAAAATAAAAACTAACTTTGGAAGAAGAGGCAGCTTTGTTAGGTATCTGAAGTGCTGAGCATTTAGCACTCAGACAGCATCACTGGAACCTCCACAGAGGAAAATAAATGAAGCTTAGACCCAGATTCTGATACATTAGAGCTAAAAGCCAGCTCTCCCTCTCCTCAAATGCAGAAAATATCAGGAGGTGCTTGTGCATCTCAAAGTAATGTGAACCTGTTCCTCTTGCCATTGACACATTATTCAAAAGGAAAATTATTCAGTGGTTAGTTTTGCTAAAGGCACTTGTGTTTTGACCTGGGGCTGAGCAGGTATGAGCAGGAAAAGCTACCACAACATCAGCTGGTTGTATGTCCCTATAGCAATCAGATGGGGAGGAATGGGATGACTGTGTCTTCCAGGTCTTGAATGATGATAGCATTTAGAGATGCTTCTTGAAAGATGTTACCTGCCAGCTTCACCTGCTTGTCCAAAACCAAAAATCATGGCTGTCTCTTTGACTAAGGAGACACAGCTGAACCATTAGGTGCCAGACATCTTTGAAAAATCCTATAGAGCAATCTGAGCTGGCTTCAAGGAGAGACTTGGGAGGAAGAGCCCTGGTGTTCAGGGTGTACTTTTTACACAGCAGCAAGGGAAGAAGTCCTGTGTTTCCCATTAACATGAAAAGGAACAGAGCATTTCATTCCCACCATAGCATTGCCTGCATTTACCCAGTACAAGTGGCTCATGTCATTGTTTTGTGGCAAACAAACTAATCAGCAAGTGATAACACTGAGAACTTACCCAAAGCTGCTGAGGAAAGGGCTGTTGAGCCTGTTCACATGGGACTGACAGTCACTTTATACTATAAAAGCCTGGTCCCACTTTTCAAGATAGGAACTTCTAAGACACCTCTCCTAGGTGTGTGGCTATTCCTCCCCTTTGTGGTGACACCTCTCAATGTTACACCTCAAGGATGAGTGAAAGAGATTCTCCCACATAATTGGTATGGGTAAGTGGCAACAATCTCTACTTAATAATTATTTTACTAGCTTTAATTATAATTAAATGTAATAATACTTTAGTATTACTTTAAATAAATTGTGCACTACAAACCAACCTGGTATTGTACATATTGGAGGTAGACACAGGGCTATCCAGTGTTCCCACCACAATTTTGTTTCTGAATTACTGAAAAATTCCACATTCTTTGTTGTAAAAGAAAAAGCCAAGGTGAAGCTAAAAACATAAATGTAAAAATCTAGAAAAAAACACACTGTAGGAATTACATGCTCCTGAAATATCACTTAAGATTTATTTAATAACCAATTGTTTCCAGCAGGAAAAGAAGTTTTCTATTGACAAGGGTTTTCTTCAACTGCTGCCAAAAAGAAAAATCAAGACATGTTTGCTTTGGTGCCTTTGTCTGACAGAGAAGGATTGTTTCTGGCATCTACTTTATACTGTACTAAGAAACCAGTCAAAACAAACAAGAATATGAAAATTAAGTTTTAAAAGTCATTTAAAGCCAGCATGCAGAGTTTCAAACATTAAAGGACGCACTGAGGACAGATGTTGGTTTGAAAAAAGCCTATTTATATGATTGGCTATGTATGTGCCTATTTTAGGTTCCTGATGTGAGTGAAATCCTTCATGGATCTATTACTTTTTGGCAGGAGGAGTACAACTCAGTCTTTACAACAGACAAAGAGTGTTTCCCCCTTCCCCCAGTATGGACATCCCAACCAGTAATGTGTTTGTGCAAAAAATATTGGTAGGTACAGTATCTGCAGGCAAGTCACAATTAAATCCTCATTTGTCTACAATGACAAATACCAGCAGGAATAGAGAAAAGGAAAAACTGCAGATCAAAGCAGTTGATAGTATATTTAAAATCCTTTGGAGTTAACAATTTGTCTACTGTGTATCAAAAAGTAAAATACTGATGTATTTGTAATGTAAAAAATGTAATTTTTTTCTTTCTACTTGACATAGTCCATTTAATATATGGGTGTTGAAAAGAGACTTGCATGAGCATTTTTTCCTTCCAGTTGCTTCATTGTGTGGCTTTGCCTTTGAATTCCCCAAGCTGAAAAAATCTTCAGTAGTTCAGCATGCCAGAAGCTCCTGCTATTAGTCCCATTACAACACCTTAACTGCAAACCAGAGATGATAACTCATGTTCAATGAGCATAGATACAGGTAGGACCAGTGTCCTATCTGAGCTCTGTTATAGCTCTGTTATATATCTACATATATATATATGAAGTCTTTCAGGGAACACTGCAGGGGAACATGGAGAGAATAAAAATCAAAACTAGCATACCAAGAGTGCAGATATTGGTACCAAACCCACTCTGGTCCCCATCGTTGCAGGACTCCCAAATGGAGACAGCATTTCTTGACTCAAATGCTGCCCAGAGCAGCGTGGGGCAAATGGCTTCCTCAGGTGTGGAAAACTGTAGGCTTCCTCTCCTCTCAGGCACAACACAACACCAAGTTGTGCCTTCCAGTAGTTTGCATAGCGCCTGATGGCACTGAATTTACAGATGGATTTTTATCATTTCTTTTCTCTGGATTGGGGGATTGATGTGTCAGATGCCTGCTACATCTAACAGGTGAAAATGAAAGCCCACTAGCATGCTTTTAAAACATAAACATAACACAGAATTATTATAATGTTAAAGATGGCAAAGTTAAAGAAATGCATCTTGCAGCTGCAGCAGCAAGTAGTGAAGGATGAAAGTGGTGGTTGAGAAGGTGCCTTCCCAGAGCAGCTTATTAGATCCCAAAAGAAGGCTTGGAGGTCTACCTCCTACCTCAGGAAGTCTTGCTCTGAGAAACTTCCACAGTGCAGGAAAAGGGATCTCAACAAACTGGTCTTTGGTAAATTTCCAGTTAGCATAAACCATGGGGTGCAGGAATGGTAAATTTGGAAATCCAACACTCAAGTTAGTGGTTTAGGGAAGGCAGCAGAGAGTAGCAGGAAATTTAAATTCAGATTACCAGGGGGACCTGCTGGGTTAGTACAAAGCCATTCACAACCTAAGGAGGTTTCACCAGCACTGCCAGTTGCTTCCCCACCTGCACCAGGCAGCTGCAGCTCAATAGAGAGACCACACAGCTATGGTTGACTGAAGCCAGGTCACTGCCCACCAGAATGGGGCAACCTCTGAGCCAGCATTGACAGAAAACAGTAAGTACAAAAGCTGCAGTGTGATGCAGCAATGAACATGTACAAATGTTGAGATGCAGTGTAGGATCAGTCTCATGGGATCTTACTCGGGTATTCCTCTTCTATGACCCAATCCCATACAAGACCTGGACCTTACTGATAATGGGGATCTGTGCATACAGTAAATGGTTTCCCTCTGCTGCCAGCACTTCAGCCTACTCTCTCTGGGCAGCTCATCCTGAAACTGCAATGAGAAATTGAAAAGAGATGGAGGCAGATTTGGGTCTTCATGGAGACTGATTTGGGTCCACTGAGTCTTCAGAAGTGAGTAAGGATGCAGTTTCTCCTTGTTGAGCACTGCTTTTACCTTTCTAAATCACTTTACTGAACACATCTGCATGTCTTGTCACTTCTCTCAGGCAAAACAGTAGCGTGCATCAGTCAGCAGTACTGAAAACTCACAGCATGCTCCAGAAACAGGTTGGCAATGAATATTGCCCTTGATGGGAAGAATCCTTCAAGGTCAGCATTTCCTTCTGGAGTATTTGTTTCAACTTGGGCCTGTAGTTGGCCTCCAGCTGCCTTTGCTTTGATGAGTTCCTCTCTCTCCTCAAATTTGTTGCACAGCTTATATAAACACGGTGCCCCTCTGTTAAGACTGGTATCCCTTGCCATCTTTTTTAAACACAATTAATTAAGAGTTCCATGAAAGGCAGGAAACTCAAAATCTCTAAGAAACCAGATCAGCCCTGAATCTTCATAGCAATCTGCCCTTAGGACATAACCACACCTGAATAAGAATTGTCTTCCTTTTATTTGATCTGGTTTGGAGATAAGTGTGGTTTATGTTATAACATTCTGTTAGCAAGGTGACCATGAACTCTTACTTGCTTTAACAGGAAGGGCTTAAAATGAGGATTATATTCTTCTCTCTCTAAGTCAGGAAAATATTCATGTGTGTGCTGCTGTAAGAAATGTGTTCTCAACTCAGGCTACTGTCAAGCATATGTGTGTGAAATTTATTTTTAGAGAGAGGTGAATTTAAACAAACAACTAAGACCCATCTTGAACTGAGACACAACAAATAACACTAACCTGGCCAGATTTCCTTACTGGTGTCCAGCATATCTAATACATTTGAATTGCTAGTAGAAAGGAAAAAACACATGATAAAACCTTGCTGGCAATGGTGTTTGTACATACTGTAATTGTGTCCTCTGTGGCCTTTTGATTGTGTTTGTAGTACTGAACTGTTAATTACAGTCTTGTGCAATCCTTAACTAGTAATTACAGTTTGGTCTAATCTACCTCTTTAAACTGATTTTTTAAATTTTATTTTACTAAACTCTCTGATGTTGCACAAGCTTTTCACTAGTACTAGTCACTGTTGACACCAAAATTAGCAATTTAGCACAATACCCCCATGTGCAAGTAGAATGCTTCTTAGTGAGTTCAGGGTGGGTTGGGTTTTTTTAGACCATATTTCCCCCCCCCCTTAAAACTACAGCAGCGATACTAAGCTTCTTTACCTTCCACAGGTGCTAACTGCCATCATGCATTCTTACAGCTTTCTACTGTTTCTGCAACAGCACAATACAATCTTCACAGCTGAAGCAATAAAAGGATTAAGTGAACTGTCATAATGTTATGGTAAGAGAAATCTATCCACCTGGCCATAGTTCCTTTGCCTTTTACAATTCATCCTCAAGTTTTATATGGAACATGTGAAAACAAAATGCTTTTGACAAGGGATGATCTTGAAGGCCTTTGTTAACATGATTGATGGCAACAGAAGAAGTGTAAATCATTTATATACTGTTATTCATTACAGAAATATTTAAAGATAGTAAGAGACACGTTTACAGCACTTAACATTGTCTAATTCAGCTCAAACAGAAATCAACCCATAGATTTCCGTGACATTCTGTCTTAAGTGTTTAGAATGGAAATGATAGGGAATGAAGAGCTGAACAAAAGACAGTTACCTAACCCCTGTGAGTCCTGAAGGCCTGGAGATTGTAGGTTATTATAGTGCCTCAATGATAGAGATGTTTCTGATAAAAACTTTCTTTTACCTCAGACAAAGATCAAAAGGCTGGGGCTGGAGCACAGGGGATAAAAGCTAATGTAGTCTGTCTGCTTTACTGTATTTTTGTCTTTTCTTTTTCAAAATGGGCTCTAATTGTTTTTGAAATTCTCCTGCCTTTAGCTCAATACTTCTGAATTCAGTTTATTTTTAAGAATTCGGTTTGGTTCTCTCACCACCAAACTCCCAGGATAAAAATAATGCCAGATGGAACAGTAGCTCTTTCTATCTAGAACACATAAACCATATAATTCTTAGAGCAAGGAGAAGAATTTCCTCTCTAACACAAGGAGAAAAGAATAAACAGGAAAAATGCATCAAGCTAAAAGTGAATTAAAAAGTCAGTTTGAGCTGGGCATTTTTCTTTGTTTGCAGCTCCCTCAGGAGTGAAGAGGAGAAGATTCATGTTACCAACAACAGCTTCTGATCCCATTTTAATGCAATGTTTGCAGCAGTTATCACAAATGTTTATGAATACTGATTGTGCAGATTGGTTCAATGACAAAATTCACAATTCAAATGTATAGATACCATTGAAATAAACCACGGTTTGTCTGAAGTACATGCATATATCATCCAAAAGTCCTGACTGACAGATTTCAGTCATTAGGCAAGTTTCTGTTCTCTGGTGTCTTTGGAGCTACAGTGGTGTAACTGAGATGAGGTTATGGTTTCTCTAGGTAGCACTAGGGAGAAAGCCTGTGCTGCTACTATTTCATCAGCTTCAGTTTCATTGTGATGGCAATAATCCTCACCTGCTGAACACCTCAGGAGCTAGACCGAGTCTGCCTGCTAGCAGAACACACACCCATTTTCAGGGCCATTCATTATTCAGTGTAAAATGCCAGATTAAAAAACTTGTGTCAATGAACCCTCCAAGAAGACAGCTCATGGGCATAGTTTGAACCATTCTCAGACCCTCTTCCAAGATGGATCATTTTGGAGGCAACTTCATCTTGTATTTCAGATTCCCAGTTCTTCTGCCTTTATTTCTGGGAAAATTACTGTCAATTAAAAATCTTACTGGAAAAAGTCATACCCCAGAGAACTCAAAGCCAACAGAAACTTTTGCAGTAACAGAGATGGGACCCACAGGAGCACCTGAACTCTGCAGGGAGAGGTGGTGTATGATGAAAGAGCTAGAAAAGAAAAACTCTTATCCAAGGAAATGAATGTTAGGAAAAACTGCAGGCATTACCTTGCAGCCTTGTGAAAGAAGATGGAATAAAACTTATATAAATACCTAACAAACAAACAAAAAAAACCCCAAACCAACCAAACAAAGAGAACACAAAGAAGATGCTACTAATAGGCATGAATTTGAACCATAGTTATCTGCAGACCAAACAAAAGTCTCATTTCTCAAACAGAAAAGAGGAAATGTTTCATAGAAAGACTACCAAAAACTCTGTGCAATTACCTTCTCTGCACAGATGCTACTCAATTGAATTGAAATTAGAGAGTAACAGCTCCTGTGCTTGTTAGGATTCATCTACATTTCAAGTATTAAATTCAAATGTTGATGATCAAACAATAGCATAATGTAGCTGATACATGCATCAAAAGAACTGACTCTGAGGCTTGAATGCACACATAGCTTTAAGCCACTTAATGCAGCATGGTATCAAAGAATCAAAGATTCTCTCTTTCATCACTTCTTCACCTTTTTTTTTGTTTTCTAAGTTTTCTTTTTGTGTCCTGAGAAACACACACTACTCATTGATAAAGGGGATTGCTCAAATCCCAAGTTCTCCTTTACTTCCAGTTTGGTTGCGTGAATGATTTACTCAACCCCTTCCCATTCTTGATGAAGACGAGCAACCTTCACACCCCTGCTGTCTGCTCCAGCTGCCACCTGAGCAGCCCATGAGCCAAGTCTTAAACTCAGAGCCTCCTGCTTTGCTCACAGCTTGCCAGTCTTGGAAATGGCCAAGCATCTTCCACCAGTTGGTAAGTCAATTTGATTCCTACTGATTTGATAACTCAGTCTATTCTCACAAGATTTTGCCTTGAAACTTTTCAGGGTACAGAAAGGCATTATCAATGTATTTGTGCTGCAAAGGGTTCTTTCTGAGACAGCTGCAGAAAGGACTTTTTTAACATTTTAAGTCTACATCTGTATTTATGAAGTGTAAAAAGAATCATGTTTTCCCCTCAAGTATTTAATTCTCTGTTTAAAAAATGCTGCACCCTTTTTTAAAGAGCCTTAGTGAACAAATAGCTTTTCCTCCTGATAATGAGTTATTGTAAATAGAACTTCCTAGGGCATTGGAGAAGATGAGAAAACAAACATGTACCAGATGTGAGTCACACTATTTATTGACAGATAGCTGAATGTTGTGGTGATGACAGCAGCTATGAAGAATAGAAACTAGCAACCAAGAAGATTTTGAGCTGGAATGAAAATAGGATTAAATTGTCCAACTGTGCAGCACTAGTATGCTATTTTCTTGTACATAATCTGATAGGCTTTGCATTGTTCTCCAGAATACTTTATTGGGCCAAATTCATTCTTAGTGAAATCCGTTGACTTTAACAGACTTGTACAAGAGCTTAGTTTGGTCTATTGTATGTCAGATATTTTATACACACAACATCATTCCTAGGAGATTACTTAAGGATAAAAATGTTATCTACATTTCAAGACATGGCCCATCTTCCAGTTGAGACTCAAGAGAGAAAAATAAAAATGTCAGCAAATTAAGAATTGGCAATCACACAGAAAAAGCTGTTAAAATGTTTTTTTAAATACTATTTTTTTCCATAGTTCCTTGAGAAACAGTTTTATGATGTTGGAGGGAAAGCTATTTTGGGGGGGGGGGGCGTTTGTTTATCCTCTATTTAATTTTTTTCTCTCTTCATGATTAAAAAGCTTCAGCCAGCTACAGAGACTAATTGGGCTGTGCTGTAACAAGGATTACTGAACTGTAATTATTATTTATTCAAATCAGTGGAAGAATTACTGAGGCTTACATTAAATACAATAGAAGCTAATGGAGGAAGAAGCAAAGGAGGCCAGTTGTGATTTCAACTGCATATTGTCAGCCACCCCAGCAGTACAAAAGTAACCATCTAGTTGACACCTTGAAATAGAGACCTGCTGATATTTGTTCATGAGTCATTCATTTTAACCATATCTTTTAAACACAACATCTTTTTAAAGAAATACCCTTGGGGGAGAAAAAAAGTATGGATTGGATTGGATTGGATTGGATTGGATTGGATTGGATTGGATTGGATGAACACTAGTATTACTAGATGATTGATAAAGGAAAGTACCAGGAAAAAGCTACAGAGATGTATTTCATATCCAACTGTATTTAAAAATGGGATTTTTTGCTCGTTCCCTGAAAGAGTCCAGACTGCGAGATTGCTGCAAATGTCCACAACTTTGTGTCTGTAGTTTTAACCCACCAGTTACTTCCAAGCTGCACTTCTAGCATTCAAAAAAACAATTCCAGCTGCATTCTAATTCCACTTAGAAGTTTCAACACTCCCAAAATAAGTGCCCACCTGAACAGCCATTCTGCCCAAGGGCCTCCTTCCCCTCATCCCCTTCCCTTCCAGCCAATGAACTTGTCAAGGCTGGTACAATCTACAGGCAAATTACGGTGTAGTACTGGGGTTTAATTTAGGCAAAGATCCTGATCTAGAGATAAACTGGCTGATGCAGAACATTAGCATTAACAGACCAGATTTGTCTTGCTCTGATCTAGAATAAAATGCTTCAATTCATTTGAACAAAAAAAGTTTTGATTCTGGTCCATCCTAAAACATTTTCATTATACCCAACTGGGTAAAAATTGATTTTTTGTTTTTTGGAAACTCTTTTTGCATTTAGATGTACTTTCTGGAAACTGGACCTGATACCCCTTAGGGCTTTAAGTTGTAGTAATGAAAAGAGGCAGCCCTTTACAGCTGCAACTACCTTTCCAGTCCTGTCCTGTTCTCCAACCTCTCAGGTCCCAGGCTTGTGTGTCTGCCCCCTTGCTAATGTGATTCCTCCAAACTTAAGGGAAAGCAGGACACGGGGGAAGAGGGGTTGGTTGTTTTCCAGCAGGTATGTCCCACTTGGGCAGCTGTGGCAGCCAAGGATAGGTGTGACTTTGTCATTTTAACAACATGTGCTTGCCAAAGGATAATCAGTATGTAAAATCAACTTATAAAGGGTTAGGATTTTTTCCTTTTTATACATATATGCTTGTTTTCCTCCTTTGCAGCCTCAGGTCACATGCATCTTATGGTCTCTAGTTTCATGTTGCACACATGGAAGGGCATATGGTAGGAGCATGATCACAGCCTGGGAGGATGTCACAAAAGATTTGAGGTACAGACACAACTTGGGCACGGACACCTGAATAAAGATTTCACTTGTAGAACCCTGAAGTCTCCTGCATGCCTGCAAATGTGAAAGGTATCACTTGCCAGAGGTATTTATGTGCTAAATTCTTTTCTCTTAAAGAAAGCACAGCTGTCTTTGGGTCAGTGAAACCACCAATACTGTCTACTTGGATGACTGCCTCTATGAGACTTGAGAGATGAGTTCATTCACTCCTACCTCCACAAATATGTGTCCATATAGTACATTTAGCAGAACTGTGTAGTGTCTTCAAAACTAGCTTAACAATACATAATGATTTCCTTGCTCCTAGCAGTGTGTCACCTTCAGCTCAAACCTGAAGTTACAGGTGATAAAAGTTAACATCCAGATGGATATGTATTGAAAACACAATTTCATATTGTTAGTTTCATATACTGTGTCTGATTTTTTTGTATCTGGGCTCTGAAAAGCTGCAACAAAGATGCAGTTTTGCCACATAATCTTCTTATTTGTTTTCTAAATCTTTCATTCAGATTTATGCAGATGTTCAGTCTGCAGCTATGCAAAATTTCAGACGGTTGTAGACATAGAAAACATGATCACAAGTGTTTACATAAGCAAAAATCCCTCAATAATGCTGACTTGAAAACCTGAGCTGGCTGTCCTCGCTTCATCTCTGCAGAGTCGGCTGATTAGCATTTGGTTTTTAACTTACCTCTTCAAAGTACAGCAAGTGTACAGCTTGATTCTTCTGAAGCATTTCTGGGTTTATACACAGCAGCTGAAATGGAACTTCAGATGTCATCACACTGATCCCATCTGTCCTTGAGCCTGCATAAAAAGAAATTGCTGATACACACTTCCACGCTCGGAAAAACAACCTCTTGGTCCTACTGGCAGACTTTGCTCCATTTTGACCACTGCCGCTCTAAAAGCCCCTTGGAGCAAAGACATCCTTTCTGGTTTTGTGTGGTACTTAGCATGGTAACACACCAGTCAGTGACTAGAAACCTGAGATACCATGTAAGAAAGCTTCAACCCAGAGTCCAAGATCTATCAAAAAGAGACTTCAAGCCCTTGGGACATAGAGTGAAGGAATCTGGGGCACAAGTTATTTTTTCCTCTCTCCTTCCAGTTGCAGCCAGAGACATTAAAAGGAATAGATGGATCCAATCTACTAATACATGGCTCTGAGGCTGGTGTCACCACCACAGTTTTGGGTTCCTCAACAACGGGATGACTTACATGTCACCAGGCTTGTTGGCATCTGATGGCGTGTTAGCATTCACCTTTCCCAGAGGGGGAAGAGTCTCCTTGCTCAGGAGCTTGCAGGGATCATGGACAGGCCTTTAAACTAGTCTTGAGAGGGGGGGGAGGATAATATCTGGCTTGCCTGTGACAAAATGTGCAATGTCATGCCATGGTTAGGGGACATGGTGCAAGTGAGGACCCTCGAGTTGTTAGTCATTGGCACAGGCTGCCCAGGGAAGTGGTGGAGTCACTGTCCCTGGAGGTGTTCAAAAAACATGTAGGTGTGCTACTTAGGGATGTGGTTTAGTGGCATGGTGGTGATAAGTTGATAGCTGGGCTTGATGATATTAGAGGCCTCTTCCAACCTTAATGGTTCTGTGACTCTATGATATGTACTTTTCTTAAATGCAACAAAATTTGCCACACAAAGAACAGGGTGGAGGAGAAAGGTTTCTACACAAGCAGGACCTACCTTAGAAAACCCCACAAAAAAACTAGGCAAGCAGAACTGTAATCTCTTTTCACATGTTGCCAAAAATGCAATGTCTTTCACAGATAGTTATGTCCCTAGATGACCTTACTGATGCAAAATCTTCTATTGGACTGCTTGCTTCCATTTGGAAAACTTACAAAGTGCTATTAGCTAGACCATTGCTCATTAACAAAAGAAAACCTACTGCTTTCCTCTTGGGGTCAGGGAGAGAACTTGTGTTCTCTGGGAGATGTGTATTTTGCTTAAAAAGGAATTGTGGTCTAGTGACATCTTAAAGAAATGGAGGTTAGCTCCTAGTTGGTAATTTCCTTCCTCTTTCTGAATAGTTAAGCAGTTATTTATGGCAATTTAAAGATGATTCCTTCCAGGACTTTTGGCTTCACAATATTTCTCTCTGGAAAGGTCTGGGTAAGGTTGGCATGTTAGTGTATTTACAATTAAAGGGACAATGTTTTCATGTCATTTTTATAGTTTTAAAGATAATTGTATCTCAGTCCTCTGGCAAGTCACTCCAAGAGTACACCAGCAGGGATCAGTCTTCATGTCAGTTGTTGAGGTGAAAGTCCCCTATTTTTAGGTGAGTCTGGAGTGCTCTGTAGAGCAACCAGCCTTAGCCCAGACACTCAGTCAGTTTCTGGCATTTATCTCACCTCCCCTGGGTTAGAGAAAAGAAAGCATTAGATAACATCTAGGATTTTTTCAAGTAGCTTATCTTGTGTGCATCTTGCTTACACACCACCCCACTGTCTTCTCTGAGCCATTGTTAGGTGTATATGACATCTTCAAAAGTAACTGATGTTTCTGAAAGTACACCACAGACTTCACTGAAGTTTTTCAGTTTGTAGTCACTGGTTATTCCTAGACAACCTTCAGGCTCCTTTTCCTGATTCCCCTTCTCTGCTAGGGAGGGGTCATCAGGTGATAGAGCAACTGCTGTAGTGTGGTGCAAGATATCAGCTAAATGTGAACAGCTAAATACATCTGCAACTACTGGAGGCTGCTAGGTGGCAGGTTAGAGTTAAGGTAAGCAAGTTCCTAAACTGCAGCTCTAGTTGAAGATACTGGTTGATGCCAAGAGGAGAAAAAAAAGCAAAACACACAGGAGTTGTGGGAAAGGAAACATGGTTGTTTATCCTACCTCCTCTACATTTGTGTAAACAAACTGAAAAAGGACATAGTGTTTCTCTCCACATATGCTGGCAAGTTTTTCTCTCTCCCTCTACAGCCTTACAAGTCTTTGAAAACTGGTGTTGCCAGAGAACAGCAGTGTTATCTTCAATGCCAGATCTCCCTGCAACTCAGGCTCCAATGGCAGATGTTTAGGGCTTTCGAATCCTTTTCTTGAGGTATATATTATAGTTTTAAGCATCTTAAAACATGGGAGATGGGTGTGGGATAAGAAACAAATGAGGTTTAACATTATGTTGCATTAAATCAATAACATATGATTAAATCCAGTCAAACAGACTCCAAAGTTCTAATAAAACATAATTCTAGGAAGGAGATATCTGGCAAGAAGCAGCAGTGAAAGAAACAAACTATTGGTGCTGAAAGCCTGTTTTGAGTCCAAAGAGCAAGTTTGAGCTACTGTGCCACAGATCTGCCCTACTCCCCAAAAATGAGTTTCTGGCTGACAAGGAAGTGTGACTTTTGTGCAGAATATTGAAGTCATCATGCACTGAAAAAACTTTCTCCTCATCTCATAAAGAAACCAAGTGTTGAGGTGTAGAGAAGTGGTAGCCATTAGGAATGAAAAAGTGTCTCCAATACTAATTGAGCCTCTGCAAGTTCAGACAGAAACTGGAAAGCTGCAAGGTTGGAGGTCAGGAGATCCTGGACATCCCAATGGGGCCCAAATGTTCCTCTGCCTTAGCTGAGAAAGGAGGTCCTCTCTCAACTTATTTCCTCTAAGCGTGCTCCTCTGAGGGAGACCTGGGCACCAACGTGCTGCCAAGCCACCGAGCATGCCCTCTCAAAATACATCATAGCTAGCACAACTGCCTTCTCCTCTGCTAGAAGGCAACAGGAGGAAAAAAGACACAAGACTTAAAAGGCTGCAGGAACCTTTAAGGAAATCTAAAGACCTGGTGAAAATTATCTGTGTGGGTGCAATGACCAGCATGGGGTGCATGTGTGAAGGTATGAATAATGTTGTTATCTAGATCTCCTACCTTAGAGGGAAAAAGTAGGGGCAATGTTTAGCTATGACTGGCAGCTTTGCCTCAGCATAATCTTGAAAAATAAAGTACAAGATGCAGACTAATGCAACTGAAATTGTATCTCCTCCCTTTGTCATTTCTGGATGTTTTCCATATAGAAATGTTTACATTCTAATGTGTATATTGTATCTGCATAATTCTCAATTGCATGGCTAGGTCCTTATAAAGCAATGTTAACTTCAGCAGCCCTGAACCTCAACATAAGGATCTTGTTACATTGCCTTGGTGATTATCTGCTGCAACTAATACAGATTGCATATGCTAGGTTTCATGCTGACGTGCTGCACTGAAATGATGATGGAAAGCCACAGATATAAGCAAATACCCAGAGATGAGGTTAATGTTCTCTGTTATCAGATGAGAATAGTTGTTTACAGAATTTTCACCCTGGTTGAACAGAAATAGAGTGACATGGTATTCAACCACTTCAACTTGCTTCTGCTCCAGCAGATTCCATTTTCCTATAAACTTACTTTTAGATCACTTTTTTTTCTATTTCACATATTCTTGTGCTAAGCTTTTTAACACTATTGGCTAATATACTAAAAAATTGCTGTTACTTGTTTCACAATTACTTTTGCTAAAAACACGAGTAGTTATTACCATGTTGACGTTATTATTATTACATCTCAACCTCACAGTTCATTGCTAACTAAAAAAAAACCCTAGTAACCCAATCACTCTAACTTAAGAACATACCATACCACACCACTGTTTTCCTCTCCAACCATCAAGTATGACTTTAAAACTTCGTTGGATAAGACAATAATTTCTGATTTGAACATACATCTTGACAGATTTGTGTGAAATAAATGCATGGGACCTAAATATTCTGTGCTTGCCTTGCAGCAGTGGCCAGAGGGGAGGCTATAGGTTTTGTTGAGGTAAGACAAACCTCTTCACAACTGCTATTTTGAGCTGTTGTGGGAAATAGCAACCTTAACCTTGGTGGGAAAGGGGAAGGGGAGAAGCAGGAATGATATCTTGCCAGCCATCTCAAGAATCCAATCACTGTCCAGACTTGGAACAGGTAAGAGTTGGAAGGTATCTGGTTCACCATTTATGCTGGGCTGGATGTAGCAGTCAAGCCAATCTATCATAGAATTGGATAAAAGTGTTGTCTTGGTAAGGGGTTTTTTGCACATAGCTAGTAAAATGTCTTGTTCTCTCAAGGGTGTTACAAATTCCTTCCTCTCTTCAGGGTTTTTGCTTTTGTTTTCTGAATATGAAAAATACAACTACAACAACACAACATCTACAGCACACTGTGTCCACTGTATAAGTCAATATACTTCATTGTTACCACAGGAATGAAGACTTGGAAATCTGTTTTCCACCACCTTGCATTTTTATCTGTTTAAGGCAGCTTTTTCTTGAAGCACAATGCTTATGTAGATGATCTTTCGAGGTCCCTTCCAACTCCTAATATTCTGTGATTCTGTGATTCTGTAGGACACCATGAGAGAGCATGATGATGATCTTGAGGGTCCTTTCCAACCGTAATGATTCTGTGATTCTGTGATGTCCAAAAGGCTGGTTGTTTTTTGTCTAGCTATAACAGTAGGGAAAGCTGACAAAATGGAAACATTTCTTTGTTTATGTTTGACACCTACTTTGTAGAGGTGGAAACAGATGTGAGGCAGAGGAGAATCCAGCTTTCAGGCTCTTATGTAGCAAGCATGCCAAGAAGTTCAACCCTGAGTAATCTGGGGGCCACGCAGAGTCCTGAGCCTCTCTGTGCAGGTTAGATGGCTCCAAAAACCATAGGCTCCTTCTACATCCCACTTGTCAGAGTCACAAAGTTCTCTCTGAACTTCTTTCATCTCAACTCCACATCCTCAGGGAAGGAATACACAATGGAGAAACAAGCTTCCTCTCTTTGCTTCTGCAAAGGCTTCAGCATTTATCATAACACCAGTGATTCCAGCCCAAAGAGACATGGGAGAGGTAAGTCACAAAATGACTGAGAACTGGTTCAGGGTTTGTATCTTCATTAGTTTTGCATCTGTTTTGGTGGTTTTGTTAAGTTGTTGTTTTTTTCTCCTCTCTCAGACATGCCCCTTATCACAGAGGAAGACTCTGCACAATTCATTTTCAACAGAATGGTCCCACTTTTAATTAATTTATTCATTCTCTTGCTGTATAACAGTTTCTCTACTTAACTGCCTGACTTTGGTAATAGTGCTCTGCATAATTGATTCATATAGCTGTTGATTCTCCCCTTTTTTATTTAATTCCAGAAATTATTTGCTGTATAACTGCTTCATTGCTTAACTCATTGCCTACACAATTGCTTGGTATCATAATTGATTCAATGCTTAACTGTCTCACAGGATAATGAACAGCAAGTAATGGCCATCCAGTTTTCACTTCCATTTCTCTTCCCTACATCAGCTTCTTCCTTTCTTCACATGACAACCCAAAGCTTTCCTCACACCTGTTTTACCTCCTCAGCCCATTTCAAAAAGTCACTGCTATCACTAGTTCCCTGACCCTTATTCTGATGTCTCCTCCAGCCCCCTTTAGTGTCCTTTTCCATCCCTCTCCCAGCTGCATCACACAGAGTTTGCAGAGCTCCACCTCCATCTCTCCTGCATATTCACAATGTATTGTCCCTCAGGGGCCACTGTTGGGATCAGTGCTGTTTAACATCTTTGTCAGTGATATGGACAGTGGAACAAGTGCACCCTCAACAGGTTTGCCAAAAGTACCAAGCTATGTGGTGAAGTTGACACACTGGAGGGAAGGGATAGCATCCAGAGAGGTGTTGACCAGAGAGGTGAGCCTGTGTGAACCTTACAAAGTTCCACAAGGCCAAGTGCAGGATCCTGCACCTGTTTTGGGACAATCCCAAGCACAGATACAGGCTGGATGATAAGTGCATTGAGAGCAGCCCTGTGGAGAAAGAGTAGGGGGTGATGGTGGATAAAAAAACTGAGCATGAGCCAGCAAAGTGTGCTCACAGCCCAGAAAGCCAATCATGTCCTGGGCTACATCAAAAGTGTGACCAGCAGGTGGAGGGAGGTGATTTTCCCCCCCTCTCTGCTCTGATAAGACCCCACCTCAAGTACTGTATCGAGTTCTAGGGCTCCCAGCATAAGAAAAACATGGACCTGCTTGAGCTGATCCAGAGGAGGAGTACCAAAATGATGCGGGGGTTGGAGCACCTCCCCTGTAAGGACAGGCTGAGAGAGTTTGGGTTGTTCAGTCTGGAAAAGAGAAGGCTCCAGGGAGACATTATAGCAGCCTATCAGGACTTAAAAGGAGCCTACAGGAAAGATCAGAGGAACCCTTTATCAGGGAGTGTAGTGTTCTGTACTGTGTACAATGCCTGCTATGCCAGAGGCCACTATGGTATTACTCTCTCATATGTCAGCAGTAAAACTTTAAATCTGCTGGAAAAAACACCCAGACTGCTTTATACAGCCTCATTTATACCATCTCACTGCTCCTGTTCCTAATTCACTTCACAAGATGTTATGTCGTTCTTAAAAAGACACATAGGCTGGTAACTTTGTCTTGTATATTTGCACTGCCCTGATTGAGATATTGGGGGGGAGGAATAAATGCACTTCCAGAAAGTTAAAAAGCCAATGCACAACAATCCTTAGCTCCTTTCCTTCCTGTAGGGCTGACCTCAAAACTCCAACCCAGTCCTTCTCTGTTTACTTGGTTGGAAATTATATTTTGTTCTGAGTTTTTCATTGATACAAGCCAGATCTCCAAGGAACAATTAAAAAACAGCAAGGAGAGTCTTGCTTGACAATCCCAGTGCAGGACTCCTTTAGCAAAGAAGTAAGACCAGGGTTGTGGGGACATGAAATTCTTATTTGCAACTTATATGATTCCCTGTGTGTAAAGATAAAGAGAAAATAAATAACACCCATGGACAGTCTTCTCCCTTACTTCTGTCTTCCTGCCTGTGGCGATCAGGAGCAGCTGCTGCTGCCCTTACATGCCATGAGAAAGATTCCTCCTGCCTTTACTTAGTCAAAGGTGGTGAATACATCAATATTTTGTTTACAAGGTAATTCTTGGGTTTGCAGGAAGGGATAACTATCCAAATTGTTCTGTGTTGTAAGGCACTGAGGTTTGGTAGCTTTAAATGCAAATGGTATTCATCTGTTCATTCTACAGGTAAAACATGTCTGAGGAGAACATAGCAAGGTTTAATATTCTAATATAAATGCCATTTCTTAACTCCTGTCAACCATAGTACTTGAATAAAAAGTCTACCTCCTTACTTCAAGAAATCACAGTAGGGTTATTTCTGGCAATTGAACCAGCTTCCAGGGAGAGACATTCTGCTGGTGGTTTCTGCAAGGAGCTTTGTGCATGACCCCATTTTAAGATCCCTGAAATGGCTGTTTAGCAACTTAAGGGATCAGGTCAATTGGTTTAAAGCTTGTCTGGGTCCTAAGACATCGAATTGGAGTGGCACTGACAGGCAGCACTATTAGCAGTTACTGCCATCTATGGGTAGGATCATTTTAGATTTATTCCTCAGTGATTATTTCTTCCTTGCAAATAATATACCTCTTCTCATACACAAATAAATACAATGGAAGAAATGGCACAGTCATCACTGATTTCTCCACTAAAAGAAAAAAACATAACAGAGGAAGGACTTCACCTACCCATCTTGCTGACAAGAATGGGAGAGGATTCTGAACACTTAAAATTATAATCTGCTATAGAGGAGGAAAACAATGACATCCTTTTATTTTTCATCTTCATTATGCTGCGTGCTGCCTTGGCTTTAAAACCACTGAGGCACACTCATCTCTGATATAACAGTGCTGAAATGACTCCAAATGCACCTTATCATTTGCATAGCCATTTGAATGCTGTTACAGCCTTATTTTTTTTATTTTTAATTCCTTCCAAGTGGGAAAGCAATCATGCACTTGTGGCTCTCATTCTTTTCCAGCCTGAGAGGTTTTTAGCTTTTCCCATTCTGAATTAAGAGCAGTTTGGGGTATTCATCACTCCTGACAGCTGCTAATCCCCCTCAGCTCTATACAATTACAGTGTAAAAACATTTCAAGTAAGTAGTGGGACTGTTCAGTGCTGTTTTGGCTTACACCTGTGGTCCTTTTTGCTCATTAGTCTTTCTCTGACAGTGGCTAGTCCCAGAAGCTTGAGGCGGAAAGTGAAAAACCTCCACGGTGGAAAATTAATGCCAGAGCACAGGAAACAGTCCCTTGCTATTATAGATAACTGCATCATAAAATCCCTTCCAAAGCCAACCACAACCATCTGAAAACTGACTCCCTCCTGATTCCTGTTGGGAAGCTTTTCACAAGATCTATTCTTTAGAGTAAAAACCTTTTAATTTCCAGTCTACATTTATTTATGGCTACTTTACACCAAATGTGCCTTTAGCAGTAATGTTCTTTCACAGACATGTTCTTTCTCTGCCTAATTTTACACTTCTGTTTTGTTTACAGATGGAAACAAGATCCCTTCTCAAGCTTTGTTTTGCTAAACTAAACATGCAAATGTCTTTTTAATTACCTGTGACAGGAGAGACTCTTCACTCCCCTTAATTATCCTGTTGACTAGGTTGTCAGTTGGAACATGAATTCATCTTCCTGTATTAGAGTGACCAGAACTGTAGGTTGCATTTGAAATAACAGCCTAGACAAGAATAAATGAAACTTTCCATGTGAAGCACTGAAAATACCCTACCTGATACACCTTAGGGTTACCTTTGCTTTGCTTGGAGGCAGAGTACATTGACAGGTCAATGATACCCCTCAGAGATCATTTTACCCTCCCCTCTAGTTTTCACCTAAAAGTACAGCAGGGATTGTTTTTAGTCCTTATTTTGCACTTTGAATTCCTTCACCATTTCTGTTATCCCACTTTTTAAGGTCACCTGACACTAGTTAATCCTCCTGTGCACTTTTGACTGTTACAACCAAGGGGGTTATAACTCTGTAGATTATAACTCCATAGATCAGTACATGCTGTGTGCCTACAAGGACAAAGTTGTCAGGACACTTAAGCATATAACTTTCAGCACTTGTTTCATTTGTAGTCTCTAACTAGAACATAAAGACTTCTATGGGACAACAGATAGATTAAAGCCAAGTGTGAAGCAAGCTAGAATCATGAGATAGCAGAAAGTTGTTCATCCTGCCCTCTTGGATTGTGACTATGCTTCCTCTCAGTGCAGGAATTAGTCCCCAATGCCCAGTTAACAAAACAAATAGCTCTGAAGCCACAGAAGCCTGTGGAAGCTGCCTCCAGAGCTCAGTGAATCTACCTGCTGATTAGTGCATAACAACATGGAGGTGGCTGGAACAGGGGATCTGGAAGATGATGTTGGAAAGGGAATAATAATTAACTAGCCGACCTCTGACAAAACGACATCAGTTGCACCAAGAGATCTCTGTAGCTAGTGGTAGTGACTGATTCCCTTAGAGAAGATGAAAATGGGCACCAACAGGTAGCACATGAGGGTGCCTTTAACGATGAACAGGCTGACTCCAGTTGCAATTGCAGCCTCCATCTGTACAGCACTTCTTGCATACATTATCTGCTATCATATCCAAGTGCAGAAATCAACTGCATAATGCAAACTGGCAGATGTTATAAAAGGAAATACTTCAGTAGTCACCATTTTGCCTTTTAATTGCCATGGGCAACACAGGGCTTTAAATGGGATCACTGAAGAAAATATACTGCCCTGATACGTGAATCACCCATAGATGAAAATACATCTGCCTGGAGACTCACAAATGTCAGGAATTACTGCCATGCTAATGCCAGGTAATGTGCATACAACAGCCAAGCAGGTACAATGCTCATTAGGCAAGTTTCTGCTTTTACTGATGATGAAAGCAAACCCAGCAGTGCAGGTGAGCCCACGAATGTCCCTGAACTCTTACAGAACAAATGGTTCCAGAAACAGCTGTTGGTGTAGGATGAGTCTGGAAGTATAGTAATACCTTCTTGATGTTCTGAAGTACATTTATAGTTTATTTTGTAATATCAGAGACGGCTTCTATCATTCTGTTCTATCACTGCAGCAGCTGGAGGGAATTGCTGCTACAGGCACTGGTCTTGTGTAAGTGCACTGTCTTAGCTGCAGTAACGAGGCATGGTGCTTTGGTACTGTTGCAAGCCATGTGGTTCACCTACCTTTGCATTTATATAGATAAATCTGAGTGATTCCAACTTCATGCTGATTTATGGTAACAATGGATTCTGGTAAGAAGAAGAAAAAGCATTGTGTGTTTTTTGTGAACATGTTCACAACAGTAAAAAACAGACTTGCTCTGAAATAAGCCCCACCTGGAGAAAAATGGCAGTGGGCCTGTAGTCCCCCCCAAAAATGGTCCTTTACCCATTATGCAAAGTCAGCTGACACACAAAGATACTTGCTTTATTTTGGTTCTGCAGAAATAGGTGCTAGGTGATGAGTTGCAAATGCAGCACCCCATTAGCTTGAAAAGCAGCACTTTAGTATCAGTAACAAAGAAATCATGTATGTTTGGTTATATGATATTACATCACATAAATCTTTGTACCCCCATACTTCATCAATCACCTAATTCATTATACTCAGGTGGTCCTACATTTACATTTGAATTCTCCTACAGGTGTCATTTTTAATGTTAAAATCACCACAGGTTATGTAGGGGATACCTCAATAGTTTGATCTTTGGCCAAATCTGTCTCTAGTTTATGTAAAGAAGCCAGAACAAGGCATTATCATCAAAGGCTGACAGAATTTTACTGTCTTTAGATATTGCCCTTAATCACTGTGACTTGCTTCTGATTACTTTAACCTTCAAGGTCATTCTCTCATGGAGTTTAAGAAGCACTTGGACAATGCTCTTAGACACATAGTGTGACTTCGGGGTTGTCCTGTGCCTCAGTAGAAGTTGCACTCGATGATCCTTGTAGGTCCCTTCCAACTCAGGATATTCTGTGATTCTGTCCTTTAGTGTGAAGGACCTTCCAGTCTTGTTTTCCTGCTTTCAGACCAGTTCATTATGTGCTTATTCAGCCTAAAAGTTTTTAACTCTTCCAACATCAGGGCAAACACACTTCTTCTTGTATTAATTCCCTCCTAATATTAAAAACATTTGTTTGAACAGCAACACATAAGGAAGGAGTACACCCATGTTTCCAGCAGACTTTACCTGCTCTGGTGGTTACAGACATTGTTTAACGGTAAAGTCGCTGCTCTTCAAGCCACTGAATTTCCCTAATTCTCTAAAGTACTTGGTTAATAACTTTGAAAACCCCAATCTCAGGATCGTCAAAGATTTGTCTGAAATGCATTTTTTCTTTTCTACTCAACATCTGTCTTAGCCCAGAACGAAGAACAAGGTTATTTAGGAAGCGGTCGGAGGTGGGACAGGAGGCACCGGATTGTGCCTATCTGTCCCGCAGCACCAGAACAAACCTCTCTCCCAAAATGCTCTCATTTTTTTCACTTAAATACAGGACGGCAATAGCAACGTCCCGGCTGCACGATGCTGCAGAGCCTGTGTCACTTAACGGCTAACTCCTGGCATCCCAGCACGACACGACCGCGGCGGCCCACGGGGGTTGCGGTGCATGCCAGTACCGCCTCACAACTGGCCAACCCGCCCGCGCCATTCTTTTCTCCACGACCAACTCATGAACCATAAAATCAACAGACGCCGCGGGCGTGTTTTGCCCTGCGCCGGAGGCGGAAATGAGGCCCTGCCTGTAGCGGAAGTCAGACGCCGGGGCGATGGGTGGTCACCGGTCGCATTCCGGTAGTTAACAGCGGCGGGAGAAGCAGGAGCTGCAGTTTTTCTTCTTCCCATTTCTTTCTCTGCCGTTGATGCCGAGTGGCATGGCCAGGCGGCCACGGCCAACGGCGGCATGGACGGGCCCCTTCTTTCCTGCCTGCCCGCTGACAGTGCCGCCGCCACCTCACGGTAACCTGCCGCCCTGCTCAGCGCGCCGCATCCTCGGCGACTTGGTAGCGTCTGGCCGCGCCGCAGGGCATCAGGGAGGCCGTGGGTGCGGAGAGGAGCTGGGTGAGAGCGGGGACAGACAGGGTGGATGGGTGGGTCGCCCCCTCACCGCACCGGACCCCGGAGACAAGGGCCTGCGCGGGCTGCGCCGCTCTCCGTGAGGGTAACGGTTAGAGCGTTGGGTTTTCCTTTCCCCTGAAGACTGAATTGTTTCTCTTTTGCTGATCCATCATTAAGACAGCTAAGGCATAACCCTGCCTTCTGTCTGAAGGCTTTAACACACGATGTCCTTGAGGACAGAGGGCTCTGTTTCCTGAGAATTTACCTGATGTTCCATCTTGTGTTCTTTCTGTTAGCTGGTTCATGCCAATGTCCAGGTGAAAACCTGACTGCCTGAAATGTGGACTCGATGTTGGTCATTTTTTCTGTAAAAACAGTAAATGGCAGATTGTGTGAGATTACTTTTTGTCTAAAGGGCAACCAGTAAAGGCTTGACTTGTAAAGAGTGTGGACTTAGTTCTCAAAGCTTTGAAGTGCTCACAGCTTCCACGGTAAAGGAACAGTTTTAAGGCCCTAGCACCTGATGGGGTTTTTCTAGGAAATTATATTCTTGGAGAGCATCTCAGAAATGCAGCATTAGCGTTATGTTCTATTTTCAAGCTCTTGCACCACACATAGCTTGTTAGTAAGATAACTTTTCAGTTGCAAGCAAGCTGTGATAATCTCAATGCACAGTCTAATGTTTTGTCATAAATGAAAAATATTTGGGGTAGTAAGGAAACTCCTGGAAAGCAAACACATTTTACTAATCTTTTATTTTATTAATCTTTCTTAAAATCAACTTCTGTCTTATTTTTCTCTTTATTTCAGTTGTAAGCACCTCTGCATCATCATCTTTACAAAGCAAAGGGGCTGTTTCCTTACTGGGAAGTTGGAGGCTTGTTTCTGATACTCAGGCACTTGTATGCCTTTTGGAAGAAGAAGGTAATTTGCTAGAAATGAGTAGCTATTTTAATGTATTTTCATGAGTTTGTATAGCTTACAAAGTTTGTTGCTTACTTCTCTTTGACTTGTGACATGACAGCTTCAGTTTTGTGGATTTTGTGGGTTTTTTTAAATACTGGGTAAGAATGCATAAGGAACCGTGAGCTTGTCTGACTTTATTATCCCACTGGTAATTGAAAATACTAAAGAGAAATTGGATTATAAGAATTGAGAGTAAAAAACAGTTTTCAAGGTAGCGGTTTTAAAAGTATTAATTGGATTCCCAGATATTTAGTATATATCAGTGAATATGCAACAGTGTTATGATAGGATTGAATATGGACTACTAGGCCAAATGCAGCTAGGGTAGAATGTAGAATACTATATAAAATGTGGCTGCTTTTATGCTGAAGCATAGATAAGGGAATAAATTATTTTAATTATTAAATGTTGCTGAGGTGGGGTAGGGTACCTTAAGGTGTGAAGTTCAGTACAACTAAATTGCCTTCTGAAAGCTCTCCACCTCTGAAAAGGAGAGGTCCTGCTAATTAGCTTCTGGCAATTACTTTGAAACAGTTATGCTTTTGCAAGTGTTTCTTTTCATAATGGTTAAAACTTGTTCATGACATTTTGAGAGTGGAAAAGTTGAAACTATTTCTGGGGACAATGTTTAACAGTAGTTCCCAATATATTAAGCTTAAAAGATTTCTAATGGGGACTCAGAGGCTGGTAGACCTAAAATCTGAGCAGTTAGTATTAAGTTTCTAAGTTTTGCATATCTTCCATGGTACTGAAGATTTATAGTACGCTGAAAGCAGGTATCTGTTTTTCATGGTCAGAATTCTTGCTCATAGAAATAACCACAAGTGAGAGAAGACATTCCATAATACTTTTGTAAGTTTTCCAGTGTTTATCCTGCTGTTATGGCAATAGTGCTGCACTACAAAAGCAGCTGTACTATGTCAGAGACATAATTTTGGGGTGGGAGAAATTGGAATGTCCTAACTGGTTGTGTTCTTCTGTTAGTGCTGGAGTGTGGTTTATTATCTTTTGTAACTGGCATTTGTTTTATCTTGGTGCTGAGTATTAGCTTTTACCATGAGGCTGCATTGTAAAAGGTAAAGGATTACACTGGTTAGATAAAACCTTAGGAAAAAAGAAATGTCTGTAGGTACAGAGGTGAGGAAGAGAGAGAATATGGAAGATTCTGTTCTTCTAAGCTCACTGAAAGGAGGAGAGAAAAAAGCAACCTGGAGACATCAGGGAGTGAGAGGTGTCCATGGCAGCACTCTTTCTATAGACTTTGTTAATGTGTCCAGTGCACTGACCCGCTTTTCCAGTCTTGTGATCAGGCAGCCTGGTGAGGCATCTGGAGATGCCACTTAGAAATACAACATTGCAGTTAAAACAGCATTTCCTGACAAAAGTGAAGTTAAGAGTGCTCTGTCAGATTGGTAGGGTTCTTAGTCCAGAGTCAGAGCAAGAGCCTATTTATTTAGACAGAAAACAGCAGTTCCAATTTGCACTTGTAGATAATGTAGGATCTAGAACAATGTCCAAAGACTTTTCCATCCTTAAGTTGCAGAGGGTTCTTGTTTGTCTTCTCTCAGCTCAGTATAACAGGCTGAGAAGGGCAATTAAAAGGGTAAATATAATGCATGATTCTGAGTGGTAAAGCAGAGTGAGCCCCCTTACAAGGGAGGTTAAAAAGGAGGTAATTACAGAAGACTATAGTTGCCTTGAGGAATTCTGGTCTAAAAGCCAGCTTTCCTCATTTAGCTCAGAGACAGCTCTTCTCTCCCTCATGCCTTTGCTAGCTTAAGAATCTGAAGACTTGGAAAAAACCTGTTTCCTAGGCTGTTCATCAAATTATTCTGCTCTGTGTTAGCACTGCTAATTTTGTCAAACATTACCAACATTTGAGCCTGCCTTGCTTATTTTATCACTGTCACTTAATTTATCTTGCTTTCTGAAATGCATATAATCAATCCTTGCTAAAAAGACAGCCCCCATCTTTCTTATAAGCACTCTTTTAAGTAGACAAATGTTTGGAAGTAGAGTGTAAAGACAGAGCATCTCTTTCTGATGTTGTCCAGTGACAGAAGAATAGGTAATTTGTATAGATCAAAATGCAGGAAACCCTTTTTGCTGTGAGGAATATGATACCCAGACCTATTCAAAACCCAACTGGACATGACCCTGAACTACCTGTTCTAGTTGCCCCTGCACTGAGCAAGGGATTGAACTGGATAATATCCAGAAACAGTTAACAGAAGATGCTAGAGCTCTACTTATTTCATGTGTCTTTTGGAAGAGCTGGAGTAATAGAATAGAATATGGGTTAGAAAGGACCTCTAGAGAACATTAGGTAGTTACAGACTGCAGTCTTACAGCCATTTAGCAATCTCTTAAAGCTGAACAAACCCAACTCACTCTCCTCCTCACCCTCCCACCCCCAACATCATGTGCTCCAGCCCCCCATCCTCGTGGTCCTCCACTGGACTTGCTCCAGAATGTCACCATCTGTCTTTCACCAGAGAGCACAAGGCTGGGCACAGCACTTCCAGTACAGGCTTACAAGTAGCGTAAGTACTTGTGGGGTGATAGTCACTTCCTTTGGCCTGCTGGGTTTGCTCTTGTTAATACTGTCCCGTGCATTTGGGGATCTTTCCTGAAGCTGGGACATGGCTAGCTTCTTTCTTTTGCTGCTGTATGAATGCTCAGTACTGAGTGAACATCCATGTGTATACACATGCCTATAGCTGTGCACATACTGAGGAGACAGAGTTAAACCATGCTTGGTTTGCCTGCCTTTTCTTGTTATAGATTATAGTTGTTACTAATCGTGCACATTCATTAGTATTTCTAGGTTGTTATGTGGGTTTATATACAGTAATAAACTGCATTTTTGTTCTGCTCTGCCAGAAAACTCCAGCAGGTAAAGCAGTAAGTCATGGTAGGATACCATACCAATCTAATTAAGAATTAACACCTGTCTAGGTTGCTTTAAAAAAAAATAGTGTTGCTTTAACATTTTATTTTAATAGCTGGGCTTAATTGTTGTGATATGTAGGATAATGAAATAGCAGTTGAAGGTACACTGTGGGCTGCAGCAAAGGCAATTTGAGCATACTTCATTTATGGTGACAGAACTGTGAATGGTACAAGAGGTGAAGAAAAATTTGACTGAAAGCTTGTCTTGCTTATATGTCTTTAGTTCAGATTCAGAAAGTGACTGCCATGTCATGGTTAAGACTGAGTGAAGTTCTGCTTTTAGGGCCAACTGTTAACCTGTAAAGATGCAACTTGCATACAAATTCACAGCACTTAGTAGTTGGCTTGTTGTTTGTTTTTTAAATAGCTTTTAAGGGGCTTCTTTAGGCTACTTAAAGACCATTATGTTGGGTCCCATTTGTTTGTGACCAAGTGATCATTGCAAGAAATCAGACTCTCTGGAGAAAACTTACTCTGTTAATTATAATACAGATTCTGATTTGGTTTAAGCATCAGGGCTGTGTTTCTATTCTTCATGGCTTGCCCGTCCTGAGTAGCACTCCAGACACCCTTCTACCATCAGAAACAAGATCATCTGACAAAAAAAAATCTATTATTTCAATGGGTGTGGAATCACAAGCAGACTTTACACAGGAACAAACAAACATTCTTACAAGCTAGGTGGCTTTGCATTTTATTTGTAACTATCGTTGTCATGACTGCAAGTGGTTTTGTTTGCTCATACTTATTCCTCTAAAAGACAAAAAGTTGTTGTAAAAGTTAATTAAAAATTAGATATTTTTCTTTACCATATCATGTTGTGATGACATCCAACTATAAACCAGTTAAAGGTCAAAAATTCAGGCATAGTAATTGCCACATTGTTGCTCATGCTAACTTAATGAACTCTTGACTAGTTGACATTGGCCCACTTGAGAGACGCTTACTTGGTTTTAACAGTAGAATCTTCCAGAACATCAGCAATCTTTTGCTCCTCCCACACATTCATCTGATCAGCAGTTTGCAGTGTGACAAACTGTCAGCTGCCTGGAATTCCTGCCAGCAGCCTGCATGAAAATGGCAGCTGTCACTGAAAAAAGCAGGAGTTACTTACAGCTTTGTGAAGTAAAATGCAAGTATACAACTTATGGTAGTTTCAAAAAGTTAGATGTCTAAAAATATAATAAACATTTCTGGACTTCTGAAATGTCTGTAGCTTGTTCTGAAAGCCCTAGATGTAGTGTTGAGAAACGGATACTCCTTTACTTTGGGAAGTTTGGAAGTGTTTTTAAAGTTATTTGGAGCATCAAGGTTGCTTCACAGATAAAAGTCCAACTTACAGGTGGATCTAGCCATGGATTTCTAGAAATTGGAGAGAGCTGTGGGATATATGAAACATTCCCAGCATTTATAGAAGGATGTGCTCTCAATGAAGCACTGTTTTAGTGTTCTGGTTTTAAAAGTAATTGCTAGCTTTTGATTCAGTTCATGTGATAGAACATGAATATTTCCTGGGGCAAGAATAGGAATACTTATTCATAAGTTTTGGTTACTTTCTTCTAAAACATCTCAACACTGAGTAATCCCCAAGCTTGGATAAGAGCATTGTACCCAAAGAGCATGTTCTTACTAATCTATGGCATCATTCAGCTTCAAGGTGATATTAATCCAAGTTACTCATCCTTATGCTGCTGTAGTACGAGGTGCCATATGTAGCTTGTGTGTCTGCCTATGTTGATAATTGGTTTAATATCAAGCTGAACACATTCTACTTAAATATATTAGACATTTCATCTTAATATGCTGACTAGCTGCCTAGAGATTTTTTGTTATTACTGTATCTCTTTATTTTCACAATTCAGTTTACACATTTCATTAAATTTATCATCACTGAAGGTGTTTAATTTCTCTGTAGCTAGAGAACTTAGTGTAGTTAGTTTGTCAGGAAAATACCTAGTGTCAAAATAGTTGTAATTTATTTGGGTTTTTTTGTAACTGATCCTGATTGCGATTGTTTTGGACTTTGGAATATCTGGCAGAACTGAATCGATGTGATATTCAACTAGGAGAATGCAGATGAATTAGAAGAGTAACAAGTTTTTGCATTGTATGTAGCACTCTATTTACAGTTCTGTTCCCATAGATATTTTTTAATAGCTTTTAAGATCTCAGAAATTGCATCTTCTTAATCAAAAGGTATTTTAATGAATTACATTTTTCTATTAATATTATTTCTTACTCAGTTCTTTATCACAAGGTTTATAGTTAAGAAAGTTGACCAACTTTGTGCAACTATGTTTTCATTGTTTTGGTGACAATTGCTCTTTTCTTTTTTCCTTTCCCACTTTTAACTGACAGCTCTGCCATGCATGAGCAGAAAAGGAAAAAGGCAGATGAATGGGGAGCAGGTTGCAGCATGTATGCTGAGCTGGGGGAGAGACATAATCCAGTATTGTCTATAACCAGAGCATCATTTTATTTACTTCCATTGTAACATGACTTGGGACTGAATAGCTAGCTTTTTGAGACTAAAATTCAGCATAATTGAAGATTGCTCTAGGTGTTCTTACTAAGTTACTATTCAGAATAGAAGTGTCCTAAGTTTAAACTGATTTATCTCGAAAGACTAAACAAAATGTTCTTAGCCTGCAGTTTTGGTTGGAATAAATACTGAAGGAGAATTGCTTTATTTATCAAGACTGATGTGGACAGTCTTTAATGTTTCAGACTCTTACTGCTGTGTCTTGTAAAGTGAAATGAAATGATTAAATTTCTTGGAGAATCCTAGGTTGCTTAATGCACATCTGTTTATGCTGTGATTTATGTCTGCATTGATGAGATGTGATTTTAAAAACTCATAAAGCACAGTACAAAATTCTATATATATTTGTGTTCATGCATCAATCACAGCGCCTCTAAGCTTGCTGTTAACAATCTCAAGATGCAACAGTTTTCTCTGCCCTGTGAAAAATATGGACTTAAGGGGAAATTGCCCCGTTGAATTTCAGAGGGGAAGTTTAGCCTTGGTTTTCCTCCTGGTTATGTGTTGGGGTTTGGGGTTTGTTAATGCATTGTTGTTACTACATATGTTTTGTGATGCCTTGCAGTCAAAGGGTGTATTTCACAGTATGACACCTAACTTTAAAATCCTTGAGTCTGACGCAAAGACTTCTAGCTAAAAAGCAAAACCTAATGCAAACATCAAGGAAGAAGCTTGTAGCACATAGATTTTTTTCAGAAAATGAGTATTGGGCTAACAGTATCTATTTGAAGTAAACCAGACAAACTGTTTCAATCCATAAAATCATTTATTCTAAATGTTGTAGTGCTGATCAGTTTATTAATATGAGGTCCAATTCTAATATGAAATTTCAGTTCAAATATAATTTTAGTCTTTCATAAATATTCTGCCGTCTCACCACTTTCAGAAAAATCTGTTTTTGTATAAAATAGCAGAATGTCTTTTTTTATTCCTCTCTCTTTTTTGCACAACCTAGGGACTGTTTCATTACTTGTGGACATGCTGTTATTTGTCTTGATGTCATTTTCTACATTTGTAGCAGCTTGCTATCTCAATTTGGATCAGTGAAAAATCCAAACAGAACTCCAGATGTTTAGGGAGGGGTTTCCAGTGCTGAAGCATTTATGTAGATTAATCAGAGTTCAGTACTAAATTGGAATAAGCTTCCAGAGTGGAGGAAAACCAGAGCAATTTTCTGAATGGGAATGGCAACAGATGAGGTTATAGCTGTGTAGCTGAAGGTTCTGAAGTAGATGCCTGGTGACCTTAATTCTCTGCAGTATACACTGGTAGTTTAGCAGATGTCAACAAATAATTGCATTGTTCCAGTAGTGGGACAGGAACCATTCTAGATGTCAAGGTAAATTATGCCTGTTTGAGTCAGAAAGGTAACCTTCCTTAAAGGTAATTGCTTCCTTAATTTGGATTTAACTTTCCTTGAACCCAAATGTCTGTAACTTAAAAATAAACCACAACTTCTGATACTGCACAAAGGAATGGCTTAACATGAGATACAAATGTTGCATGTTTAACAAGTGTATCACAGTATGTTAGGAGTTGGAAGGGACCTCCAAAGATCATCTTGTCATACCAGAGCAGGTTTCCCTAAGGCTAGGTCACAAACCATGAAATACTAGTCAGAATAGGACAAATGAGAGCACACAGTGCTGGCTAAACATTTCTTTGTTAGCTGAGTTTGATGTGATACTTTAAAACTGTAGTCCCCTTCTGAAGAAAGTAGATGGTTCTGCCTTAATTGTGTTTGTATGTTGGATGGATTAGTTAACTGTTCCAGAGTTACTCTTTAGAATCATAGGTCTTTGGTTTTCAGAAATGCAAATCTGCCAACCTTTTTTCCAGCTGCTTATTAATATACACAGGTTGTGCAGAGGATGAGTGTTTGATGGACTTGTTGCACTTTACAGGTCAGAGGTGTGGATGAACACCTGTCTAAATTGTGTTTTGCCAAAGGACAGGAATTCTTTTACAATCCTGTCTCCCAAGTATTGGCAGGCAATCTCATCCAGATTCAGCGTTCTACAGAATTTGGAAACAAAGTAATATGCTTGTGCATGTGAAGGGCAAAATATCACGTTTATCTTCTGTTTATTTTTCTTCCACTGTAAGACTCGGTTGATGAAAGAAAACTACTTGAAGTGAGAGCAGAAGTAG
Organism: Galbula dea; assembly: GCA_013399015.1. NCBI lineage: Eukaryota > Metazoa > Chordata > Aves > Piciformes > Galbulidae > Galbula > Galbula dea. The sequence goes on along the minus strand of VWZX01007172.1, from coordinate 321,966 downwards.
AGGAATTGGTAAGAACTTGGTAGCTGATCACTACACAGCAAATCTTTTTGTACATGTGTTATAGACCTGGTATGTTGTTCATGTCCTTAGGCACTTTAATGTACAAAATGTCGTTGTCCTTTATTATTTCCCTGTGTAGTTTCATATTGGTACAGGAAACTGAAGTGTCTAGACAATGAAAAGGCTTTTACATATATTACTGGGGACTCCGCATGTATATATAAGCTCTTCAGTGGTCACTGTTTTGAAACCTCATGCCTGTACTGTCTTCTTTAGATGGAATTCTACTCTTGGCTTTATTTTAGAGGACATTTTTACGAAGCACATCCTTTTGTTTCTGTTCTCTAGTACAGGGAATTATCCCTAGGAAGTTGCCTAGCAGTAAACCATTAACTAATTCACAATCTTTCAGTAGTGCTGATTTGAACATATCAGCAACTCAGCAGCTGCTCTTTCCAGTTTACAAAGTTGATCTTTCAGTCTCTTCTGAGTAATAATTCTCTTCCATTTTTTTACAGAAGTCCCATCTTCTGTCCTAATCAGATTCTTAATTTGGAGCTGGTTTTGTGGTGGAATTCCTTACAAGATGAAACTGTTTGTTTGTTTGCATCAGAAGACCAATTCTCAGGTTTTTTTCTAATGATCTTTATGTTCTGCTATGGTTTTGCCACAAGCAGCTCTTGGAATTCTCAGTAGCTCTTCTAATTGAGCAGGTCCTTTAATATCAGCAGGCCAAGTGACAGATTGAAGTTAATACTTATGCTGCTAGATTGAGGAGGAGGTGGTCTAGTTGTTACGATTCGGCGCTGTCACCACCAGGACCCAGGTTCAATTCCCACTTAGAGAACCTTTGTTGTGACCTAGTCTTAGAGAATCCTGCTCTGGCAGGGGGTTGAACTAGATGGTCTTTCGAGGTCCCTTCCAACTCCTAACATACTGTGATACTGTGATAAGAAGGCATCCAGTCCTGCTGCTTTCTAGATTACCTCTTGAGGATCATATAGTCATAAAATTCCCCAGGTTCACCAAATTATTCAATTCCTTGGATATAATTAGGTAGGAAGGAACTTGTTTGCTCTGAATGCAAATGAACATGGATTTAAGGAGGAACCAAAAATGCACCGTGAAGGGATGGGTTAAATTTCTCTATACACTAGAAACTGTACAAATTGCATTGGTTTGTCACATTGTGTTTTAGCTTGTGCAACAAGATTGAGCTCTGACCCAAACAGACAGAAAAAGAGACACAGAAGCTGCAGATCTGAAAGCTCTGCACCAAGTTGATTATATTAAGTACCTAGCAGGTAAGGAATCTGATGGTTGTCTCTGATACTGAAACTATTAAAACATTGTTGAATGTTTGGCAAACTCTCAATTGACTGTATTCAGAAAGACACTGAATAAAGAAAAATACTTGAAATAGTCTCAGTCAAGATTAGCAACTTTGTTTGTGTACTTAACCCAGACAACTTTATTTTGCATGGGCTATGGCTGCATGGCTTTTAGGTTTTTTCCCCTGCTTTTTACTGTAATAATAATGTGTATGAGAAATCTAAAAGACTGCCTGTTAAGAAGGGCCAAAAAGTTCTTTTGTGCCTGCCTTAGTTTATAAAAGCAGCCTGCTAGATGCATTTCTAGGATTTCCTCATCTGTGTGATGGAGATCTGTATGCAAAAGGGAGCATTTCAGCTTTTGTGGCTGTTCAGCACCACATCGTCTTTAAACTTTGATTTTTTTTATTTTTTTTTTTCAGGCATGTGCATTAGAAAAATACTATATATGTGTGTGTGCCTATGTTATTGCCCTGAGTAACTTTAATATTTGAACCTTTTGGTACTGAGTTCATTGCTATTAAATGAGCAGGTTTGCAGTAGAAAAATTATTCTTCTGACTTCGGTTTTCTGATTATTCTTTCCCATTGGATTGTGTCACAAGTACAATAGCTTGCATCTATTTGTAGTACTGTACTTCAGGGATATCCTTTGAGCAGAACCATTATGGAAAATAAAAGGCAATTTATTAAAATGAGAGGAAATTGGTTTTACCACCTTCTCTACTCAAAACTGTGTTGAACTCTGCATGGAAAACCAAAAACAATTTGAATTATTTGAAGTGCTTCTGTTGCAAACAATGGCAAAAACCTTGTCAGTCTATCTAGAAATCAAAAGTTTATTTCATTTAAGTAAACATTTTTAAAATTGCAAGCCAATAAGCCTTGTTAAAAATAGCTTTCATTTATTTGTTTGCTGAATACTTGATGTGATTTAATAAACCTTTTATTCATGTCCTCACTTGACAACTCTAACTTGCCATGTGGATCTTTTTTTTGAATAGTAAGCAACTAAGGGTTTCTTTTAGCCTTCTTTATAGCTTTTCCAGTCTTTATTTTCTCTTTCTTCCTTCTTGTTTGCCATTTTTGTGCCCCCCCACATGTTGAAGCTTTGCTGTAAATAAAAAACCTTAATTTTCTTACACATGGGGAAGGGGTGATGGTTACACTTTTACTATTGTAGTAAGATATGTACATAGCATTCTGAAGAAATGTTCCAGGAGCTAATGATTTCATGTCTCCATCTTCCTCCCCATGTTTCTTTTCTTTCAGGTTCAGGATTTCCGTGCCCTGTTTTAGCAGTGGGATTTCATCATTTATGGATATAATAAAACATTAATTTTCTACTGTCTCGGTTTCTGAAAAAACAAGGAAGTTTTATCTTTGCCTGGACTTTAACCAAGTCTTGACTGTTAATGGGTAAGGATTAAGGGACAAACAAATAGTAGATGTCATTGTGGGAGTCTACTGTACATCACCAAGCCAGGATGATGAGACTGAATTATTCTTCAAGGAACAAAGGGATGCCTCTAAATCAACCACCCTTGTCCTTATAGGGGACTTCAACTTGCCAGATGTCAACTGGAAATACCACACTGCTGGTACAAATGGGTCCAGAAGATTCCTAGAACACCTGGATGATAACTTCTTGGTGCAGGTACTAAGAGAACCAACTGGGAAAGGTGTCCTCTTTGATTTTTGGCTTGTTAACAGAGATGGTCTTGTGGATGAAGTTGGCAATAGGTGGCCACCATGGCCACGGTGACCATGAAGTACTTGAGTTTAAAATCCCTGGAGACAGGAGGAAAGCTGCCAGCAAAACTTCAACTCTGGATATGAGAAGACTTCAGGTGGATCAGGAAACTACTTAGTAATGTCCCCTGGTAAAAAGCTTTTCTCTTGGTGCTGGTTGCTTTTGAAGTACCACTGCCTGAGAGCACAGGAGCAAGCAATTACAAAATGTTGGAAGTCAGGAAGGCAAGGCAGAAGGCCAGCTTGGCTGACCAGAGAGCTGCTTCTGGAGCTTAGGCAAAAAGAGTGTATGGTCAGTGGAACTAAGTTTAGGCAACATGGGAGGATTACAGAGATGCTGTTTGCCACTGTAGGGGGAAAATTTGTGTGAATGAAGCCCAATTAGAGTTGAAGCTGGCCAGTGCTGTGGGGGACAATTAAAAAGGGCTTTTAAAAATATGTTAATAGCACCCTCTGGGTGAAGAAGCATTTCCTAATACCAACCTGAAGTTACCCTGGCAGAGCTTCATGCTGTTCCCTTGGGTCCTGTTGGTGGGCACCAGAGACATCAGCTCCTGCCCCTCTACTTTCCCTCCTGAGGAAGTTACAGATCACGATGAGGTAGCTTTAGTAGCAGAGCTCCCTTCTGTAGTCCTTCAGTTAAGGGAAATTTCCCTTTCTTGTTTGCTCTTAGGAGGAGAGAACAATCTATGCACTGGTAATAAATGCTGTTGGAGAACAATCATGGCTTTGCTTAATGAAAGGAAAGGTCTTTGGCTGCTGTGTGCCTGTACTATGCTAACCATTTAACTTTTTTGGTGGTTGGGAGTGCTGATTTTGATCATGTGCAAGTCCAGAGGAAGAGAGAAATTGCCTGTAACAATACCATACTGGCCTGAAATAAAGTATTTTGAATATTTCATAGAATATGCTGAGTTTTCATTACAAATGCAACCTTTTTTTATTTGGATTTAATCTGTTTGAAGGTAAGTCACTGCTAGAAGGACTTCTTTTTGAGCTAAGAATTAGCAAAGTTGACAGCCCCTCTAACACTTTGATAATATAAGGAAAACCATTATTGCAGTCTAAACAGCTCCTCCAATGAATGAATCTTTGTTCAAGATATTCACTTTTTAAATTTTTATTTATTTTTTTACTAACTGATAAGACTTGACACTGTCAAGCAAGAATTTTAATGTTTGGAATCACTTCAGTGTTGCTTCTTATCTTCCCAGGGCAGAAGATTCTATATAAGTCTCTGTAATCAGTACATCTTTGCCTGTTTGCCCAAGCAGCTGATAAGTAGTCACTAAAATAACTATTTAGAACTAAATGTAGGGTCTATCCTGCTAGAGATACTATGCAAATAAATTTCTTTCTAGGGCCTAGGAGGAAGGGAAACATTACAGAGCATCATTGTCCTGGAATTAGCCAAGTGTCAAGGCAGACCAGTACTTCTTGGTGAGTGTTCTAAGCAAAGGAAAAGAACCCTATAAATAGAACAGAATGATTATTTTCTAGCCTATAAAGTCTTCAGTGTGGTGAAAAGCTTTTTGCTGCTATCCTATGTGCACATATGCCAAATCTTCTCAGATTTCCTCTGGTTTTAAAGATCAGTTTAGCAATCTTTCTAACACAGTCTCATCATGTATACCATGTGTATTTATTATCATTCCAAAAAGGTAGAAAATCCCTCCACAGATTTCTAAACACACATTCTTTCAAAGAGAGATTTAAACTCAAAGAATGAGCCTTTCGGAACAGGTGAGAAGCAACTATATTAAATATCTCTTGGAATGCACCAGTTGAGTGTCAAATGATCTCTAAGTGCACAAATAGGAGAGCTAAGCTGGCATTTCTTCACTCTTTTCCTGTAAGACTTTGTGCCATGCTGTATATTGTCTCTGATCTAAATCAGTAGAGATTCTAAATGTGCAGAAATGCTTTCTAATTCTCTGACTTCATAGTTTGATTTTTAATTTGCAGAGCTCTTTCATGAGATGCAAGTGAAATATAAATTGGACTGGCTTCCCATAAAACCACTTCAGCTGTGAAAATCTGCAGTAGCTCCCTCTCAGTTCAGAAATGTATCTGTTCATGTCCTACCCAGCAGGGAAAAGGTATTAAAAGAAGAAATTTAATCTAGAAATGTTAGATCTCTCCAGCTGTCTCCTTAAGTTAGCTTGCAAGAACAGAGGATGTAGCCAAAGCTGAGCCTCAGCTCTGATTTGCTTTAAGGAAGAGCCCTTCGCTATTGAGAGTGTGTGAGAGTGCTGAAACTACTTGTGAGTTTCCCTGTGAACTTCAGTGTTCACACAGCAAAGACAGGAGTTGTTTTAAGGATTTAATTCCTTTTGGGGAAGGAGATTGAGAATCATTCAGTTTGATGGAAAAAACAAAGTTGCTGTGAAAGTTTCTTTGTGTTTTGCACAAGAAAATCGAGACCAAGAGATCTTACAGCTGTATCTGTGATGCATTAGTGGGAGTGTATGGAATTTAACTGCTTGTCTGTTTTGCTTTGCCCCTTGTTCTCCATACAAATCCATAAGGGAGCTCTCTCCTTTTCACTGATTTCTATTAGATAAATTGTTAGCTTCAAGCATTTTGTTTCTGCTAAATCACATGCTGTCTACCCCTTTCTCTACTGGAAGTGTTGATTGCATCATTTGGTTCCCACAATGTTGCAGAGTTGCACTTAAAACCATGATTTGACAAATAGAAACATATTTTTAATGTTGGTATGAAATCTGCTTAATTTTCTTAACCACAGATGTTTTTAGTTTACTAGAATAAGCCCTATTCCACCTGTGAATATTCACTTAACTGACCTTTTCTTGGATGCTGAAATCCTAGCTGTGTGCAGCTATTAACAGTTCCTGTTGACTTTGGAGAAGGTGTGCTTTTACCTTCTAGATATTGAGTTGTAGCAGTTCAGTGGACTTTTCTTATCTGTTGACCTCACACAGGAAAATTTGTGAGGTTCCTTTGTGGGAGTGGCTTTTTCTTTTTTATCAGTAAAGTTAGCTAAATTCCTGTGACTACTTCCTTTGAACTACTGGTTGCAAGGTGTGAGCAAGACTTTAGTTTTGCATCTTGCACTGAGTTTTCAGGAATCAAGCAAGCTGCCTTTATTATTTCTAAAATGATCCAAACTCTGTAAGACAATTCAATATTTAACAAAATTGCTCTGTAAGGGCATATTTCAAAGAATAAATTCTGTGAAATTAATGGCTTTTTAAAATGTTTTCATATATTTGAAAAGTTGTATTCAGAAATTTATTAGTTTGACAATGGTGTTTTAATCATTGTTCCTTTAGTTATATTTGTCTTGAAGTTGTATTTGTTGTTGTTGTGGGGTGGGGTTTTTTATTTGGTTTTGGTTATGTTTTATTTTTGGTTTGGTTTTTTTTGTGTGAGGTGGGTTTTTTCTGAGTAAAGCTTTCTGCATAAGCAGTTTTCTTCAGTCCATAAATAGAAAGTTAATTTACAGTTAAATATGTGCCTGGAATATTTGAGTTTGCTTTAATCAGAAACAAATGCATACACTCTTGGAGATAGACAGCCTGCTGTGTCTTTGTTAGGAAAGCTCCCTTTGGCTTCAAACATATTCTTTACCCTATTGCCAAACATTTTAAAGCAGTAGTATTGATTCTTCATTTTACACTTAAGTTCTACATCAGAGCAATTGCCTCTTATCCTTAAGATGCTGTTTTATGACTAGCTAAAGATCATAGAAGGAAGATACCAGTGTTTGCATAGTGTTCCTTTGAGATCTGGCCATTCCAAGAAAGAAGATCCCAGTTTCCTTGGGAGGATGCCCAGCTGGGATCAAAAACAAAATACTGAAAAGGAGTAACAAAGTATTGCAGCAATATCTTCCTGATGAGGAAAGGCTGAGGGAGCTGGGGCTCTTTAGCTTGGAGAAGAGGAGACTAAGGGGTGACCTCATTTTTGCTTATGAATATCTGACGGGTGGGTGTCAGGGGGATGGGGTCAGGCTCTTCTCAGCAGAGCCCAGTGACAGGACAAGGGGCAGTGGTTGTAAGCTGAAGCATTGGAGGTTCCGTGGGAATACAAGAAAGAAAATTTTCACAGGAAGGATGCCAGAGCACTGGAACAGACTGCCCAGAGGGGCTGTGGAGTCTCCTTCTCTGGAGAGATTCAAAACCTGTCTGGACACGCTTCTGTGTGACCTGGTCTAGGGAATCCTGCTGTGGCAGGGGGGTTGGACTAGATGATCTTTCGAGGTCCCTTCCAGCTCCTAACATTCTGTGATACCAATCTTGGGCCAGTGCTTATCCCTGTAGTCAGGCATGTCAGTGTGTTGTAATATTTCAAATACCTTAACCTCTGTTTGCTGTTCTGACATGCACCCTTAGAAGTTCTTTAGGCTCCCCATTGTATTTTGAAATAATACCAGATTGATTGGAGTCATGACTAATGCTACACGTGAATAGTCTCTTCTTGTTGCATGAGTGAAAGTGTAGTGAGTCCAAAAAGAAGGGTATTTTGTTTGGTTTGGGTTTTATTTCTTGCAGGGCAGTGGCACATGTTATGGAAGAACATTAAACAGAACTGTATGCTACATAAATATAATACTGGCACGCTTAGGCAATTGAATTTGGTCAAATCAAGCTTCTATATAGGGCTTCAGGGCTTGCTTCAGAATGAACAGGGTTCTGAGTAGTAGTTATCATGGCAGGGGATAGGAAAGGGAAGCAGGGCAGGTTTCTCATCATGAAGGAAAAGCTTGGAGTTTATACTGTTCATACTTTTATCTCCAGCATGCTTTGGTCTTTCTCCATTGTTAGAACTTTTGTGGTCCTTTTATGGAGGACTGTTAGCAATGCATGTTACTGCATGAATAGGCAGCTACTAAATATGTCACTTTTGATTGTGATTTTGTCCAGAATAATTTGTCACACCAAGTCATTCTCCTGTCTTTGCCCAGGATCTGTTTTCTTGTGGCAAAGGTGTACTGAGCACTGTGTATATACTGAGTTCTCCCAGTGATGCAAGAAATGAATAAATACAAGGACCACTTCAGAAGCTTCTTTTAAAGACAACTCACCACAACCAGATCCAGATAGTGGCTGGAGATTTTGATAATCTTTTATATCTTTGCTTTCAAAGCAGTCAGTTCTAATGCCTTGTGATTTACATGCAGAGTTCCCTTGTGTTCCTTAGACACTGGTTAGGCTGAGGTACTAGCCACCTTGTCTGAGTTACTCAATTCTTCACTGAGCTTTTAAGACCAAAGAAAGCTACAGGCATGAGCCTACAGTAAAATGCGCAGATGAGACTGAGCAAGTCTAGTGTGGATACTGCCTAGGAGTTTTATGGTTTCATTCAGTGTTTTTCTTTGGAGTTAGTTACCTTGTCTCATGTGTTATGTTGCTGTACCATTCAAAAGTAGTGGCTTGTGGGAAGCTTTTAAGAAGCTGGAATTCTACAGAAGTTGAGGGGGGGAAAGTGCAAAATAAGGCTTACACTTCCAAAATTCCATAGGAAACTTCTTGCAGAGATCTTAGTATTTTTGTTTCATCAAAAAGGAACCTTGGTTAAAAAATGTCTTTCTTTTTTAAGAACCTTCTGAGTAGGTTTTTTTTTTCTTTCTTTATACTCTTTGCCACCTTCCAGTCTCTGCATTGCAGCACACTCCTCTATGGCAATTGTTTCATTTTTAGTAAGCTGATTTAGGGATGCCCATGACCACAGCTCTCAAAAAAAAAAAAAAAGCTATTCCATAAAAATGCATCCAACATTTGAGAAGATTTACCAGCAGATTGTCTGTTAAGCTGCTAAGCAGTTAACTTGGCTTGTTTGAAACAGGGTCCTGGTTTGCCCTAAGGTGTCAGACCACGCCTGACAAGTTCTGAATCTGATGATTCATAAAGTGCGGTGAACTCCGGGGGTGGGGAATGTCTAAGGAAGCTAATCCTGTCTGATAGAAAAAATCAAAGTAGTAGTCATCAGCTAACAAAGCAAAAATCTAGTCACTGTGAAGGATGGGTGTTTAGTAGACACTTCATCTCCATTTACATAAATGCCAGTGTGTTGAAAGGTATTTGCTGCTGTTACCTAACAGAAAAAAAAATGCCTGGTTCTGTATTTGGGCACTTGTAGCTTATTTTCCTTTGTAGCTCCTAACTTCAAATATTCAATGTCATTTAACAAGTATATTTTGGATTCTTTTATGTACTATTTGTAGCTTCAGCATTGTTTTGAAGCTTTATTTCCCCTCTCCCATAATGTTGTAGGGAGATTTTGGGCAGGGAAGGGTTGTCTTTTCAGGTGAGGGGATTTAATGTATTTCTTAATACATCAAGCACTGTTTCATTAAAATATGGTCCAAGGCTCTCTTGCAAGCCTTTACTTGTTCACTGAGGTGAAAGGCTTATGTATATGAAGGTTTCATGATCAGTCTTCTGATTGATGCTTGTTTAAGTTTTTGTATAAATTGTATTTCAAGTAGCAATTTAAATATTTCTGTACACTGTTAGTACATCACCACATGCAGCAACACCACAAGACCTTGAGGTACTCGAGTATCTCTGAAACAAAGCAAGCCACAGGGCTGTGTATAAACAGATACAAAGTAAGGGGAGGGAAAAAAATGCAAGGTGCTAAAAGTCTGTGTACTGTATAAATATCATGGATACCAAACAGATAAGACTGTAGCAACAGTGAAAGGAAACATAAGCAAACCCAGTTCCTTTGGTCCATAAATTAAGGTTAGGGCATGCAGTTCCTCTTGCTCCTGGACAAAACCCAGCAGCAGAGACAGAAGGCTGCTTAACAACTGCCTTTGCAGCACGGGTAGCAGCTGCCTGTTCCTTGAGCTGGTGGTAGCAGTGAAAATGGAGGTGTGCTTTGTGTGCTGTTCTGTTGTCCTGGAATGAAACACTTCATTGCAAAGAGGTGAAGTCTTACATAGGCTGTGATAGGCTTGGTATGAAATTCGTGATGGGAATTGGTTGGGGTTTAGGTCTTAGTTATCTGTGTGGCTATAAAATGCTGTGTTTGAGTCCAGGTTGCAAACTGCCAGAGAGTGATTGTTCCTGGCTCATTAGCCTTACTGAAGTAACAGGTGATATTCTTGAGGCAGAAGAATACAGAGAAAACAGAGGTAGCCAAAGCCGAGAAAAGCGAGTTGCTTTTCTTGAAGCACTGCAAACCAGGGAAAAAAATGTTTGAAATACATAATGAAAGGGAGAAACTCAAGAAATGGTAATGTTAAAGAAGGCCTGTGAGTGATAGCAGGTAGCAAGTCAGTTGCTAAGTTACAGAGCAATTTTGGACAGCAGCTCTGTAGGCAAGGATGGTTTAACGGGTCTGTGCTGAAGTTCCCGTGTTCAGAGATTATATGGAAGCATTATGTCAGTGTGAAGTCATCACATGCAGAGTGCAGTGATTCTGTTGCTGGGAAAGAGATCTGTGCTCCCAGAGAAAGGAGCTGCCTTGCTTTCTGCTCCACGTAGGGCTGGGGGAGGGGACACATACCAGCCTTTGTGCCTTATTCTGTCCCACACTCAAAGGAGTCTTCCAAATTCAAGCTCCTACTGGGATAATTATACAGGGAAATCCCAGCTTTTAAGAGCAGACAGGTAGTTCCTGCCTATTTTTCATAGCCCTTCCTACCAGGGCTGCAAGCACTTAAAAATTCTGCCCTCCCAGAAGAGATCTCAGCCTGCCTGAGGATGGGAAACAATGGCCCTTGGCATAATCTTTTCTGCAGTGGGGATGAAATAGGACTGTTGAATGATAAAAAGAAACTCTAATCTTTTGCTGGGATCCCAAGGCCTGAAGGACTTTTTTCCCAGAATGGATTCTAGCCTTTCCAAAGACAAAGAATGGTGCATTCAGTAATGAGTCCCTAGCTAGCCAGCATAATAGATTTGCTGTATTTAAACCTTGTCCCAAGAGACCTCTATGCAGGTTGCTTTTTTTTGTGTGTGTGTGTGTTGTCTCTGCTTCTATAGAGCTCAGATTGATGAAACTGCTCATCAAACACATAACTAGCATTTGTGATGGAGATTGATAAATATGGCTAAGTGCAGCTGGGTATTTAACAGACTTTGCAGTAGACTGACATAGGCAGTTGCCAGAATCTTGATTTCATTCCTTTTGATATGTGCTCAGTGTTAGTCAACTGGTCAGACTTAAAAAGCTGCATTTGATCATAATGATTCTCTGAGCTGCCTACTTAGTATATTCAATTTAATTTACCATTGATTGCTCCAGTAGCACAGGGGCACCTCACATTATAGAAAGGAAAGAATACCTGGAGATGTAAAAGGAAACTTCTATCAAAAGAAGTGTAATTTTATATTGTGCCAGATTAATCTGGCAGCTTTTTGTGGTAATAACAGGCTTTGTAGGCAAAAGAAAAGCAACACTTTTAATAGATCCTGCCTTCAGGTTCCACATAAATCTAACTTGAAGAAGATACAAAGATAGTGCAGTAACCTCTTGATGGCAATACAGAAACAGTTGTTTGCTGGTGCTCAAGAAGGAGCAATTCAAATTTTAAGTGTTCTGGAGAAAGGCCACTAGGATGTTCAGAAATATGATTTATTTAGCCTAATAAATGAAAACTGAAGCTAAGCTGACTCTGGACATGCTCTCAAGGGTACTGTGTTAATAGCAAACACAAGGTAAAGGAAAGAATTATTTAAGATGAAGGACACAGACATGCCACTAAGTACAGTTAAGGTGGAAATTATAGGGATATTCCCAGCCACCAGAGAATTTGGGACTTGGAACTTGGAGCAAGAAGAAATCTGTTTAGAAGACTAGTTTGAACCAATATGATCACATTATGCTGTGTGGTGCTTATGTTAGCAAAGAGAGAATTCCAGTGGGAACTTACCTCTGTAGGTTTATATAAACACTAGAGGAAAATGCTTATTTTTTGGCTAGCTGGAAATGTTTACCAGGATTGTAACTACAACTGTCTCTCCATTGGTTCAAGTGTCAAGACTATGTCAGCACTTTTTCACAGTAAGGTCAGTAGATCAAAAGACACATGTCATGCCCTAGTGTTCAATGAGTATGAAAAATGTGATTTTTTTTTTTTAAAGAGTTGGGTTTTTTTAGTCTTCTAATCTTCTGCCAATGCGTCTGAGATAAGTTGCTGTAAAACTCAAGACAGCACTAATGGGCTACTTCCCTCAATACAGCATGGGCTCGAATGGGGAAACAGCTAGACTCTGAAGTGTGCTAAGCCTTGTCTTCATCTTGAAATCATCTTTTAAACTTCTTTAAAAATATTTTTAATATATACAAACATCTAATTATAGCTAAAGATAATTTGCATTTCAGTTATCCTCCATTCCTGCTAGGTCCTTGGCAAATTAAAGATCCTAGGGAAAGACTTTTAACCTGTGTGCTCTCTAACTCCCTGCACCTTAACAGATCTATGCAGCTTCTGGAAGTCCAAAGGTGAAAAAGGGTAAGTGTCTGTATATGTATGTGTGCACATGTGTGGGGAGAGCAAGGAAGGGCATATCTGCTCTGATTCACATCAGCTGTGCCTAGGCCTGGTGTTTATGGCAGTAACCTCTCTATACACAGCCCTGGTATGAACAAAGGAGTTTCTCATACTGCTATCAAAACCATTTCGTAGAGTGCCCAAATCCTAGGCCCATAAGCAATTTGGTTGTCTTACAGCCTTCTCAACCTCCCTCTACAATTTGCACCTTCCCTACTTAGTCCCAAGGTGCAAAAGCCAGCTCATATGACCACAGCCTTGCTTTCCTTCAGTCTGGGCACCTCCCGGGGTACCTCTTGTGCTTTTTGCTATCCTGGTCCTTCAAGACCTCTTCCTGGAGATCTGGAGCAGTATTTCAACAGATGGCCTCAGCCCAACTGAAGGCTGATATGAAATTGCAGCCATTTTGAGGAGAAACTGATAAAATGGAAGCCTTCTCAGGTATCTTGATGGCACAAGTAACCTATTCACTAGCTCACCATCATCATCCAGTTCTCAAAGAGTGCAACAGTGCACTGCAAGCCTCTGTTTTCTTATGCTTTGTTCTGCAGCCTCATGCTGCTGGCAACACCATGTTTTGCCTGTGGTGGTATAAGTTATAATACACATCTGCAGTTCCTGAACATGGTGCTGTTATAGGAGAGTTACTGTAACTGAGATGTTAAGGTGTGGTGGGGAGGAGAAAGTAAGTGATTTGGGAGGTGCAAGCTTTCAGCTTGCCTGTCCTCTGTTACTTACTTGGTTAGCTTTCCTGGAGAGAACTAGAAGACTCTTTAAAGAAGGCTCTTTAATTGGCAGCTTGGTAAAGAAGCAGTGGGAGTATGTATTGAAGAAACTGGAATAAACAAAAAACCCAAATCATAAGGTCATGATGCAAGAAAATATGCCAGAGGGAGCACTTGGAGCAGATGATGTTTATTGCTCAATGTAGTCTAAAGTCCAGGCAGCATGCAGATGCAGTGCAATGGAGCTCTCCTGAAGCTGGGAATGGAGGGGTGCAGAGAGAGCAGACCACAGAGGAGACAGCATGTTTTCCTTTGGAAATGGACAATAATGATTGTGCAGTAGACTGGAAATATTTAGCCATATAAAAGATCTCAGTGTTAGCAGCAGCAATTGAAGCTTTTGCACTTTTTTTTTTAATTACAATAAATAGGGCATTAACTTTTGGTGTGAGATAGCAGGCCAGCCACTGTTTCTTAAGCAAACTATTGCAGCTGAAAAGGACTGTGGGACAGCTTCCTAATTAGCACTATTGGGTTGGTTTTGTTGTTTTTTAAGAGGAGAAAGGTAGCTGAACTTCTGAATGTAGTTCTCTGTGGAAAACAAGCTTACACAATCAGTGTTTGTCCTGTACCTAATAATTTCTGTAACCTTTGTTGAAAGAGTGATAATGTTAGAGGTCTTTTTATTTAAAAAAAAAAAACACAACATTTCATGAACTCTGGCAGCAGGGTAAGGGAGAGAGAGTCAGGTTACTGCTTGACTGAAGAAAAGGCAAGAGGATCTCGGCCATTGCATGTTCCTGCCAGCCAGCTGGCCAGTCAGCACACACGTGCCGACCGGGACTGTTTTTATAGCTCCAGACTAGCCCCAGAGTTTGCTGTCTCTTGGTAGTGACAGTGTCATCAGAGGCATGAGGAGAGCTGGGATTATTGTGGTGAAGGAGATAGATATGTGGGACAAAGGACACAAATCCATAGGAAATGAAGCTTTGTTAAGTTCTCTAGCTCAGGAACAACGTTTGTCTAACACTAGCTGTCTGCCCAAGCACATACGTCAGAACCAGATTAGATTTCTATTTGCATACCTCCTTACCTTTCTCAGGAATGCCTCCAGCATAAAACTCCTCCATTTCTTTCTTCCTTAAGGCATGGATCTAACTGTAAAAGTTGCATTTTATTTCTTAATAGATTTATTACTTTGTTTACTTAAAGTCAGATGAACTGGGTTTAATAACATCAAATGTTTGCTGCCTGTTATAATCCTCTTGGCTCTTCAGAAACAACATAACAGAGAGAGAGAGCGCAAATGAGCTGGATGCAATTCCATGTCTTGTGCACACACTGAGAGCAGAACCTGAAGACAGCATTGTTGTGCAATGTAAACAAGGCATAAATTTATCCTACAGAAGCCTTGTAGCTGATGATCTGAGAGGGAAAGAATCCAGTGGATTTCTGAAGCATATGATGAGGCTGTAGCACTGACAGGAAGAACAGGATTTTTTTTGTTTTCTTGTAAACTGAGCGTTGTTTTGTGTACTTGTTGAAATAATAAGCATGGGGGGCAGGAGGAGAAAATACAAGAAAACTTTTACAGCCACTCTTCCAAAGAATGTTGTAGTGTCCAAGGGAGTTTTCAATCTGCACGGAGAGAGAATAGGAGCTGTGCTCTTCATTCTGTCTTATGCAGTCTAAGGTCTGTATTATGTTCATTATATACCAGTGCTACTAAATGAAAATAGCAGTGCCCAGATTTCACAGGGATGTCACAGAAACACATGTGCTAGTAATTAAAACACTTTTCAAAATGCTTCAGATTCAGACAAGAACCTTTCTATGCAGTTTTGTAATAAGGGAAGCTAGAACCTAACTGGGGGGCAGCATAAATACATGACACAGCCACTGACACAGCATAAGACCTTGCATGCTATTGTCACCACTAGCCACAATGAAGAAAAGCAGTGTTTTCAAATAGCATGTATCATTTCAGAAGCTTAGCTTTTATGGAAGTCCACCCAAACCCCACCTACATCTTTCCACTACTAACAACTTTAAAAATTCACTCCAAAGAATTACCTAGTCACCCAGAAAGAGAATCAGATACGATTACAATGAAACAGATATTCCTTTCTTATGTCCTACTACTGGGCTACTCAGTATCCAGGCAGTAGTGTTGTNGGGGGGGGGGCGGGAAGCACAAAGAGCCAACCAAACTATGCTGTACTTTGTGGGAGTAAGGGATAGACCTTCCTTGATCCCCCTATGGACAATGGGTTTGTGAAAAGAAATAGAGAGCAATTACCCTAATCACAGTCTTAGCAAATGTGATTAATAATCAAACAGTTTTCCAAGGCTTTGGCAAATCCTGTCTTGGTGTTAGTTGCCTGGAATTTCTCCCACAGCAAATGGCTGTGTAAGTTGATGAAATGCAAAAAGCACTACCTTTTGTGTCCCAGGGGTGCTATAACTTGATGATATCCAACCTACTCTTTAGCAGCTGACCTAATTTCTTCTGTTGTTATAATTTTAGAAGGAAGTTTTCACAGGCTCCTTGTACAAGATGTGGATTAGTACTCCAAGGTATCTTGGACAAAAAAGGAGATGGAAAATAGGTTTTTTTGTTCCTGGTACATTGTTGGTTTAATTTAATTGGGTCTGTCTGGTGGAGGAACAGAGGAGCCTAATTCTAAGGTTTTCTGATTCTGTTCACCTTGTATTTTTGTGTTCTGAGGCTAAAATAGATCTTGTGCTGCACAGGTACAGTGGCTAATGAATTAGCTCCAGTCATCTGCTTAACTGCTAATAAATTTTACACTGGGGCAAACCTAACACATCAATACACTTACAGTCTAGCAGCTCAGATCTACTTTCAAACAGCCACCTCAAATATGTCATTAAAAGGCTGAAACACACCCAGTGGCAAGGCCTGCATCCCAGTAATGTGGCTGCATGAGTCCTAGGCTGAGTCAAGGGGAGACTGCTAAAAGCAATGTTTTGCCTCATGCGGTAGTGAAGAGGATGGGATTTGTCTCCTGCAGTTTCTGCAGTACTTTGTTATAGTCAGCCAATGTTTGCTCAGTCACACCTAGTCAAACTGGTTTACATTGTCTCCTGCTTCATCACTTGAAAGTAATCCTTTTTTATTTTCTTTTTTGTTTTGTTTTTGTGTAACTGGCTGCTGCTCACAGTTGTGCTAGAATTGTTATTGGGAAGAATTGAGATGGAAAATGATAGAATGGGCTTCAGAGGCCTTGTTTGGAGTTCACATATAACTGCTGGAAATCACTTGCTATTGGTATATATTAATTTAAGCAATTAATAGGTATGACTGAGTGTAGCACAGTGCCTCAGATTCTTCCCAGCCCTTCCCTGTGTGGTTCCAATAACTATGTTTTCCTGTCATGGCACGTGCCTACTGAGAAACCAGAAAGTGGTTTTTTGAATGGCGTGAGCTGAAACCTTTCCTCTGGCTCACAAAGGGAGAAAGGTTGGCTTGCAGCAATTTTTAATCCAGGAACACAAACTCTGGGGAGATGAAGTCTCTTGAATAGCTGTGGCAGCAGGCCTAATTTAGAGTAAAGCATTCTGGGACTAAATAAATGGTACACCAGAGAGAGAGAAGGGTATCTGGAAGGAGCCTGCAGAAACTGTGGATGAGTAACCTATGTTATTGTGCTAATGAGATTGTTTTGCTTTGAGGTCTACTCCTATAGAGGGAGACTGAGTCACTTTGTCTTGGCCAGTGTCATGGAGAGGGGGAGGCTAGGATTTATTTTTAATGACCAAAATAGCTGTAGAGCTGCCAGGGAGTGCCTTGTTTCCCTGCCCACCACCCCACTTCACACTCCCCCAGCTATCTGGGAGAGTTACAGGGAACTTTTCTATTTAGCCTCCTCTATGCCATGAGCCACTGTTCTCCAACCAAGCCTCTCCAAACCTCCAGGCAGCTCCCCGCACACCCTCGAGGCTTTTATTTGCTCCACTGATGTTTCCCATCACTTTTCTACCCCCAGAGTTGACCTGGGAAGTGGATGACAGCAGCATCCCTGCTACCCCACTTTGGGCTGGGGCTTCCCTACCCTCCAGGGGTCCCTCGTACAGAAGAACCTCTCTGCATTGCTGGGAGCTTCCTTCTCCGGGGAGAGAGGCTCTCTTCTCCCTGCAGGCATTGCAATTCTATCAGCCCCCACTGAGTTGGTGTTTGATTTCCCTGTTTTATCTTTGAGCAGCAAGTAAAGCATTTCACATCTATAAAAATGGGTATATTATATATCCTGTTACAGAGATATGAAGTACAATGGGAATAGGCTGGTGTAAGTCCCTTTTATACAGCTTATCAGCATCCTTAATAGGGAATTCATGGTGCTTTCATTATATTGATGTAGTTGCAGTCATACCTAGTTCTCCATGTAAAAATAGGGCAAGAAAAATTCCCTAGGTAAGAGAAATCTTGCTGGCCAGTTTTAGAAAAACCTTCCCAGGCATAACATTTGTTCCAGGTGTCCTGCTGTTCTCTGTACATGAGAGAATCTCTTGTTTCTAATGGCCTGATTAGTCACTTGACAAGTAAGCATGTTTACCCATAAAGCAACTGATCCAGCTCTGTGCCTAACTAAACTGAGTAAGTACATCCTTACATTTCTGTAACTCAAGCCTGCTCTGCTGTGCCCCCTTCCTTGCCTAGCTTTGGTTTATTCTCTCCCATCCATCATCTCCAGCCTTCAGACTATGTGCTCTGCTAGAACAAAGTGCAGTGCCCAAGGTGGTGTTTGGTTGCAGCTATGTTCTGTATTGATAGGTTTTCACAGCTCACTTCTGCTGCTCAGAATTCAGAGATGAGATTGATTTGAAAATGTGAAGGAGAGAAAACTCATTTTCAGGTGTATCCAAACTTGTGTTCAGCCCTATTGATTGATTTGAGCATTAGGCAGAAGTGTCACTGGAGTTTTTATGGGGCTGGTTATCCTCCACAAATAGGAGCATCTGTATGGTTTATAGTAGAGGTGACAGAACTACATCTACAGTGTGTAAGGCTCCAGGGCACAAAACTTGCAAAATTACTTTATTGAGACTGGCATTAACAGAGCTACATGCAAGAGCACTGTTCAGAGGATGAAGCCCTAAATTACAAAGCACTAGGCAGAAATTCAAGCAGACTATGGAACTGCTGGACTGTGCAAAAAAAGTTGTTAGCCTGGTAAGTCCATCTCATTCATTTTATTGCTTTCTCAGTGCAGTGCCACCACAATTTGTATCTCACACGTTCTTAATATTTTAATATCTGTTTCAGTGCACTCTGGGCAGTTAATAGATTCTTTCCCATGTTTGTGACTCCCGACTTTTAACAACTTCTGTTTATTTGGTCATTGTACTTTTTAATCCCTTGGTGAGGAAAAAAAAAAAAACAATCACTAAAACTTTTTTTTCAGTTTTAGCAAGTTCTTCTTCAAAGAGTGTTAGGCATTTTTTGTCACTTTTATGGAATGCTAGTTTCTTCAAGTTTACCTGAAAGGGAGGGAGGGAGAAGATAGCTTGTTTGAGTTTTAGTTTTTGTAGTATAGCTATTTGGGCAGAATTAAAAGAAGTTTAAAACAAGGACTGTCAACAACTTTCACAAAGATTAATGTTTGCATCACTGATAAGGCAGAAGAAAGAAGAAATGAAAGTGATGAGAAGATGGTGTGATGGTGAAGGAGGAAGAAAACTAAAGTTGAATGATGGTGAAAGAGAGAGTCAGGGAAGGGATTTAAACGGTGAGAAAACAGGCAGGAATAATGAATGGACTTTTGGGTTGTAATGGCAGGAAGGTGAAACTGTGAATATCTCCCATGTGGTTATAGAAGAGATGAAAAGGGAGGGAATGTAAGAGTGCTGTGGCTTTGAGATAAAAATGTTGCAAAACTTGAACATGATCTGCCTACCTTGGGGTAGGATAGGCCTTGATTAGTCCAAGGAACAGGGTATGACAAAGGGAAGGACAGTTCTTATGAAGAGAGTAGAGGGATTGGAGTAGCACTTCAGCAGGCTCCTCAAGTTCAGGGATAGCCATGTGAAAGTTGAATTGGCAAAGACACTTCCCCAAGACACAGTGGCTGAAATGTAGGACTAGATGGATGAAGACACCAAGATAAATGTACATGACTGATGCAGAAAGCTGCCAACATGATTGTGTACTGATCCACAGGGAGAGGCAGAAGAGAGAAAGCTTGCTGAGATCTCCATGGCAAATGGGAATGGAAAAGGAAGCCTCAGCTGTCAAAAGACAGAAGTAAGCCTAGTGTTGTGAAAGCCAAGGAGAGAAAGTATTGAGAGGAAAGATAAAGTTGGCAGAAAGAAGACAAACGTAAGAGACAGGGATCAGAGAACATATAAATAAAGACAGCATAATTTAAGGAAGTAGAAGTCACAAGAGCAATTTCAGTGGTGCAATGAGAGTAGATAGCAGAATGTCAGAAATTCAAGATAGAACAGAAGAGAGGCTTGGAAGTACTTACTGTGCATGAGTTGTGGTGTTAGTCTTGCTGAGAGATGAGCCAAGGAAATGAGCAAATCATGTGAATATTGAGAATAAGAGTGTGCATACTACAGGAGAGTTAGTGGGGGTTTTGAAGGACAGGGGAAGTGAGAGGGAAGTGTTAAGAGCATGTGAAAGAAGTGTTGTGAGTCTTGATATCTTTAGGAATTGTTTTTTGCAGTCTTACACTGTAATAAGGAGAAGTCATAGGAGGCTTGTCATCATGGGTAGGGAAGATATTTTCAGAAGCTTTTCTTTCCACTGTCTGAAACCTGATAGATGTACATACATCCTTTAACAACAAAGCTGGTTAGATGAACCAGCAAGATGGAATAATTAACTGTAAGGAGAAAGAGTTAAGGAAAAGATTTTTGGTAGGGGAGTATGTAACTGCCTAAGTAGCCTAATTGGCACCATTTATCATTTCCTACAACACCACCAACTCTCAGTATCCACTGTACTGAAAGTCTGTATAATGAAAAGTGGGATTCCAGGTCACTTGACAGGGAGGCAGATATACCTGCTGACTTCTAAGCTTATGCCTGAGTCTCTCTTGTCAAAGATGAGAAGCAGGGAAAGAAAAACCAGTTTTCAAAGTCAGGGTCAGCAGAGACAAGCACATCATTTGCATTTTGCTTTATTAACGTGGGTTAGCTCAGCAGGTGAACTCTAGCATACTGATAAATGATTCTGTAACAGGAAAAATAGGGTCAGTGATTGCAAATCATTTTTCCCCCCTACTGCAAATGAGGCACTGTTGGTGGGAGGACTTGGGAGGGTCATGTTTCATTTCAGTCAGGAAATACAGATGTAGGCTGGACCAACAGGGCTCTGAATAT
Organism: Galbula dea; assembly: GCA_013399015.1. NCBI lineage: Eukaryota > Metazoa > Chordata > Aves > Piciformes > Galbulidae > Galbula > Galbula dea. The sequence continues at coordinate 301,337 of VWZX01007172.1, read as the reverse complement.
TTCACCAAGGAAAAATTATGATGAAAGAGAGGTGGAGCGAGGCCCTGCAGTTGCCACACAGTCCTGATCCTAGGTGAGGGTGGCTAGCTCTCGCTGTACTGGGTCCACGTGGTCTCCCATTGTGTTTAATTGAGCAGCTCACAGAGATGGCTTTGTCCCTGGTTTCTTGCACAGAAGCCCTCTGTTACCCCACTGTGGAAATGAGACCTTTTACAGCTTGACTTCTATAAATATCCCAAAACAGAATTGCTCCTCCCTTTACCCCACACTCCCCATTAGCTCAAGCACATGTTTTATCCCTCCCTTCCTATAAAGTAACACTAAGTTACTGTGTACAGAGCATCTCTTCATGGATGTATGGTTGTGGAAGCAATTGGGCACATGCACTTGAGAACTGCCAGTGCTGATCGTGCACTACTGAGGCAGCTCAGGGAATATATGGATCTATGGAAAATAATCAGTATCTGTGTTTTTACTTGCCTGGGTCTTCTGAGTTTTCTTTGGGCTGAGGTCAGAGACCTTGAAGCCTTCTGCTCTCCTCCAAGTCATAGGAAACTTCCTTAGTTGTGAGTTAGATCTCACAGCTAAACTGATGTACTGTGAAAGGAGGATTGTCTTTTCTGTTCCTCTGCTCAAGCTTTTCTGTGCCTCCAAGAGCACCCCCAGCTTGCCAGGCCCATCTCACCTGATCCAATAATTATTCACTGCCAAAAAGGGGCAATCCCACTCCACCTCCTCCTTAGCCATGCACCCCAGCTGTTTCCCTTGCTGTGTCACTGAAGCTCATTTTGTCTTACAGCAGGGATTTCACAGCACCTAAACTAGTAGTTCCTGGGCATGAGGCAAGCTCAACAGGACTGACTGAGCCTCCAGCTATTTCCCTTTCCAAAGATGCTCCCATTATGAACAGGAGCAATTGAGTTTAGAAACTCCCAAAGCTGCTTTGTCATCTTTGGAAGGTGTGTGACACAGGCCTTGGCAGTTCAGCTCTGCATCCATTGAGACATTTGGTAACTCAGCAATTTCTTGCCTTAAATCAGAATACAAAAATTACACACAGCACTTACTCACTGACCCAGAGCATGTGCTACTTTTTTACTGATTATTTTGGCTCTGGTACCAGAAGCACAGGACAGGGATAAGTGGGTAGTGAATTGAGATGAATTTCTGCCTATTTTGTATTGAGACTGACATATGTAGTTCAGGTTTCCCCACTACTATTAAAATGCAAGTATAAAGGTTTCTGTATTTTTTTGCCTGATTTATTGATGTCAATGAAGTGAGGGGGGTTTATCCTTTGAACAAAGTTCCCTCAGAAAACTTTTGACACTCTGTACTCCACCTTCCAGTGACCTTAGATTGATATGGTTTTTTGTATGTCTTCCTTTTTTTTTTTTTTTTTTCCTTCATGCTTTATCTGTTGATACAGAGCTAAATCCAAATTTCAGCAACATGTTCCCAGGGCTAAACAGCCAACCTACTGATTTTTAACTATTATTTTTTAATTTTGTGGATGTTACCTCTAAGCTCAGGAAAGTTAAAAGCAGGGCAGTATTGCACACTGTAATCTTTTGCTATATATTTATATCCTGCATGAATGTAAATATTTTACTTAGATCCAACATATATCTAAGATAGAAAACCTGATAGACTATTTGAGAGATGAGAACAACTATTTTCTTCTCAAATCTGATAATTAAAAACTAATTTGTCCAACTAAAGGCATTCCATAGTGTTGGCTCACATCACAATGCTATAATACCTGCAATGTACAGCATAACTACTTCTGCAGCTCTTTATTTGTTTCTGTCTAAGCTTCAATTGGTATAATAAAATCTGTGTAAATAAATTTGCATACAGAAACCTTTAGAAACATACTACATATGTTTCTAAACATAGGACTATACATCCATTTTGAAAGGAAAATCGACAACTCTTCTTTAATTACCAGGTTTTAGCTCTGTTTATTTACTTAGAGATACATCTCTAATGAAAGGAGCTGCCTTCTCTTCAAGGAAGTTATGTCATCACTGTGTCCCACAGGAAACCTTGCAGCATGGCAAAGTGGATGTGTTTCAGAGCAAGACAGAAATTTGTTTAGTGACCAACTGCACCTGCCTAAATGTGGGGTTGTTTTTTCACAGGACAACAGGAATGTTTAAGTAGCACTCTGAAGAGAAATTGCTGCATACCTCACTGCCTGTGGCCACCTAATGTGGTAAAGAGGCAAAAAATGAAAGATGACTTCTGCTCTCTCACTTGCAGAAGGGCCTGTGCTCACTTCAGCAGTGCAGACAGCTTTAAATGAATCACAGGATTCCAAGAATCAACAACAAACCTCATCACGTGGGCAACCCACAGCACAGGAGCTGGCAGAACAACGTGGTGACTAAGGAGGCTGATGTGATCCCTGGATGTAGAATACCTTCTGTAGGAGTAAAGAGGTGATGTTACAGTAACATTATAGCGTGTCTTGTTCTGGTGCCCACGCCTGAGAAAAAATATGTTGACAATTGAGGGTTCACAAAGGAGCAATAAGTTATATGATATTTAAGCAAAGCTGATTTATGGTAAGAGACTCAGTCTCTTAGTTTATTGAAAAGAAGGCTAAGAGGGAACCTGATGATGAGCAGTAGGCTGTGTAGGTTCTTAACTGCAGGGCGCTATGTTATCCTATGGACAAAGACATAGCCACAACCCATGGCAGGAGGTGAAAGCTGGAAATAAGGGGAATAGAGTAGTTCAGGGTAAAGATCAATTAATTTCATCACAATATTGTGGTTCAATCATATTCTGTCTTAACAGCCACATAAGCCCTTTTTAATTAGTATGACGAAGGTGTCATGAAATGTGTGATGAATAATTGAGATGATATGCTATGTAAATAGGGCCAAATGCAACTATAGTTATTTGAGCTCAGAGAACTCAGAAGGGCTGAGTGGGACACGTGTGTATGAATAGCTCTTAAGGGAGGATTGTGCAAATCGAGGACACTTTTGCTACTATGGGCAATGGTTATGGCCTTCCCAAAAGCATGATTGTCCTGTACTCCTTCATGTGCCATCTCTGCCGTGTCAGCCTGTAAAGGAATACATCATTTATATTCAAATTTCTCCTCAGAGCTGGATTCAGGGGTCCTATGTGTATTCAGGGAAAAGCATTCCTGTGCTTATCTCCCATTAAAATCAATGAGTTTTCAAGCTGTTTGAAGATAAAGGTAGAGTTCAGTCTTCTCTGAATGCAGCCAAGCAGCCCACTGATTGTGTCTAGGTAAAGACCTTGTAGGGATCTTTCTTTCCTTTCTTTGACTTCACACCAGTTCATTTCACGTTGTCTCTTTAGATACTAAGTGCTTTAAAGAGCAAACTGTTATTCTATGGACGTAGTGTTTAGCACAGCTGAAGCCTGTCTTGATTGGGAGTTCTAGATGCAACTTGAATGCAGATAATAGAAATTTATAATCAGGCTTGAATTAATGCTTAAGTCTCCCATGTTGTATAGTTTGACATCAGTGCTGCTTTTTTCACTGCAAGCGTTTACAAAAGCCACAGTCTTTCTGAGAGGACACATCAAATGCTATTGTAGGATTTTGTGCTTTGTCTCATAACAAGTATTTCCAGGACTGGGCTGTTTCTTTTCCATGATCATTACAAATTAAGACCATGTGCATTTCATGAGCTCAAGGAAGAGAAAACATTTGCTAAACAGAAATTAATCTGAATCTAGCTGAGTGAAATACATTATAAAAAGAAAAAAAGACTTATAGCATACAAAGGCTGTCACTAGGTCCTTGGGTAACTGCCTGCCCTCAGCTCTCTGTACATAGCTCTAGTTGCTAGCAGATCCTGGTTGAAATTCAAATCAGTTTCAGCATTGCTGCTGTCTCTTCTAATTGACTCTGTCCCTACACTCAGCTAGTGGGAGGGAGAGAGGAGCAAAGCAGGCAAAAAGGACCAAATGATTTCTAACACATGCTAGGCCATTCAGCAAGATGTTATGGACACGGGGGCCTGACACTGCATGAGCATTGGGATTCCCCGTGCCCTGCCACAGAGCCTTCTGTCAGAAAACAGAGCGCAATTTATTTATTTTCTTTGTTTTCATGTTAGAAGCAGTAGGCCCAGACAGTGGTTGGAAACCACAGCTCAGTTGGCGATGAGCACTGTGCAGCAGCGGAAGTGCGTGGAAAAATTGTGGCTGACTCATCCATAATTCATCTGGCGTCCTGCGGAACGTGCGCACTGGAGCGGGATCCCTCGCATTCCTGCAAGGGAGAGGCCTGCTGCCTTGGCAAGACATGGGAAGCAACCAGCCCTCTTCCACCCAGATTACCTTGTGGGGCCATCCCACTGTCTCGGAGAGGTACTGGTCTCCCTGCTGTGGCATGGGGCAGGGCAGCGTAGCCTTGGGAGGCTTAACAACTTGAGCTCCATGACGATGCTGTTGTGGGGAATGGCCCCCAGCCCCTGGGATAACATGTGAAATTGTTTCAGGAATCCATCCCAGCATATTCAATGTTTGCATCTTCATACCTGTGTGTGTGTGATGTAAACTCTGCATTGAGTGACTCTGCTTTTGGTGTACAGTCTCCTGCTGAGCTGCCTTTCTAAGGGCTCCTGGCAAAGGGCTGGCCAGGAGGTATTAAACCTTAATGATCTCTTAACACAGAACTCAAAAGGTAGGTAGCTGCAACCCAGGGCAAAGTAGTTTTTAAGCGTGACCTTCAGCTTGGAGGTAGCTAAGCAACATATTCCATGTTGAGGGATTTCAGTCACCTGATGGGGTTATTTTAAAGGTATGACTGGCCTGATGAGACAAGGAGAAAGTCTTGCAGGTTGTTTGAAAGAAAGAGAGAAGAAACAGGAGAAATATCAGAGACTGACTGTGATTTGCAGTTGTGTGCAGTAGCCTAAACTCAGAGAAGTTTGCAAGAGAATCTTATGGAAAAGAATGGTAACAAGTAGTGAGGAAAAAATTACATAGGCAAATGAAAGTAGAGGTTAATTACTTGATCTCCATTCATGCATTTCTCCTACTGCCCAGGGCTGAAGAAGCTAATTCCTTCAGGACTGACTGCTTTCACTGATTTTCTGAGGGGATGTATGAAGTTCAGAGTACTTAAAATACCAGAGCTGCAAAATAAGCTTGCAGGAAATCTGTCTATCAACCATTTTATTCAGAGCATATAATCAGCAAAATGCTTGGTTAAAGCTGTTACAACAGAAAAACTGTATTTAAAAAGGGAAAGGATAAGGAAAAAGGGCCTTCAACAGGCTACTCAGGGAAGTGGTTGAGTCACCATCCCTGTAGGTATTTAAAAGATGTGTAGATGAGGTGCTAAGGGACATGGTTTAGTGATGGACTTGGCAGTGCTGGCTTAATGGTTGGACTCAAAGATCTTAAAGGTCTTTTCCAACCTAAATGATTTTATCAGTCCTGGGACTGTGTGGTCAGCTACATAGCCTAGGCAGAGTGAAGAGCTGATGAGCATGTGTACACAGTAGTGCCCAAACACGAGGGCCTAGGGATGTCCAGTTGGATTTTGGTTGCTCCAAGACACCTGTAAATTAAGAAAGCTGTACACCATACTACTTGCTGTAGTTGTTAATTTCCACCTGAATGATCTATTGGTGAGAATAACTTGATGAAACAAGATTAAGAACTCATTAGCTAGAACACACATCTACTTCCAGAAGCTGTCTCCCAGGAAATTATCTTTTTGGGGCTGTAGCCATTGTCACTACCCTTGATCATTCAAAAAACCAAAATAATAAAAAAAAAAGACATAGACAACTTAGAATCTAGAAAATTTAGCACATTTTAATAGTAAAGATGTTGCCTTGTCAGAGCAAAGTTTCTTTACACAATACTTAATCTCACATATACTCCCATGTTTATTTTCTTATCTTAAACGTAATTATTTCCCAGTATTTTGGTTTCTTCTACCTATTTTTGTCTCATTTTTCTGCCACTGTTCCTGAGAACATTGCATAATTCTCTGGATTATTTATTTTGAGGCAGCTTCTGGGATAAAGAATTAGTCCTGGGGTTTATCCACAGTTTTGACACTGGCCAGCTGGGTGACTCCTGGCCAAGCCACTGCACCTCTTCACCATTTTCCCAGCAGCAAGAGAGGGGTCATAACCCTTTCAGAAAGCACATGGAGATCTGCAGATGAACTGCTATATCATTTATAGTCCCTGTTTACAGCAACATTTTCACTGATGTAAGTAGACTTACCTACTGAATTTTCCTTTTATTTTTTCTAGATGAAAACCTGAAGACCTGTCAAAGTGCTTATTAACCTATAACAGAAGTAGTGAAAACAGACAATCACTGAATGTTTCTTTTCCTCAGCCTGTTTAAAAAAGGCACAACAGTAATAGAGACAAGCTTTTAAACTAGACATTTGTGACCTATTTGGAACACGTACAATCAGGGCAGACTTTGCTCATTGGTTCAGAGTTTTGTTTTCTTAAGGTGGCCTCTGAGGGAACAAATGCAACATTTCTTATACCCATGACTATGTGCACCTCGTTCCAGCCAGGCAGGGGTGCTACTTGAATTGCAGTAGCCCCAGGATGTGGTAGGGGAGAACTGCCTGAACTTGAGAGGAAAGCCTTGCTTTTTTGGTCCTGCCTGAGAGTTCACTGAACTCCAGACAGAAGGTCTGTCAAATTAGGGAAGTTTCCTATAGTCTTTGCCTCTTCAAAAAATAGCTGACAGCCAGATATATGTGTCTTGCAGTGACTTTCATGTTATCAGATAGAGGAGTCTCTAAAGAGATGCAAGTGCAACAGCCAAGTAATTGTGCTAGAGATGCAGGAGTTCATTTTTAAAGACATTTCCTGTTTCGCCCTTATGCCTGATTTTCTCTTAAAGTAAATTCAAATTAGTACTAAATACATTTTCTTACATAGCACCAACTATGGGAAAGGTTCTTTCAACTCCCAAACATGTATAATCATGATACTGTAGCAATCTTTACAGTAATCAGTGTACCTTACCTCTGAAGTTAACATTTGGAACTCAATTATATATCAAAAACATTCCCCTGAAAGGAGAGATTAGTCAGACTACTACTGGCTTGCTTTTTCTTTATTACCTCATGTTTATTTCCTCAGTTACACACTGCACAGTTCAAACATTGTGTGCCCCTTGGTAGCAAACAGCTCCATTCGTTTGGATTGAGACCCTGGCTTTGATACCTGATATGTTATGCACCAAGGGGAAGCTCAATTTACCATTTAGGGATAAATCCTATGAGCACAAGTGAGACTGGAGGATCAGCACAAGGACTTGGACTTGTTTTGGAGCTGATAGAGATTTTTGCAGTTTTAGAGTCCATCATCTGAGTCCTAGTAAACAAAGGCAAAACTGTGCAATGCCTAATATTCTCATATTTATTTTAAGAGTATCATCTTGCAATGCCAAATTCAAGAATTTGTCTCATGCATCTGTTGATTTTGTAACTAAATCACTGTTGGTCAAGTTGTTTTCCTTGCTGCTACGTAACTGTGGGAAGAAACATGTAAGTGGATCAGAATTGTGCACCACAACAATGAATGTAACTCTCATTTAAGGCACAGGATATGAGATAGAGAAATTAAATTGGAGCCAGCTGAGGACAACTTTTCCACCAGGCACTTCAAGTTCCCCAGGAGGATTTTATCCAACCCTTGAAACTTAGCTGGCATATTTCTTCCAGTAGAGCTACACCTGTAGCGTAGGCAGGGTGCAGACATTTTACCACAGTCAAACCATATGCAGCTTGGTTACACTTTGCTGCATTCTTGGCAGCACCAAAGGAGGATGAACTTGTGATTTTTTTTTTTTCCCATATGTGTTTGTAAAAGGCACAGTACTGGATGTTCAACATCGCTGAAGAGCCAAAATAAATATGCTGTGGTAATGACCTTCAGGATGTAGAAGAGAATGTCATATCACTTAATGATAAGTAAATAAATAGAATACCAATTCAGGCCTTGTTAATTTGACAAAGTCTTTAAATTTAATGCAGTAGTAGATACCTGGACCCTTCCTACCATGCTTTCTAAGTTCTGCACTAAGCACTGAAGGCTAGATATTATACCTGTACCACATCCTTCCTTCTCAGACAGAAATGAAAGTAAAAGGTCACTCTCAAACAGGCTTAGAAACTATATAGAGTTTTGTTAAAATACAGGGCTAATTCTAATTGTATACAGCCCTTCTTCTTTTTCCTACCTTCCCCTGCTTTTAGGACACATGTTAAAAGGAAGAAGAGTTGTCTTTCAGGCAGCATTGATGTCCACCTTCAGTACACCTCTTGAAAAGGTGTTGCTGGATATATCATCATTAGCATTCATTTCTTCAGAAATGTAGAGAACCCTTGGTTGCAGAGCCAGAAACTATAAGCTCAGGTAACCATTCCTTGGCACTTCTTGCTGGCCAGTTTTTAACTGCTGCTTTCACACGCATTTGTCAATAGCCATTCATTAACACGGAATGATTAGTTCCTTGTTACAGTGGGGGTTGGGTTGTGTCTTAAAACCTTTCCTGCACTGTTGTCCCAGTAATGTTTGCTGGTTTTGTCTTCCAGATCACATCAGTCCTCCCTGAGCCAACAGCAAGCTGTAAGCACATACCCGACCAAGGAACATTTAAAAGATTTGTGTGGCTGCATTTATATTCTCTGTGAGTAGACATGGTTATAATACTTCCTTTTCCTGCATTTTTCACTGTGATTCAACATTTCTTCTGTACATGAGACTGTGCCACTTCAATTAGGAATTGTGTTTCCATTTCAACTGACAGAGAATCAGTGTTAGAAGTTTGAAAGAGAAGTTTCTGCCTTCTCTGCTATTAATAGTATTACTGCTTTATATAACTACATGTATCCCATACAGTGGATAAATTATAACAGACAAATAAGCGTCTCTGCCCACAAGGAACTTTTACTTCTGCATAAAAAGAGACGAAAGCATACAGAGCAGGAAAGTTCAATGCAGAAAACAGAGTGAGGTTTGGAGGCCAGAAAATGCAACAAAGTAACAAATCTGCAAAAGGTGAAATCTTATCCTAGAGATGAGGGCAGTCAGCAGAATTAGGGCCAGCATTAATGTCTCATACTACATACAGCAATTCCTGGATTAGCAGTAAAAATTGAGATGTCAGTAACTGCGGTGAAGAGGCTCCTTCTCCCATGGTGTGTTGAATTTTGCAAGTGTATTTCCTCTTGCCCAAGCTCCGTCTCACCTCTTCCTACGAGCCGTGATGTGCCACTGAGCCACATCTCACTTCAGATGCTGACCAGGCATGTCAGGAGGCTTCTTGGTGGCACCTAACACCTCAGCCGGGACCCACAGAGGCCAGGTAACAACCCTTGGGCTGATTTGCATCATATAAAGGAAATTATGCTGCAGGAAGGGGCTTTGGTGAGCAAAAGCATGCTTCGAACGTGCTGTCTCCAAATATGTACTAAGAGAAATCACTAAAAGCAAACTCCCCACAAATTATACTATCTAAAATAATACAGATTTCAATTTCTCATACAATGAGTTTAAAGTCAATATCTCATGCCTATAAAAATACTGTAAGACATTATAAATGTTTCAAAGTCAAGCACCCATAATAAGAAACCCACTCATTTAGATTAAGCTTTGCAGCCTTAATTCATTCCCTGTGAGTGCACTTGCACCCTGGTAGTCTCAATTTGTATCATCACTTAGAACTTTTTCCAGAATGTGGAATACTTGTTTACACAGGAACCAGTTCATCTGCTGCTGTCAAATGTGCTAGAATGGGACGGATATCACAGAATCACAGAATATTAGGAGCTGGAAGGGATCTCAAAAGATCATCTAGTCCAACCCCCCTACCACAGCAGAACTCCCTAGACCAGGTCACACAGAAGCACGTCCAGCTACCCGTCCTTCTCTATTAACTGCTGACAGAACTTAGGTGAGATATCTAATTCACTGGTCAGTGAAGGGATTTTTGCTTTGAGCACTGACACAGAACTCTCTTACTGGGTGTACTAGATTTGTTCCTAGTAAAGCTTACCACCAGCTGATCCATCCATCACCAGTACAAGCCTTCTGCAGAGAAAAACTGTAGTGCTTGACAACTTCTAGTTCACTTCCACAGCGTGTCACTCACTGGCTAAGAGGCCTGTATCGCCCAAGAACCTTACGTCAACCAGAACTGAAACACATCTCTCTATGCACCAGTTTGTACCTTTCTGCAGTCAGGCCACAACTTTCAGAAATGTGTTTTCAGGTTCTTCAGAGTCTCAAATGAATTTCTTTTTTTAGCATCTAAAAATCCAGGCTGGTTAGTGCAGCAAACAAGAAAAATCTAACTTAAGCTAGGGATAGGCTTTTCAGAAGTGATTTATGTTGGTCTCACTAATGAGCTGGTTCTTCAATGCAACATCATGCTGTTGGTTATTGGTCGAATTACCTTCTCTACAACATATGGCTGCATACAGACTTCACTTTTGTAAGAGTTAATTTGGAGCTGGAGATAAATGCCATCAGCCATATGAACTTAATATGGCACTTCAGGAAACTGCAAGTTGCTAGAGCTGTACTCTCAACAAGCCCAGCACCTTACTGCAGGACACTATACAGAATGAGGTGTTTGCATTGACAGAGTTTAGTTTAAGTAACATATATTTACTAGAAGAAATAAGAGTCTCTAAGACAGTGATATAACTTATTGTCTAGAAGAATTAAGGTGTCTCTAACAAGCAAGTTTATCCTGGAACTTCTAACCACAGACCTTTAAAATGAAGAAAACTACTTGTTTATCAAAACCTTGCTTTAATTACCAAGAACTAGCCAAGTGTAACAAATCCATGACAATAATGAACTGTTAGTTTCCTGAGATCTTTATGTTTAAAAAATCAATTCCTCTCTATCATGAGACTTAACCTACCAGGGCCTGGGAGTACAAACAGCATTTGCCTATTAACAAGCATTATTATGCATTCATTCCCTTGAGAAATGGAAAAGTGAAATGAAATTAGCAACATACAGTGGAGAGCTTCTTGAGATCGAAAAGATATGCATCCCACAATTTTCCTCAAGCTTTCTCAAAATATACCAAGTATATTAACTATGAGGGGATCCATATATACAGATTACTGTTTGTTCCTCTACAAAGCTGTAACATGGAGAAGAATGCTGTCAGGTCAAATTAGGTGTTGCTGATTTTCATTACTTCATTGCAAATCCTTCAATTCTTTTTTTCAGCTCCCAAAGTGAAGGGACAGCAGAAGGAATCCCAGCATTTTTTTTAAGCAAGATTTTAATTCTTCTGTATGGCAAAAGCTTGTAAATATGAAAGGAAGGTCTCCTAAAAACTCAGAAAACAGATGGCAGATAATCAACCACCTACCCATCTTCTCTAAATGTCTTATTTTTAAGAAAATGGACTTTTAAGCCAACTTCATTTGTGGGTGGGCATTGACTCACGAGTTTGGAACACTTATTGTGGTAATGCAAATCTGGATCAAAACTTAAATTTTATGCTTCAAAATGCACTGTTGAAAACTTTTTTAAAGCAACAGAAATGGTTGTATTCCATTTAGTCTTCAGACTACCCAAATTAAATATGTATTTTCAAACACTCAAGCACTCCCTTACATTGTTACTAGTCAAAACACGAGAGAAACCTGCTTAGTGTATCACTCAGAGAACATTTTAAGAAGAGTCTAAGCAAGTACCTGTCAGAAATGCTCATGGGATAACTGGTCCAGTGGTGGAGGGGAGAGGAGGTTGGATAACCTCTCAGCCTTTATCAGCATTTTAATTCCTAGAAAGGAAAACTGACTTTATTATTAAGACACTTCCAAGGTGGGCACTACCATGCAGCTGTAACAGACCCGTGACAATACAGTGTGTTTTCATATCACACTCCACAGCATCCTCACACAGGTAAGTGCATAAGGTAAGTTAAAAGAAGCTGCCAAGTAGATAAGATTCAGTAATTTTTAAGCTGATTAAACAATATTGTTGATGACAGAGGTTAGCATAGGTGTGACTTGGCAAACAACAATAATTGCCGATCATAATAATTTGTACTAGAACAGGAAGCTACTCTTCCTCCAAGCTTCTGAGCATATACACTGCAATCATGACAGCATATATAATGGCAAGTTAACATTAGAAACAATCACCTGCAAAATCATGACGATGTTTGAAGTATTTTAATTGCTCTGTCATGCAAGTATTCTCCAAAGTTTCAATGACTGAACAAAGGCAGAAAAAAATTTTGCATTTTGTCAGACAATGTGTTTTGTAGATGCCTGTTTTTCTGCTCTTAAAATAAAAGGAAGCAACTGTCTGTACATCCTACAGGCTTCTGGTATATTTAATGTATTCCATAAATCATGGCATAATCATCAGTCCTGTATAGTAAAATACTCCTGTCTAATAAAGGCAGTGGATTTTCAGGATTTCAGATTTCAGCAGATACTTAGGATTTCAGGTTAACTTGTTTCCTTGGAGCAGATTTGAAAGAGGCAAACTACAGATTGGCACTAGGGCTTGGAGCAGCTACAGCTAAACATTATTAAAACTCAGTGTTTCCACCTGACAGTTTCACGTTCCTAAAGTCCATTTAAAATCTACTTCTGTCACTAAAATTAGCATGTGGAACATTTGAATTTGTAGGTGTGAGAGATGCAGAGAGGAAAAAAATAGTTTCTCATATGTAAACATCTATTTTACTGAAGAGCCAAGTGAGCTAAAGAAAAAAGCACGATGAAACTCCATCTGTGTGCAATTCCTGGAGCCTTATTCATCTTACTTCCTGATTCTCCTTTTTGACCTCCTTTCCCTTAGGGCCCTCCCACCTCTGTAAACATCATAACAATAATTATCCCATCAGTGGAGACTTAAACATTCTTGACATCCTAACATCTAACAAATACAGGACATTTCACAAAGGCCTAGCCTGGCTTCCAAGAAGTGGGTCAGCTTGACACATCCCATGTGTTTCTGAAAGCCTGCAGTCTTTGAGCTTGCTCATCTATGGTAATGGGCACCCTACCAATGCAGGGACTGGAAACAAAACACTGCCTGGTTTGCCAGGAGAATTTTAAAATGTTTACTGAAAGCATGTAACTTGTAAGTTTCCATCCTAAACATCATATGGAGGATGTCTTGCGGTGCCTGACCACACCGCAGCTTCCAGACTCGGTGGTTTTGTGACCCAACTGGCCCTTGTTAGTTAAAAGGCTACTGGAACTCTTCCAGCCGCTCGCTCACAGGAGTCAGGCTGCTGATGCACCCAGCCAGAGCAACGGGAGAAGGAGCACAGAGCGCTTCAGCCTGGTTAGTCCAAGGATGCTGGAGGATTAGCTGTTTCCTTCTTTCATTTTGTATTTCCTGTCCTTCAACCTCACCTCACTTGGTTACATACAAGGGGTATTTTAGTCTAGGCTTATCTGGCCAAACTCTCTCACTGTAGAAATTCTGGCCACTCTGATTTTTTTTTTTCAGTCAGTCTTTCAATGCTTTTTCTTATATTTCAACATTTAAATCATGCCAACTTGCTTCCACCCTCAGCTCTATTTCATGATGACTCATGATGGATCTTGACCACTAGCTGAGAATCACTTCTCTAATAGTGTTATGGTTTGATATCCGTTTTCACAGAAGGAATAAACCAATGTGTCTCATCATATTTTCTATTTTGCCACCGCATAGATTTGTCTTGTGAATAAAACACATTCTATTCAGCTTCGAGAGCATTTAAGTTCTGTGCTCATTTTGACATTTTAGGTAGAATACAATGCTTGTACAGTAGCCCAGAGAGTGGAGGCTATAAAATCATCTATTTATGATCTATGCTGATGAACAGATTTTCAGTTCTCCTCAAGCTGCCTTATAATACTGGGCAATCCTCCTTTCCCCCAACCACCAGAAAATGATAAAAAACACTTCTTCAGTGTGGAAAGAGGATATGGTAAAGACTTTGGAAGAAAAGCATGAAGTTAACTATGAATAAACTTTAAACTTATTAACAAAATGAAAAGAGACTCAAAGGAATTGGACTATAGAGATGAAATTTCATGAGATTTTATAAAAAGAGTGGATCATACTTCTATAAGACTTGGGGTCCCCATAGATCACAGTGCCCATGAAACCAGAAACGTAAGAACAGAATTCAGAGAACAAGCTTGCTCCCAGGGCTGCATATACATGCTGGCATTCAAGTACCAAAACCAAATAGATAGGTATCTTTCCCTATATATTGCTTTACATATATATATATATATATATATATATATATATACCACAACTGAAGTATTGGCAAAAGAGAGATTTCTAATCACTTTTGGTCTAATATAGGCACAGGTATAGTTGACTCATACAAAAAACCTATTTCTGTTAGCAGACTCCTCAGGTTTGTAAGGGCAGAAGCAATATAGTTGTACTGTAAATTGCAACTTGATTACCATTTGATTCAACCAAGTTAACAGCTGATGATGGCCTATAATTCATACATGATTCATTTTGGCAAGCCTTTCATTTGTCAGTTCATCAAGCCTATCCTATATATGAGCAATTAAATTAGCAGGGAAAAAAATAGTCCAAATAGCAAAGGGCTCAGCAAAAAAAAAATCCTCCAGGGAGTTTGAGATCTACGCTTAACAACGTTGAAATATCATAGCCTTTCTTCTTAGTGGTTTTCTTTTCTCATTAGGACCAGTAATCCAGCACAGTAAGTACAACAATAAATAACACACTGCTAATTTCCAAGCAGCTTCTTGAAACAGGGAATTTTAATTCCAAAACAGTTACAAAGAAATTATGCATTGGAAAAACTTAACCAGGAGAAATACTAAACAAAGAACAGCAAACAGTTACCATCACTACAAACAGGAGATATTAGTTTTCAGAGAGAAACCGGCTGGAAATTTGTCAGGCTGGCAACCATCGCACACGTAATAAATTCATGTGTAACTGGGAGGCCTAGGCCTACAGGGGGGACAAAGGAAACACACAGAAATAGACTCCCAAGCAGAACTCTGCCTCTGTCTCCTAATGACAGCCAGAATGCTATCACTATGGCTGGCACAGAAGGCCACAGCCCACTTACTCTTAATGAAAACAGAGAGAGCAGCCAGCGCAGAATCCAGGAGTTAAATTAACCACTGCAGTGCTGAGGCCATGCAGAATGCTCTGCTGTGAGAAGAGGATGTGCCTGTGCAATCGGGAGAGCTTTATTCTTGCCAATGCTGTCTGGAGGGTGTTAGTCAGGGGCTGCTCTCCCCCTTCTCCTCTGGCTCTGGGCTCCCTAAGGAGGTGCACCAACGGTGAGCTGATGATGCCCATGCAACATGCCTGCCTGGAAGACTTGGTCCTGGAGTGGTGGAGGGAACTGATCACCTGCACTCACTTTAAAACTCGTGCCCAACAGGTTGAAACCCTGTTGATATGTTCAACAAGAAGCCAAACAAATACCCTCTGTTGCTGGAATACTTGGATTGCATTTTCTTTGGTTGAAATAGTCACTAAAAGTAAACAAATAAAACCCAACCATAGCAAACAAAATCTCTGTATACAAATAAGGCCTAACAAAGCTTTTCTGCAAAGCAAAATCATTTCTAGCTGATCCATCTACTGAAATTCTTTGAAAGTGTCAAAAAAACCCCAACACCCAAAAACCAAAGAGAATTTAGGGGACTAGCTAACACATTACAGTGTTTGAAAAGGCCTTTGGTTAGATCGCTAAGCCAGAGATGACTCAAGCAGCTAAGTAATCACTGGGCAAAAAGAAAAGTACTATAATGGCTCAAAAACTGGAGATGGAAAACGAGGAACAAAATTCAACAGCGGGTTTTTGTCATGGCGGTAGGTTAACGACAGCATGTTCCAGGGCTCTGTGGCTAGTCTCATATGTTGCTGTATTAACCACTGACCTAGAAAGAGAGCTGTATTCTGAGACAGTAGTATTTGCAGCTGTCATAATAATTTCAGTTAAGCAAGACAAGAGGGACTGTGATGATGAGAAAGTCCTAACAAAACAGAGTGGATCTTGTAATGGTGAATTAAGTTCAATAACGAAAATGCAAAATAACGCACAGTAGAGAGGAACTTCTCAGTACTGCTGCTAAATCTGACAAGTTCCAATTCATCTACATCAACTGAAAAGTAGAAACTAGGCATTTATGTAAATATAGAATCATAGAATCGTCAGAGTTGGAAGGGACCTCAAAGATCATCTAGTTCCAACCCCCCTGCCTGGCAGGGACAACATCCACTACATCAGGTTGCCCAGGGCCCCATCAAGCCTTGTCTTAAAAGCTTCCAGGGATGAGGCTTCCACAACCTCATACATCTACAAGCTATCTCCAATCCTCAAAAAGCTGTAGTCAGAAAACAAGCTAAGGAACTGCAGGAGGAATAAATGCCATACTGGTTAATACTAAGTGTCAGAATACCTCTACAGAGAAATTTATTTTCTCCTCTGGCATAGTCTGCAGTATATCCTACCTCAGAATAAGGGATGTGGACAGGTCTGTCTGGAGGCATGTTTAGGGGAAAAGGCTTTTATAAAAACCAATGGATAGATTTGGATTATTTATTCTAGGAAGGTGGTGGTGGGATAAAAGCATCAGAGTAGTGAGTACTGCCAAGAATGATGCACAGAAATGCTTGTCCTCCTGCCTTACTGTACAAAACCCAGGAACTTGATGGTGGCAATCTCCAAATGGGCAACATGAAATATCTTTGCATGAATGCTAAGTGAGCCATGACTCATGAAGTAGCTACAGCAGAAAAGTTACTGAAATTCAAAAAAGAGTTGACATCTTCACTTATGAACATAACACCTATATCTCCCAAAGTTTATGCTAGCCAAATACTGTAATGTTTTCAATCTAAATCTAAACTACTAAGCTTCATGGTTTACAACCTCTTAGATCTAGTGGAAGATAGTGTATGAGGACCAGGGTAATTGGACCCTTGGGCATGATTCAGCATGTGTTGACATCCATCCTATGCATTTCTACTCTTGTATAGTTTGCAGCTCCTTTTGACAGGGTACTTTTAGATAATTGCACACTGTCCAGCCACAGATGCTACTAGACATCATGGAGCAGTCTCGTGTGACAGGATATTTTGGTGAATATGGACAAGAAATATTTAGTTTCTTTACAAGCCTGTGAGAGTCACGCCTGCATTACCTCACCAGCCATTTCACACAGGTGAAACATAATTAACCTCCTCTATTTCCTGCATCTGTACTTGTTCTCCAACACACTAGCAACTGGAAATGGTTTGTGAAGAATCCAACCTCTCAGGTTCCAGACCTGCCAGTGAATTTTCCTTCCTCTTCTGACATCCTTAAAGCCATGCTTGCCTGTCTGCAGAAGTTTCTCTTTCATTACTGCTGCGGGAAATTACCAGTGCAGGCAACCACTGATTAATTATATTAAGTACAGGCAAAAAGACCCCTCCTCAAAGCACAAACTAAAGGAAGAAAAAATAGACTCTGAACAAAACCCCTCAGGAGGGCTGCTCTACTCCTCCTGTCCTCTTCAGCCGAGACACTCCCGAGCTTTTCTGTCCTCTGCGGGCCGCCCTGCCCTGCTCCCGACAGCACTTCCCGGTGCCCTACCGCGGCCCGCGGGGCCAGACACGAAGGCGGGCAGCAGAGGCGAGCCAAGCCTGACAGGAGACAGCCTCCTACTACCTCAAGCGCCAGGCCGGCCCGTCACCATCTATTACCTCCACCCTTCGTCGCGGATGACGGCACAATCTCCCGAAACACCTTCGCCCCACTCCTGCCACCCTCGCGCCTCGCCTCGCCGCACGCTTCCCGCCCAGCCTCCAGGCCGCCTGGGGCGAAAACCCCGCCCTTCTGCCCGCCCTCCTGCCGACGCCAGCTCAGGAGGAGGATGCGGGCACGCGCGGGCGGGGCAGGGTAGGGTCCCGCGCTCAGCTGACTCGAGGACGCACGGCGGTGGCGGTGCTTCGCGCCGAGGCTGGACAGGGAGCGCGCGCGCGCGCGCGCGACAGGAGGAAGAAGGGAGCCAACCCTGGCCGCGGTGCCTGGCGCGCGCTCTCTCTGCCCGCCTCGTTTCCGCCCGGTGCCGTTGCTCTCCCCGCCTCGCTCATCCCCTCGGTCCCGGCCCGGAGTGGCTCGCCTCTGCTTCGCCGCATCCCGCGACGCACCCTGCTACCATCGGGTAGCTCAGCGGGCCGCCGCCGTCGCCGCCGTCGTCATCGCCCCTTCTACCCCCACACCCTCTTCCGAGGCTCTCTGGTTGGGGTGACCCGCCGACGGCCGCCTTGCTCCGCAGCGCCCGGGCCTGCCCGTCGCTCCGCCCCGGGTCCGTCCCGTGAACAGTCGCGACGCCGCCGGCAGCGGGCCCGCGGCGACGGGGGGCGGTGGTACCGGCGCGGCGCTGGGCCTGTCGGCGGGGAGCAGCAGCAGCAGCGGCACCAGCGCCCCGGCGCCGTTCCCGCACGGTGACCCGGCCCTAAACGAGCAGGAGAAGGAGCTGAAGCGGCGGCTGAAGAGGCTCTACCCGGCTGTAGACGAGCAGGAAACGCCGCTGCCTCGCTCCTGGAGCCCGAAGGACAAATTCAGTTACATCGGTCTCTCCCAGAACAACCTGCGGGTACACTACAAAGGTGAGGGCCAGCCAGGGTACCGCGACCCCGTTTGCCCTTGGGGGCCCTACCTGGGCCGGGGGCTGCGGGCCGGGGAGCAGCCGGCCCGACCCCTCCGTCGGGCAGTGGGCACAGGAGTAACAATAACAGGAAATAACACACGCTCCTCTCCCTCTTTATTCACCACCCATAATTTCTGATCCCATCAGTTGCTCGCAGCATGGAGAGAAGGGTCTCATTTTTCCTTATTTCAGCTTTATTTTCTCTCCTTTCCCCTTCCCCCATTTCTGTAGCGATGCGAGAGGGGGGCAAGGGGCCGCCCCCGCCTCCTTATGCTTCTGGAATGGGCATTATGTAAACGCTGAGGCTTCCTCCATGGATTCAGGTATCTCCAGAAGGTCTGGGTCTGAAGCGGGGGAATAAAGGAGAATCGGCATGACGTGTCCTGTTTATGGTAATGAGAGAGAAAAGAAGTGGCTTGCTTTTTTTTTTTTTCTCTCTTGAGAAGAGGAAGGGTTAAATGGAGTTAAGAGCAGCAAGCGTTAAGCTATTAAACACGGAAATGACGGGAGGGGAAAGCACAGAGAAAAACACCGTTTATTTTTAAACTGTGAAAAATGGAATTAAAGTCACCGGTAATAGTCTTGCCTGACTACTTATTGTATAGGCCGCTGTGTGATTTGAGGGAAGAAATGACAATAGGACTTAGATTAATAAAGGTGACTTTATAACTTTCTGTGTAGACCTTTCATAGTTAAAGTTACCTGTTTTCAAAGTAAAGGTAAAAATCAGAGCATGCATTTGTTTAAATCAGTAAGATACAATAGAAGAAAAACTTATGTTGCCTGTTATGAAACATCATGAAACCTGGAAACATAAGTGTACACTCTGACCTGAAAAAACAGACACATCTGGTGTTCTAGGCCCCAGTACTTGAAGTAGAAGTGTTGTGGATTCAAAACCACTTCTGAGTTGGCTGTGATGAACTGGATCTTTTGTCAGTCTGTAGTTAAATGAATGTCATGGGAGGGGGAAAAAAAACAACCTTGCAATTACCCTTTCTCAGAATTTACAGTGGAGACATTCAAGGGAAATCTTGATAAACATGTTACTGTTTAATCGGAGGAGAAAACGGCAACACAGACACATGGCAGCATTTGGCTGCCATGAGAGGATTAAATGTACTTTCAGAGGTTGGGGGTTTTTTTGATATAAAGGCTTTATTATGATATACAAAACAGTCTGTTAAATTTGTGAAGTTTAATGCTCTATACAAAGATAGTAAAGAAGGTTGATGACTATAGAGCAGGTTTCTGGGAAGCAGAGTGATTTAAGGACGTGTTATTTAATACTCTGAATTTCCTGGCTTTTGTTCAGTGTTTTATGATCTTGTATTTTTAGAAACATTTTGTATTTTCTGGTACTTAGTGGTAGTGGCTTGGTTTTGGTTTTTGGTTTGTTTTTTTTTTTTCCTTAGGAGATGATCATAGCTTCATGGTCATCAAGTTCTGCTTGTTTTCTGCTTTGACCAACCCTTTTTGCTCATGAACTAGTATTTAGAGATTGAGTGTAATTGTAGAAGTGTATTTTCAAGCTTTTCTTTGTGCTATTCCTGGTTTTCCTCACTTCTCTCCTTTGCATTAGTGTTAAAAAAAGAAATTCATTTCCTGAAAGAAATTACAAGAGGCTCAGTGTTTTTCTTAAATACAGTTAACATAGGAAATATTGTAGATACACTATGAGAAGTCATAAAGCACAGTTAGGTTATAATAATAAAATACCTTTACTCTAGCTCTTAAGTAATAGTAAGTGATGAAGGGTGAAGAGTTCCTAGAGTAGCCCAGAGGACTGTGAAAAAGGAGAGGTGCCAATATAACGTGTCACTTTTCTTTCCCCTAACTGCAAATGGGAGTGAATAGTCTCTCAAGTGGCTCATCTTCTCTTCCTGGTAATTTACTGAAGGTGGCTCTTAGGACAGACACATGTATATGTTACCAGCCTGCACCTGGAGTTGCTAACTGGGCTAAACAGTGAATGGTATCAGGTCATTCCTAACTGAGAACTAGGGAAAAAAAGTAACACTGAAACGTGATTCTGTGATCTGCTACCTCTTCTCCCGCCTGGATCCTTCAGCCCTAAGAATACGATAAAAGGGAAGAAAATGAGGAGGATCAGTGAGGAAGTTAAGGGAACATAGCAAGTAAGAATGTGCTTAGCACTGTGGAATGTTTTCTCTACAAATCAGTTACAAATAGAGGTCTCAAAAGAGAGCACTCAGAGTACCTTCATGTGGAATATTGGCACTTTCAGTGCTTCTGAAGTTATCTAGAGTAGTGATGGAAGAACGGTAGGCGTTTTTGTTGAAAGGAAATTTGAATCACACATTGAACACAGATAAAGATCTGTTGTATTCTTGACCAGAATACTCAGGGGAGGGGAGAAGACACATCTGTCCAAAGAAGCCAGTAGTCAACAGTAATTCTTAGTATTTTCTGTTACTGTAGTATAGGTATCTTATACACTTAAGCTTTGTGCTGCCTTTGTAGATTTCTGGTTATGGAACTGTTTTTCTGGACTGATTTCCTTTTGTGTGTCCTGCTGAGGTAGAAAGTGGTAACATCAGTGTTTCCCTTCCACCCTGTGTGTGTTGGGGATACTTGCCTCTGAAAAAATGGGGGAGGGGGAACAACCGGGGCAAAAGATTTCAAAGTAATTTTTTTATATAATAAGCTTCATCATTTTAATGTGGTGATGTATTGTGAGCAGTGATGTTTTTGTTTCAGTGGGTTGTGAGAGGAGTGGTGGTCCTCTCTGTCATTTTTGAAAATTCCTTTCATTTTCTTGCATACCAGTGGACAACTTGTGTGGAAGCATGAGTTGTAATAGATGTCTCTTTCTACCAATTGCAGCTGTGGTGCTTTATGTGCTGTATTTCTGGACCTGAAGCTTTTTATAAGCTTCCTAGAGAGTGCTTAAAAATCAAAACTGCCACAAGCCCAGGCATTGATCAAGCAATGGGGTTTTAAAGGAGTACAGTCTAGCATCAGGATAACAGCTCTTTAAATTTTGTTTAGTGTCAACAAAACTCAGAGGTCAGTGCTCTTTGTGGTGTCTCTCAGAATCAATAGTATTTAAAAAAAAGAGAGAAAGAAAACGAAAACATACACGGGAGGTGTTTGAAGAGAAGATGCATTGACTGCACTATTGTTTAATGGAACAGGCTAATTTCTTCCCTCAGTGAGCTGTTTTGTTACACGAATTCTGTCTCTTGATTAGGAAGCTTTGTCAAAATCTACATAGGAAATACCTAAGTGTTGGCATCAGTGAGAATGCAATATATTAAAGGCTATCCGCAAGGATATTTTTGGTTTTCACATGGACAGCCTTGTATTTCTGTGTTTCTGCTGTGCAAGCTGATAGAAAGCTAACACTGTCCTAGTGACTGTTGTTCATGGTAAGGGAGACAAGAAGAACAATACCTCAAAAAAATTGTTATTGTACTTCAATGTAATATTAACAGCTCTGAGCTGTAGGTAACTGGTAAAGAAAGGGTTAGGGTTCAGACAAATTTATGCTACATGTAAAGCAGTTACTGCACAAAATATGTAGCTGTTAAGGTAAGAAATCTTCAAAAATGTTTCTACATATTTCTGAAATATTCAGAATTAACACATTGGTCTTGTTGAAAAACAGGGATTTCATGTATGTATTATGTAATATGAACATTCCACTAGACAGACAAGTTTAGTTTCCAGCAGATAATAATCTATGCTATGGAATATAAGGAGATGAAAATGACTCAACACGTATTGTAACCATGAAAGAAACTATATGCACAATTAGGTAAACAAACAAAAGTGTCAGTGCTCAAATGGAAAGTCCTTTAGTAACTTAAGTTAGTCTTGTGACAATTGTCCAAAAAAAGCTGAGGAAAGTTATGCAATCTGGAGTAAGTTGCCATTGCGTGAACTTTTTCTCATGTATCATGAGCCAGGAACTTAGCCAGACATTTATTTACAATGCAGTTGCCTTTAAGCTGTCTCTAGTGCCAAATAAAAAACAAACAAAAAAATGACAAAAACACCTCCAAAAAACCCAAAAGACAACCCCCCAACAAAACACATTTTATTTTTCATTGCAAACTATGCATCCCAGTTTCTCTAACAAACAGAAGAGGATTCTATAGTAATGTTTATGTGGTGTCATGCAGTGATACGAGGATGGTGTTGATTTTTCTGGTAGAAAACACTTGAAGTGTTTCTTGAGTACTGTACAACATGTCTGTTTTGGACACCTCTTGAGCTCTGAGGTGTCTTGCTTTTGTTCAGCTGGGGAAGAGTTGAAATAAGGTCAGTAATTTTCACATTATTTTTTTTCTTGTCTTAGTGAGACTTCCCTAATGAATTCAACAGAAGATTGGGCCTTGATTATTTTATTTTTGGCAATGTGATCAAGTCATTGAACCACCTGTTGGGAATAACTGCAGTTCAGCTTTTGCAAACTTCATTTAAGGATTTAAACTGTATAAACATGCTTACTTTTGTCTAGGTAGACACTCTCAGACTTCTTTTGGACTAGTTGGTGCATATGCATTACGTGCTTAGATATAGGTTCAAATATTGTATTTTCGAAAGCTGAAATGGCTTCTCCAAATACGGTTTTGTCTGCATTGGGGTTTTTTTTCCAAGTATATTGGAACTAATCTAAATTCCATCTGATTTTGTTGAAGGACAGAGGATACTATTGGTAGTAAAAATCATCGATGTTAGTGACTACTTAAGAAGTAAAACTTTATTTTTTAAGCATAGCTGGCTCATGGTTGTTAAAGCCTTTTAATGAAAGGCCAGTTGAAAACAATTCTGGTAATTGAGCACACCTATGATCTGGTTTACAGTGTAAAATGTGAGCTTTGTACACCTGTTCTTTCTTATCTGCCCTAATGCATCTGTTTGCAGAGTTCTTTTTAATGCTGAAAGTGATTGATTTTTAGTGTTAAACAATAGATACTTCAAAAGTATTTAACTATAGGTTGTGGCTATGAAAGAGGTCTGTCTGCTTTAGGGAGCATAGGGCAATGTTCATATGATCTACTTCAGGCATTTGGAAGTTCAGAGTTGGGTGTCAAAGTTCCTTTTTGTTCACAAGGCAAGGAAGTGGGGTTTCAGGTTACTAAAGAACGTGGCAGCAGTATATAATGTCAGGCTAATGGGCCACTCAGCTCGGTGTCGCATCAGTGACAGGAGCCATAAGTGAGTGCCTCTGGAAAAGTCTAAAAATATGTTGGGCTTATGTGGTGTGTCTGTGTTTTCCCCTCTCGGTTTCCAACTATTTTGAGCTGAAGGGCGTCCTGAGCTGACAGCAGCTTCTCAGTTAATTTCTGTTCTGTAAGCTTGCCCAATGTCCACTTAAACACTAGCAATTATAATCTCTTTTGTTAAGAAATTTTGCAGTTCCACCACCAGCTCTGTAAAGAGCCTCTTTCTTGTTTTAGAGCTGGCACTAGTTTCTCTTGACTCAGTGTAGCCTGGTACTACTGAAAGTCTCTAACTAGCATATTGAGACAAGGTGGAGGTATTTGGAATATTGACAGTAGTTAGCTGCTTGTTGCTGTTAGAAATAACAACTGTATGTAAGTACAAATAAAGGCAGCACACTAAAGTAGTAAAGTGGGATTCAAAGGAGATTATATTAAAAGAACAGCAGTTCTAAATTTAGGGTGTCTTCTGTTTTAATGGGATGACAGTAGGTTTTGGACACTGACTTCCCCAAGCATGTCACTTCACCATATGAAGTGTTTGGCAATACTGGTGAGGTATCCTATTACTTTTGCCCCGGTGTCGACCTCTTATTTGCAGTGTGACAGCTGTGTGTGGCTGTGTTGTGAACTGGATGAGGGAACTGATCTGCTGCTTAAAAAAATCTGGTAGGTTTCTTAAAGCCCAATCAGCTAATCAATCTGCTTCATGGTATTTCCTTGCAAATAGCTGCATGGACTAGGGAGGGCTGGGAGAAGGGGACTAGTTTCAGGAAGAGATGCTAAGAATACCTTCAATAGGTATTGTTTCCAAACACTTAAATTGTGATTTCACAAAACAGGTTCTGCTGAGTAATATATGTACATTTTCAATAATATTTGGCTAGTTGCTACTACTTCAGTCTTCTATATGGATCATTTGCCCAAATAAGGAGACTGACTCAGACTGAAACTACACAGATTGTCAAGTACATAGAGTAACCAAGGGAACTTCTTTGCATTCTATTTTAAAAATCTAAGGATATTTAAAAAGAATGTTTCCCTTCCTTCTCCTTGACTAATGCATCATTTAATCAGAGCTGTCTGAATTTAAGGGATCTCTCAGGTGTTTAATGTTCTGCCCATAAAGTTGTGGGTGCCTTTTAGCTGAAGGATTTCTATGTATTTAGTAATGATAATGTAATTTATAGTAGCTTAACAATAAGTTACCAGCACTTGAAAACCAAGCAAACCTATGGAAGTTCCCAGCTTATGTGCTTGGTTATTACCTTGGTTGACAAAGCCTGAGGAAATAAAAGTGATGAACAGTAAAACATACATGGTGTCTTGTGTATGGAGGAGTAAATTACTGGTTTTCCTTATGTGGGGCTTCTGCACACAACATGCAGAAGGCAGGTAATAAGCTTAGTCTTGTAAAACCTGTGAGGTGACTGAAGGATCTTTATATAAATACTTAGTAATGACACATTGAAGTGAGCAATGCATTTGCACCCAGAAGAGTAAGATAGTTGGCTGGTTGCCTTAATGTATTTACACACACTGAGGTGAACTAGTTACATCAGAAAAACTTCATAGGATAAACCTAGTCTTAATGAGTGAAGAATTCATGTTGTGCTAGCAAAGTTTTGGATGCAGATGGGGCTGAGGTGAAATGGAGGGATCTCCTTGGCCGAGTACATGTCATTGTTGGCGCTAGCTCTACAGGCAGATAAACATTGACTGTTTTATCAGCATTTACGCTAGGGGGCCCTGTGGTTAGAAGTTCAGTAGTGTAGGTCAGCTGTACTTGGTCTTTCTAGCTGGCTACGCTGTCGTTTTCCTGTAGTTTTTCTTGCTGTATGACCCAACTTGCTGTACATGAGACGTGATTAGTTTGTGCCTGAGCAGTAATTCCAGTGTTAATGCCACTGGAAGGACTGTATGAAATTTTTTTTTTAGCATACACAGATCAATTGCTCTACAGGTGCAGTAGGCCTCCCTGTCTGGACTGCAAATGACAGCTGGAGTGCTGCAGCCCAAGGGATTCCTACACCATACTCAAACCAGTCATTTTTTTTCACCATGCCCAAGATCCACATGAAGAGGGGGCATGGGAACTACATGAATTACTCTTATGTCATTGACAATCTGTTTCTGATTGCAATCTTACTGAAATACCTCTTGCCAGGATCTAATACACTTTTCACTGTGCTTTTTAAAAAAAAAAAAANAACAAAAAATAACCACGCCAAAAAACCTCTCCAGTGACCCTGTCTTGGATGTTTCACACAATAATTGAGGAATATTGGTGTGCCTGGGAGCTTGCTTGAACAGCTTGCTGCTGAAACAAGTCATCTGGCCAAAAGCCTGCTTCCAAGTTGCCTTTGGAACAAGAGACTGAAGAGGATGACACATTCAGAAGAGTTAGTTTTAGTGGAGTGGAAGTGGCTCTCAGGTTTGGGTTGAAAATCCCTAGAGCAGTCAAGAGCTGGCATTGGGCATTCTTGTGGCAGAGCTGATATATAGCGAACCTTGTAAGAAGGAGTAGGAACTACATGAGCTCAGTTGCAGGCTGTAATGCTTGATGCTGTCCTGAAATAACATTCAGGACATGGAAGTGAATTATGAGTGGTATGTTCTGAAGGACATCAGAATTAAAGTACCTTAAATAACTTGGTTGAGAAGCACTAAGCATTAAACTGTTATATTTCAGACTATAAAAATAAGTAAGCCCTGTGTATTTGAGAGTCATAGATTCCTTTCATACCCAAGTAGGCTTTTGTCAGTTATATTATATACTATGCTGAAACTTTTTTTCTAGTTTCCCTTCAAACAGTTGCAGAACTTTTTAAGGTAGTGTATCTAGAACTTCTGATAGCATGCTTAGTTGCAGTGCAGGTGCCTACAAGGAAAACTTGATGGTGGAAGAAAATATTCTAGCATAGAAATGATTCTGATTAGAAAGTTGTGTATTTTTTGCTCATTACATAAGCCTTCTGTTCTGACTATATGAATACTTTTGAGACATCTTTTGCAATTATCTAAAATCATTTTTGTGTTTTGAATGCAATTGTTTTTCAGGCCATGGAAAAACTCCAAAAGATGCTGCTTCTGTTCGAGCTACACATCCTATACCTGCAGCCTGTGGCATATACTATTTTGAAGTTAAAATTGTCAGCAAGGGAAGAGATGGGTAAGCATTAAATGCATTATTAATTATTACTTGTAATACTGTTTCACATCATTTTTTTCAGTTAACAGATGTCTTTGGTATCAAAATTTATTTTCATATTTTACCACTTGTCATATAGCTTAATTCCTTATTCATGAGAAGTTGCACTCTGATGTATGGTTGTTTTAAGGGTTGTAGTATTCGTTGTCCACAGATCAGTGTACACAATAAATCCCAGTACAGCGTATTCTAATTTTCTCTTGAGAGAGAAGTTAGGGTTTGAATGACCACGGTCTGACCCTGCTCTTACCTTTAAAGCTGTTGGGTGTTGACCATATTGCTTTAGAGACTTAGGGTGTGCAGCAGACCAACTGAACCTCCTCACTGCAGTCTTTCACGGATGTCATATCTGGTTTAAAATGGAAAGTTATTTGTAAGACTGCTTGTTGGTGAACAAGAATAAGAATAAAGGGGAATGTTTGGAATAGGTGCCTGGGAATTTGTCAACAAGAGTTGAGTGAGTGCAGCTGCTGCTTCCCAGAACCCTTCCAAATTACCAACCTGTTGGAAGCGCAGGTGATCCCATGCTTTTAAATCTACTGAGGCAGGTAGAATCTCAGTCAGGAAAGTCCAAGTCCTGACGTGTTGACTAAATCTTTGCTAGACCACTTTAATTCCTTTTCATTTTTCAGTGTTTGGCAGAGGATGTGTTTTAATGCTGAGACACCAGTCATGTTGCTTATGTAGGACTACATAATCAATAATTCTTTCCAATATGCTGTGGTTCTGCATTAAGGTTCTTGTTAGGATTGCATGTCCTTGTCCTAGGTACTGTTCAAGCTTGTTGTGGGTGCTTATGTCCTGTTGTGAAAATAAATCTTGTAGAGAAAAGAACTATGTTGTGGTTCTGTGGATGAGATTCAGTACCTTTCTTTTCTTTGTCAGTCTTGCTGCTGTTTCTTCTTTCATTTTCCAAGTGTTCTGTAAGCCTTTAAGTGAGAAACAGAATTCAAACTTTTTTGGTTTGCTTGTGGTGTTGTATGGGGGTATTTTGACAGAACAGCCTCTCAGTACAGCTGCTGCCTTGTAGGGACATTAATGAATTTGTTATTGGTTCTATTACCAAAAGTTAGCTCTGGGAGATACCTTTGCTATTAAAAACTTATCTGTGGTTGCTTATGTCACACTATGATGAATTGTTTTTAAATTGAGATGATAGAATTAAGTGTTTTATTTAATGTTTTGCTGTTAATTTTAGGAACACCGTTTGTTTTTTAATTCCTTAAATGTTTTTTAAAAGTTGCCCTGCTGCTGTTAGTTAAGTTCTTACCATGATTTGCTAATGATACACGTCTGTTCTTGAAATGTATTTCTGCCTGCTTAGTTTGGAAGCTACCTTTTTTGAAGTGATGGATTTCAAGAAATGTCCATGTGTGTGAGGATATCATTTCACGTAGGTCCTTTAACAATTTACCTTAGACCTCTTTTTGTTACTTTGTAGTAATTTCTAATTCAGTAGACCACTTGGGGCAATCCCACAAAAGTAGAGAAGACCTTTGAGTGAAGTGTTCCAAGGTTTTGTCATTGAAATGGTTTGTTTGTGAGCTGTACATAGCTAAGATTTGTGAGGTTGCTTAGAAAAAGGAGGAGTACTTTTTTCAGTTAATGATAATACATATTGCCTTGTTCTTGCTTCAGCCTTGTAACCTTTTTTTAGTGTCACTTTATGAAACATTAGCTGCGTAATGAGCTGAGATGTTCATTTTTTTCGTTGTATAAGATAGTATGAGTGCAGGGCAATAATGTGCACAAAGCCAAAGCCAAGTTTAGCTTAGCTGATAAAAGAGCAGGAGTCACCCTGTGGAGTCTCACTGAATGTGATTTGTGTATCTCTAGACCCTGTTTTCAGGTCCAAGAGGTTTTTGACAGATGCAAGGTGAATATCTTGAAGTTCAGTATTACAGTACATTCAAACTAATAAGTTCTTTTGTATTAAGTAAACTGGGGAATTTAATGCAGAGATATGAGTAGGTCTATAGAAACCAGTTTGTCCGATAGGGTTTACTAGCTCGCTCTCATTGCTTGTTGTGTTTCACCTGGCTTGCTCCAGACAGTTTTACAAGTTGTTTTTTTCTTCTTTGCTTGGCATCTGGTGACAGGAACAGAGTTCAGGAAGACCATATCTGTAGAGGGACCAGCATGTAACAGTTAGTTAAAGTGGTTTACTGTTGTAGAAGCATCTCAAGGCGTGAGCCTAGCTGTGGAAGCACTACAGCTGTATTTTGTAGTACTGCTTAAAATAAATCCTAGGCTACCTGAAGCAACTCAGATGCCTGTCTGCAAGCTGAAGTACAGCTTTCAGCTTTCATAAATGTCAATGAATAAACTGATGGTATCTGTTTTGAGTTCCCTTTGGTATTAGCCTTTACTGTTTTGTGGTTTTGTTGTTTTGGTTTTTTTTTTTTTCATGGACTTGGCTTAAAGTGTTTAGTCTGTGCTATGTTATGTGGGCAAGTCTAACAGCATTCTTCCTTGTGTGCTCTACTTAGCTTCACTTGCCTCAAATAATCAGAAACCTTTACCAGAATCCTAATGTCAGAGGTTTATCTTTTGTGCTACTTGTGACACTGCTACTGGCATGTGATCTTGTATATCTCAAAAATGCTGGGCAATAACAAAAGATGATTTTCCTTCTCTGAAGAAGCACAGCTCTTTTTAGTATAGGGCATGGATATGGCATGGCTTCTAGTATGGCTTGTCAGAGTTGGCTGTGTTCCAACAACAGCATTGGTTTTGTCACACTAATGACCTAGGTTATTAAATTCTTCATGTATTTGGGGGGGTGACAGTCTTGAGTAGGAATTTGAAGGTGGGTAGTATGTTAATTTTGCAGATGTTCATGATGACAAACTGTAGGCAATATGGTCACCTTGGAGAAGGCGTGAAAGCAGACTTACTAGGAAGTAAGAAATGAGTATGAAGGTTGGTGTTGCAGAGCAGATAGAGTGACTTTGCTTTTTGATACCTCAATGAGGAGTGATAGAGCCTGGCAGCAAGTTAGGGTTAAAGATGAGAAAAAAGGAAGTGAGAGTTGAGGATAATAAAAGTAAAAAAACCAAAAACTGTCTTGACATTTGTACAGTGTTTGGCATGAAGAGTCCTAAGATCTTTTGTGTGCTGCTGTAGTATAGATATGTGAAATAATTATCTTAAATATTTTTAAATTCTTGTTATAAGTGCTGACTGGCTGTCATGTTGCTCTGTAAATATTTTCAGTTTTCTTTTATTTCTTCAGTTTTTAATTTTATGTCTCCTTTTGCAGTCTGAAGACCTCTATTTACATTCTCCTTTCATACTTTCTTTTGCTTTGTTTTGTTTGGCTTCATGTGGAACATTGTGGACAGCGATGCAAATGATTGTTGATGAGAACAGTAGATGAGTAATGGGTTTAAGTATGGGGAACAGTACCAAGGTGATGATTAGATAGCATTGTATGAGAGTATTAAAAGCAATAAAATGTATCTGCATTTCTATTGATATCTCCAGTTTAAAAATAAATACATAGGTGTGTCAGTTTACACAAAGTATTGCAGCAGGTACTGTCAAAAATGCTGCTGTTGTTGGGGAAGATAAACATAGTTTTAGCTTTAATTTAAACTTTTGTATGCTCTTAGTGCAGTCCTCATTTATAGTTGATCTATCAGAGAACCAGAAGTAACATACATAGGTGGTGTTCTGTAAGTTCTTTATTAACTATTAAAGGGAGTGAGATAAGCATGGTGTTGCCTTTTGCATACAATTCTATTTTTAGTTTCATCTAAAGTTCTAGACTAGGAGCTTAATTAAAGCAAACTACATGCACAGAATGGGAATGAACGAGGATATGCCAAGTCCTATAGACTTGTGATTTGAAAATGTAAGCTTTAGTCTCTAAATCTGTTGTAATAGGGTGCTGCCCCCTCACTTGTCAAAAGTGACTACCATGGTGGCCATTCTTCTAGCTAGGCAAGTATATCCAAGTGAGACTTTGTCCAGTCTCTCTCCTAGATTTCAGTTTTCTTGTGCTGCTTTTTAGAGAGCTCAGTTGTAGTAGTGTTTTACATATTTAGGTCCTCTGGCTTTGTGAGAAGTGGTAATACATCTACATTATAGCCCCACACTTAATATTTTATTTCAGATACCAGTTAACATTTCCCTCTTTTACCCAACTAAAGACACTTGCCATGGTGCTGTCATAGTTTGTGTAAACTACAAGTGGAATAGCTTTGTGCTGTTGCTGTGGGCATCCTTCTTTAGACGTGAGCAGTTATCTGTAATCTCTCTTGGCTCAGAGTCTGTTAGGTTTGATGGAACCTTGGGTTGCACGCTCTGGCATTTCATATTGGGCATAAGTATATCCAAGGGGCTGTCTCAAGGGTATCCACTGGCTACCTGGCTTTTAGAAGCAAACGTTACCTTCCATTGTTTTGTGTTATAAACAGCTTTTATGTGTATGATTACTGAACACTAAGCACTTGGGAATTACACTTCCCACAGAAGGACAATTCACTTGTCTCAGTTCATGACTGTTAGTGTGAGCTTCATACTAAACCCAACTGCATAGCTTATTCTCCAGAAGCGGACCTCAAAAGTGAATCAGTTTTCAGCCAGGTTTATTCCCATTATGGCTGTTTCTATCACATCACAAGTAGCAATGGCAGGAAGAGAGAGGAGAACTTGGTGCAGAAATGAGCATCTGAACCCAGGAGGGTGGGATTGCTGCTTAGGGTCATGGTACCAGCTTATATGCATTTAGTTTTAGTTTAAATACAGCTTTTTAGTTCTATAAATCTTTCACCAAGAGACACATTTTGTCTGCGTCTTTCCCAGGGAGAATGAACTTTTGGAGACAATGGTCTGTATCCTCCATCTTTTGAATTTCTGTCCATTCTGATTCCTTGATTTGCAAATATGATTACTAGCAGTGGGCTTTAGACAGTCTTTAGTGCTTTTAGAACAGTTGAGGAAGGTGTGTGCTTAAAATGCAAAATCCTCTAAGCAGGTGTACTTTTTTTTAAGAAGAGTGAAAACAAGAGTTGAAAGTGGGAAGCCACCTGGAAGAAATAATGAAAACTAAGTTTAGAAAAGCTTTATTTAGTCTTTTAGCAGATAGCACAGCTTACACTTTTGGGACTGTGGTTGTTTAGTCTGTGGTGTGGTTCATGAAGGTCTTCATGGGCATGCTTTATATTGCATATGTTAAGTTCTTCTAATGTTCTGCACTAAAATGAAATGTTACTGCAGCAACTCAAATAATTGGTATGCTTTTTGGTAAAGCAGTTTTGATAAGGGTTTAGGCACCTGTTGGATTTTGACTATTTTTTAACACTGGCCATACAGTCAGTCATCTGTTGTTTTGGCAGTATCTTGTAGTACATGTTGTGTGTGTGATGAAGTGAGTGAAGAAATAAAAAAGGAAAGACTATCCAAACCAAAAATACCATCAGAAGGTAGATTTAGGTTGGTTATTAGGAAGAAGTTCTTCACTATGAGGGTGGTAAGACAGTGGAACAGGTTGCCCAGAGAGGTTGTGAAAACCTCATCCCTGGAAGCTTTTAAGACAAGGCTTGATGAGGCCCTGGGCAACCTGATCTAGTGGATGGTGTCCCTGCCAGTCAGGGGGGTTGGAACTAGATGATCTTTGAGGTTCCTTCCAACTCTGACAATCCTATGATCTTGCAGCGGCCCAGATTTACATTATAATATTGTTTATGCAGCTATTCTTTTCTGACAGTATGGTCCTCAAAACGGCTTTGGTGCTTGGGGAAAAGTGTCACAAGATGAAATTATGCAATCTCAGTGTGAGAGATGTCAGTAAATGCAAATTTTTCTAGGATCATTATAGGAATCACAGCAAAATGTTACAGGAATAACAGTTGCAAGTACTATGCAAAATGACTGCCTGACTGGGGTTTTTTTCTGCTTTCTGTGTAGAAGTGGCTTGATCTGAAACCTGAGTTTATCATGTTCAAAATACTGTTTCCTTGGAAACATTCCATAAAAATTAAACTTGTTTTCAGTTTGAAATGCAAGACTCAAACTGTCTATGGCATATTTTGAAACATTTAAATAGAGAAAAATTTAACAGCTCATTTCTTACTGTGATTGTGCAGACAATAAGAATCTTGTATTAGCATATTCCTACAGAATTTTAATGCTGAGTAACTGTATTGAAGATTAAATTTATGTAACTTTTTAGTGTACTGTATTTCTGACCGTATAGTATAATGTCAGTGAAGACAGCAGAAGGCTATAGGAGAACATTATTCAAAGTAGTTAATGTCCTTGCAGGTCAGTTGTGGAGGCTTTTCAGAAGATGATTTAGTCTTAAAATTGACAGGCGTTGCAGTTTTTTCTGTTTGTACCCTTTTCTAAGATACAAACTTGATAGTAAAACAAATTGCACCTGTTGTATAATCTAACTTTTTTTAGTGTATTCTACTTTTCTTAGTAGTCAGTGCATTCAAAACGTTAGGATGTTTTCAGTTGCCTTGTGAGTGTTAACATTTGCTAATGCCTAGACTTGGGTTCCTTACAGATTCTGTGGTAATTTGGATTTTAACACCATATGGTTGAAGTTTCTTTCTTGTAGGTAATAAGATACCAGGTTGTTTATTTACTTTCATCATTACCAAAAGAGCTTGGATTTTGCAGCATGTAGTAGCAGTTACCCAGGTTATGCTGTCTTCAATGGAACATGTAGGCACAGTGAAAATCAGAAGGAATTTTTGACTCTCTGCAGATAGCAGGTTGCTAATGAAATCTCTGTAGTAGGGAGAATATTGCAGCTTTTTTTCATTACTTTAAAAATATGATAAATTTTACTTGTCTATATAGAATACTTGAGTTTGTTTTTTACTAGAGAGTTGGTTATTTAGTACTTAAATTTCTCTTTAGTCACTAGTAAGCTTTCTGAGCAACCAACCTATGATTTGGTACAGTTTTTGAGATTCTGTATTCCTCTTTATGTAATGAACAGGATAGAATATAATTGACATAAATTCTGATTATCAACTTCCATATTGAAAGATCTTCCATACTCCGTTAATACAGTGGCTAAGAGATCTAAAGGAACAGTTTCAAATAAAAATCAGAATGGTGTATCTTTTATATGAACAGCTGGGTTTTTAGTGTTTCCTGATGTTTTAGCAGTCTCCAGTTCTGTACCATATCTGCTATTTTCGCCTTTTATTTGCTTCTGTGTTTTTTTATTATTTCTCACACTTAGTCTATGCAGGCATCCAAGTAGAAACTTTAGGCTTCAGCAAAAGTATGAATTGAACTCCTTGACTGGAAAAGATACTTGAGGAGAAAAGGTATGAGCTTGCTGCTTCTTACACATTTCACAGCAGAGAAACCTAGGCTTTTCAGCCACTGCTGGTGGGAAAAAAAATAGCTATCATGGTGCTAGTATTTTTGACACTGGCTTTCCTTTTGCTTTGTGGTAAGAAGTGGACTCTTCAGCAAATTTTAAACTGTAGTTTTGCAGTATACCTAAAATTTCTATGACTTGCAGTTGTGAAACAAACTAGAAGACATGCTAAGGCACTAAAATTTAATGAACTGCAACAAGAATAAATACAATTTAAAATGAAAAATCAAGAGTATGTAAAATATCTGTCTTGGTGAGATGGTGTCAGGGCCTAGTGCCTTTTAGGGAATTCTTAATAAAAGGGGTCCCAGCCACTTCCTTCTGTCTGCCTGTGTAAGTGATTCTCCCAGCACAGCATCCAGGGATGTTTACAGACGGAAATGATGAGGGAGGTGGCATCAGAACCACACCATTATTCACCCTCTTGGGTCTCCCAAACCATGCTGTGTCATGTCCATTTTTGGAAGGTGCTACATGTCAGAGTGGGCATGCTGCTTCCTGGCATTGACACCTCCATTTCCCCAGGCTGCTGTTACAATGTGACATAGTCTAATTGGACCTGTTCTTCCTGTCTGTGGCTGTCTCCTAGACCAAACCTGTTCATGTGACAGGACAGCAGGAAATGTGTCATGAACTGACTGTTCTCAGTCTGGGCCTGCACTGCACCTGGGTGCTAGCCTGTCTGCTTGTTAGGCTGCTGTGCATTTTTATTCTGACCTAAGGGAGGAAAACTTATATGTGTAGGCTCTGCCACTGTTCTCCTGATTCTGAGATGCATGATGTGTGAACCTTAAAGAAGCAAACAGGAGGACAGTTTATGTAATTCCTCCCACTGAAGCAAATCTTGCAGACATTGACTCTGGACCTAAATATGGGATAAGCTTCTTGAAAAAACAAACAAAAAAAAAGGTTTTTTTAGCCTATGAAGCTTACAGGTGCCAGGAGTAGAGAAAAAAATGTACGTAGCAGTTTGGCATAAATACAATCCTTTTGATGAATTTCAGAGCACCTAAAGCCTATCTGTCATGGTACTTTTTTCCCCCTACATTTGTACGGTGTATATAAACATGAGATTAGCTATCCATCAACTATAGCAAACAATAAATTAGCTTAATTGATGAGCCTTTAATTTCACTTACCTCCAAAACATAAATTGCAGACATCCCTTTTTCCTTTTGAAAGATGTCTAGTAAATGTATTAATTATTTTAAATGTTCTAATCTAATTTTATTTGAGTTTCTATAAATACTAAGTCTCCTTGATGAAATGGTGTTAACATTCGAAGTAGTTGTAAGTGAATCTCAAGGGAAAATATATACTGTGGAGTATCTCTCTTGGTGAGATGGTGTCAGTGCCTAGTGCCTTCTAGTTGTTGCAACTGGATAAAGAATCCTTGTTCCCAGCTGTATGAAATACACTGTGTCTGCGTTCACAGTTGTTGCTGAGTTAGAGGAGGCACAGATGATGTGATACTTGAAGAAGAAAAAACAGGTGATGTTGAAATGTTACCTGGATAATGATTTTTTTATCTATAATTTTACATTTTTGTAACCTTAATCTAGTTTCCATAAGAATACTGAAATCAAAGTTTGATTGGGGTGAAGGATTTTTCAGGATGACTCATGCTGAAAGGCTTTTTGCAGTTAGTGGAGTTCAAGTGATCTAAAATCACTTTAAAAAAAATGTTTCTTTAATAAATTGTCTTTGACTGTCTGAGACTTTCCAGAAATGGATTTTCAGTCTTCACATGAGAATGCTTCATGCATCGAACACCATACAAAGCTATTAGCAATTCTGCCTTTATTTAAGACAAAATCAAGGAGTTTCCATTTGTTGCTTTAATTTATAATTGTTTCATTGACTATGCTGGTGCATTGGTGCTTCAGTAATGTAATTAGCAATGCAGCAAAGACAAATCCTTTTTTTTTTTTTGTTGCCCTTTGCTTCAGCTCTTCAGTATCTCTAAATGTACTATCTGTTATATATGGTTCTGAGGTTCCATTTCATGCTGTTGGAGGGAGAGAAGGATGCTGTCATATATGAGAAATTATCAGAGGAGGCCTTTGTAAATATCAAACCTAGAAGTAGGTAAGGTCACTGTTGGAAGTGATCAATAGAAAAAGCAGAAAACACAGTACACAAGTAAGCATATATGGCTTGTGGGGTTTGCTGCTTAGTTTTGTTCTGTGTGAAATGTATTTAAAATAGGTCATATTTGACTTACACTATTTTTAAGCTGGCATGGGTGAATACTTTTTTCATACAGTTTATTTACAGTTTTCGTGATAAATTTGTTAACTAGCTTGAACTAGTATAAACATATTTGAATGCTTTGATAAACTGGGAAGTGTTAGGTTTAGGTGATTTTTTTTGATTGCTTTCTTTAGTTGATGGGGGTGGTTTATTTTGGGCAGGAGGTGAAAGCCTAGCTTTTTCATTTTTCTGTCTTTTTTGGGGGATTCCTACAATCTTGGTCATGAATTGACTTTTGCCTAAGAAATGGAAGCAAAATTGCTTTTACTAACTTAAGTGGTGTGATTTGAGTGTGTGGAGATTATTCATTTCAGCTTTTCAGTATTTGCTATTAAAATTATTAACAATTGTACTGGACGCTGACTTTATTAAAACTACCTTTTGTAAAGCTGACTTTTGGACTTTATTGACCTAGCCTTAACTTGTTTAGATTTCAACTGGTTAGTATAATAACAATATTTTTCTCTTTAGTTTGCCAGCAAATTGCCAAAAGCTAAGTAAAGTTGCTGATAAACTTCTGAAGATTGTGTTCTGCTCTGTAACCCAGGCCTTTAATGTTTCAGTGTGATCTTTTTGTAACTGCTGTGCAAGGATGAATTTTGGTGCTGAAATAATGCACAATTTTGCATGTATTTTGTAAAATTATTCATTGCAGATTGTCTGTGAAACATGATGAGGTAATCTTGAAGATGATGAAATTGGTATGTGTGTAGCTTTACCTCTGCTTTTGGAATAAGGCATGTCTTTTGGCTTTTTTTGTTCCTGCTTTAAACTTTATGGCTAATATCAGTGTTCTCCATCAATAACCCATGAAACCTAAAGAGAAGAAAGTTGTCCATACCTCCTGCAGGGACAGAATTTGTCTGTATTAAACCCCATAGGCTAGGAATTACTTTCCAGCTTCCTTGTTGTTACACCACTATTAAATGACCTCTCAGCAGCTTAGTTGGTATATGATTAATCAGCATAATGTTTCTTGGCAGCATCCCACATATATTTGTATTTTTATTAGAGACAGATTTCTTTTGTTCTTCTATTTTTGCAGTTACATGGGAATTGGGCTATCAGCACAGGGTGTGAACATGAACAGACTACCAGGTATGTTTTGCTTGATAAGTTACTTATGTTGGATAATGGTGTTCTGTAAACTGTGCTTGACCTTGGTGGGAAGGTTCTGGTAAGCAACAGAGAATATAGCATATCATATCTCTTTTGTATCTGTTACCTGAACTATGTAAAGCTTGCAGTTAAAAAGTTGAACTTTTAGTGGGCATTTGCTTCTGTACTGCTTCCCTCAACTCTTACTGTTATTTATAACATTATGCAGATACTTTTGAGCAAACAAATACATGCTAAAATTTTCATTATGCTTCCTGATATAAATGAAGCTATGGATTTCCTTGCTTTGTAAACTGAATTTCTAGCAGCGAAGGTGACCTACTATGATTAGGAGGAAGTTTGTCACTGTTAGGGTGGTTAGACAGTGGAACAGGTTGCCCAGAGAGGTTGTGGAAGCCTCATCCCTGGAAGCTTTTAAGTCAAGGCTGGATGGGGCCCTGGGCAACCTGATCCAGTGGAAGGTGTCCCTGCCAGTCAGGGGGGTTGGAACTAGATGATCTTTAAGGTCCCTTCCAACTCTGACAATTCTATGATAAAAACTTCATCAAACATGGAGTGAGCTCTCCTACTGTCAGTTTCTGTACTGTTACCTTTCCAACCTTAATTGTAAGGATGTGTAGCATGGTTTTAAGTTTTGACTGTTCCATTGACTTGCATGGTCAGGGACACAGTCTTGTTAACAATTGTCTGCATTATCTCAGTAAAGTGTTTATAGAAGCTTCTTTTGTGGGTGTGTATCTGTTGGGCTTTTAATAGACCTTTAAATGTAAAAAAAAAGCCCCAAAACCTCCACAATGCCAACTGATTTTTTTGGAAGTTGTT
The DNA here is from genome assembly GCA_013399015.1 of Galbula dea. Taxonomy (NCBI): domain Eukaryota; kingdom Metazoa; phylum Chordata; class Aves; order Piciformes; family Galbulidae; genus Galbula; species Galbula dea. The sequence continues at coordinate 262,713 of VWZX01007172.1, read as the reverse complement.
ATTAGCCAAGTGTCAAATCATGTTGAATTTACCTTAAGAGTATCTAGACTTTCCTTTGCATTGTTGCTTTCTCATCCAAATGTTCTGATAGAGATCTTTGTGATGATGGCAACTGCCAGTTACACTGTGAACCCAACTAAGGGTGATGAATTATTAATGGGTAACATGAAGCTTATTTTGAATATGATTTGGTTGCATTACAAATAATTACCAAAGATACTACTAATCAATGTAGCTGCAGTAATTTGGGGTATTTAATTTACTGAGAAATGCTTAATATGGTGCCAGCTGAAGCTGCTGATCATACAGATTAAGGGCCTAAATATAGAAAATACTTTCAAATTAACCTGTTAGGCAGCATCTCGACAGAAGAAGAAACAATCCATAACCTTCAACTCTCGAAAAATAATTTGAGTTCTCAATATAAACTCTTACAGTCTGAATGTACATATATATATGAATTCTGGCAATTTGTATTAAAAACTGTGCTTTATAGTACTTAAAATAGACAAATAATAGATCTGTTAGGAAAATTTTGTGGTGTCTGGAAGTTTATGGCTTCTCTGTGGGTTTTTTTCTGTGTTTTTGTTTGGTATTTAATTGCAGAGAGTGTGGATAGGTATTTTCAAATGAGCTTAGACTAAAATTACTTGCTGTGAATTTCATTGAGTGGTGTAATATTATGGATCTTCTTGACTGGTTCTGCAGCTTCTTCACCTGCAAAATTACCACCATCTTTGCATACATAATGATTTGCCTGCTGGATGTGACTTTCCCCTGTACTGATATTTTGTTTGTTTGTTTAATTATTTTTTTTAGGAGCAGCAAAGCTAGTGATGCTATAGTTTGGAGATTCTGCTATTATGCAGAGAGTGTTTGCTGCTGAATAGTCATTGAGAATACTCTGGAGTAGAGAAATGTGTTTCCCCAGAGACGCATGTTTGGGTTTTAGCCAGGAAGAATTTGATTATGACATATGGTAGCAATAGTCTTGTAAGATGAAAGGGAGAACAGGAGAATCTTCACTGCTTTATTGGGACGTGTCAGATCTGCATATAGCTTTTCAAATTTCAGCATTGTAGGTGATTACATTTTTGGTGTTGGTAATTTTGTGTATTCACTTAGAGAGAAATGTGTTATCTGAATTTCCGTTACCTTTTCTGTACCACAAATAGAATTCCTGTTCAGCCAGTTTGATAAAAGAAGTTGTCATTTTTTAAAATAAACCAGATTTTTTTTAGTTAGATAAGAAATGAGCATAGTAATTGCCCATATTAACCTGGTTACAATGTGCTAACTTTGCCTAGCCTTTCCATTATTTCATAATAAAGGAAACCAATACATTGCAAATGCTTTTGTTCTCTAGGTTGGGATAAGCATTCCTATGGTTACCATGGAGATGATGGACATTCATTCTGTTCCTCTGGAACTGGACAACCCTACGGCCCAACATTTACTACAGGAGATGTCATTGGTTGTTGTGTCAACCTTATCAATAATACCTGCTTCTACACAAAGAATGGACACAGCTTGGGTATGGAGAAACATTACCTTTAATGATAACATGTCTGTAAGTCTGTTGTAAATCTGAAACTCCATATCAGGAGCAAAGTGTTTGAATAGTTTTTCAATAGTCTCATAATTTAGGAATTAATTAAAGAATTGGGAAGAATAAATTCTTGTGTGCTGCTTGCACTAACATTCCATGTGAATTTGGAAGGATTTATCATAGCATCTCATTCCACCTGCATTGATGATCTCTGCTACTAAATCCACAAATAGTAATTGAAGTTTATAAGGTAATAAAAGAATTGGAGAAATGGAGAATGGATAGAGCTAAAATTCATTGCTGCTGTATGGGGGACACGTAGCCTTCACTAAAACAAACTGTGAATAAGTGTTACTTTGAACATATTTTGGGGAATAGTGAGTGTCTTTTTGTTTCCCAGTCTGGAGACATGCATAGTTGGGCTAAAGCCAATTATACAAGTTGTGCTAAAATGAATTCCTTTAAATTCTCGTGGTAAATTTCAGTTTCATGCAACACGGCATGAGAGTTTTTGAGTTGAAGATGTCAGAAGGGGGTAGAGTTTAAGTTTTTGTTGCAATATATGTAATAATTCAGTCACTTAATGCAATTTACTGAGCACAGGTAGAGACTTTGAAGACAGAAGAAAAAAAAATATGTTGCCTGCATCAAAGAAAGAGCAAGGTCTTGGGAAAGAACTTGGAATTGTGCTGAGGGGAGTATGAATTTTGGAGGGATAAAGCTCAGAAGGAAGAAATAAGGTTTTTTCATGGGTAGAAATGTAGTAAGAAAAAGAAAGGCTAGATAGATGAGATACAGGAATTCTTGAAGTCACTGTTGTATTTCCTCACACTTGCAAACATGAGGAAAGTTTGGAAAGTAGTAAGGGGAAGGACATGGTTTAAATTCTCTGCTCTGAGCAAACAGATACAGCTTTGAATTTTTCCTGCCCCTACTCAGAGTAGGGCTTAGGTGCCTCCAGAGGTCAATTTCAAGTAATCACTCCTGTGATTCTGTTCTATCATGATTTAATGTTTCTTCTAAATCAGATGTGTCTGTATACCTGGACTTCATACCTGGACACCCATGGCAGTGGGACACTTGGAGCACTCACTATGTAGTTGTTTCTTTTGGCCCTGTTTTCAGGGTTTGTGTTAAAATGCAAGATAATACATGCTCATGTTTACCCTAATCTTTAACTGGGTTAAAGCTGAGGAAGGTAATCTTACCTTATTACACTGGTTTCCTGACTATCCCTGTGGTAACATGCATGGAAGGGCTCAGAAGGGAGAATTAGAACCATCTCTTTCAGTGGAAGCCTTAAAGCCAACTGTGAAACAGCACTCCAAGTGATCAAAATCTGTTTAGAAGGGAGAACAGAATGGCATAGGTGAGGAGAGGCTAGTAAAATGTCATCCGTCACAGGCAGAATCTGACAAACATTTTATTTATTTCAGAAGGAAGCCTGACAGCTGTTCTGCTGTCATGGGCTTTGCTAGCTTGAATTTCTGACAGAGGAAAATTGATTCTGTGTTTAGGGTAGAAAGAAATCAGACATTTTTGCTTTCTTAATGAGTTGCTGTTGCTGCTAGTTGTCCAGATTTCCTGTACGATCATGACTTGGAGGACATTTATGCTGCTTCTCTGGCTGACAGATGCAGTCTGGAGCACTGGAAATCTCTAGCCCAGTCTGGGATTTGATGTTACAAAAAGGGCTAAGCAATTATTTATGGAAGTGTGAAATCTTGGGTTGGAAGAAAAAACCCAGTCCTTCCCTAAAGTCCAATACTTAACATGTCACTCAGTCATCATTTGTCATTTATCTGGCCTACAGCCATGGTTATTTTGGAAAAGGGTGTATTGAATGTCAAAATGTGCCAAACAGGAAGTGACAATAGCTTAGAAAAAGTTAGTGAACAGGTGATAAAATGATAGTTTTGAGATGTGATGGGAGGAAACAGGTTCACTCTACATATCATTCTTTATCAGAGATGTAAGAAATCCAGATACTTTTGAGATACAAAATCTTGATGAAGAATGGAGATGGAAAGCAGGGGTGGAATTTAGGACAACAGGTTAAAAGCTTTGTTTTAATCTTAAATCTGAAAAGATGAAAAGTCAAGGATAGAACATAAAAGTTTGAAGGGATAAGTGGATTTGAATCATTATGCACTTTAAAAAAAATTGAAGAAATACTTGCAACAATAAAGGAAATTATGAAATGCTGTTACCATTTGCCTGTCAGAAGGAGATTTCCTGATACTTATTTTTTAACTGAAAACTTCCCCCTACCTAGTTGTGTGAGGTTTCTGAAGTGTATAGAGGTCGGATTTCTCTCTAGTTCTGAGACATCGAAGTCACTGCCTTGGTCTTACAGAGGCTGGTACATATATAAGAAGATATTAAGCTACTCTGTTTGAAAGCCAAAACACCCTGGTGTGGATTAGGGTGAAACATTTACCAGACTGGTTTGGTGTATTACAGGCATGTGCTACTCATGTACAGATAATGCATACTTTTGAAGTAATAGCAAATAGGAAAGCACACTGTTAAGTCTTGGTGTTGCAGCACTGAGATATGCAAGCAAAAAAAAAAAATCTTCAGATATTCTTACTTTTCTTCTTTTAATCCGTAGCCAGAATTTTCATGCTCTCTAATCTGCAATCTCTGTATGATGTTTGCTAAATCTTATGCCCTGTTTTGAAAACCTGAAGGCAAATTGAGTACTTCTGATAACAATTACTTTTTGCCAAATACTGCCCTTTGGTACTCAAGCACGTTAGTAGTGCCTAAGCATCATGGATGTCCCCATTCTTAACTGCTTATTTCTGAGATGGTTTGGGTGAGTTTTCTGAACATATAATGATACACTTAAGAAAATGAGGCTAGAATCCAGCCATACAGAAATTAATCTTAAATTTTCTCTTCATTCCAGGCATCGCTTTCACAGATTTACCGGTAAGATAAGTGCATTTTTAAACAGCTTTCTTCTGTATTAAAAAGAGATGTTTCAGATGTAACTTACATTTACCTTACACTTCTTGGAAATGCAATGATAATCTTCTTAACCAATTTAATATCAGATATTTTTTGAAGAGTGGCTGAGGTCACTTGGTTTGTTCAGACTGGAAAAGAGGAGACTGAGGGGAGAGCTCATTGCCATCTACAGGGGTTGCAGAGGGACAGGCAGCAATCTCTCTACTCTTGTGGATAGTGATAGGACTAGAGGTAATGGTATAAAGTTGAGTCAGTGGAGATTCAGGGTAGGTATCAGAAAAAGGGTTTTTTTCACCTAGAGGATGGTTGGACTCTGAAACAGCCTCCCCAGGAAGGTGGTCACAGCATCAAGCCTGGTGGAGTTCAAGAAGCACTTGGACATTGCTCTCAGGCATATGGTGTGATTCTTGGGGTGTTCTGGACAGGGTTAGGAGCTGGACTTAGGTGATCCTTATGGGTCCTTTCCAGCTCAGAATAGTTTATGATTCTATGATACTTCTTCTCATTGTTTCAGTGGTGATTTGTTAATGGAAGCAAAAAGTTTTTTGTTTCTACACCAGTCGTCACAGGAGTTTTCCTTTTCACATTTTTAACAGGCAGTTTTAATGGAAGTTTAGCAGAAAATAGTACATATAAGCTGTTATTACACTGTGGCTAATGAGACATGCAGGCCTTCTATACAAAGTCTATAATATAAAGTCTGTACTATCACTGTGTGTGTGTGAGTGTGTGCAGCTGTGTATCATATGCAGAAAGGCTGGCTGCTCAAGACATGGACACTGTAACTCATATTCGATGCCTGATTTTTCAAAATCTTTCTCTGCTGTTCATTCCATAAGGTCAAATATATGTCAGCTTTTTAAAGAAAGTTGCAGATATCTCAAGTCTTCTAGTTTTTCAGTCTAGTTAAATTGTACTTCAAGGAAAGTGTTAAAAAAAAAACATACAGATGTGGTACTTTTCATCTCATTAAAAGATTTGAGACTTGTGCCACTATAAGCAATGTTTATTTAGGTATGGAAACAATGTCAAGATTAGCTTCGGAAAGGTTTAACAACCAGACTATTTTTCTTTAATTTCACTGGGTTCACTGTGCTTCAGTGTTCCTGCTGACCTACATGTTGATGACTTCTTACTGATAACTTCATTTTGCATATAGTTCTGTAGATAGCATACCATTATTACCACACCACCATGGAGTGCAGTGTAAGTATGATGTAGGTATGTTTATAAATAAAACAACCCAAACCAACAACAAACAGCAATGTAACCTCACCCACCCAAACCCCTGACTGCTTGCATTGCCATTGCTGAGATGCTAGTTGCATTTAAGGTAGTTCCTTAGATCCCAACAGGCAGATGATGTTTTTCTCATATCTGGCATACTTCAGATTGGCATAGAGACCTAATCTCGAAGCAGAAGATAAAGCTGAGACAACAATAAATGCTGTAAAGTCTTTTTCTAGATACAAGCCCAGGAATTCATGACAACTTCACTGCACTGTTACAGTTCTTTTTAGGCGCTACACTTGGACTTTGAGGCTAATGAGTTCTCTATCCTGTCAATTCTTGCCACTAAAATTCAGCGATGTTTTAAGTATTTCACCCCAAAAGGAAAATGGCCCACTTTGTAAGTTTAATTTTTGTTCTCTTTTTAAAAGAAACTTTAATCCTGGTCTTTAAAAAAAAAAATCATTTAAAAATTGGTATTGAATACTTTGTAAATTGAAATCAAAAGTTGTAAACTTTAGCACAATTTTAAAAGTGCATTTTCTGACTAGAAAGAGTATGATCAGTAAGGCTTTCTTCTTTAAAAAAACATGAATAAATATGACCACTAGAAATAAAACTAATCAGTCATTGTATTGCTGGATTGATAGAAGTTTCTTTAAGTGCTGGGCAGATGATCCAGAGATATTTGCTTCTTCACACAGCAAGTAGCAGTGGGGGTATTAGTACAGAGATCTTTATTTAAAAAAAAAAAGAGAGAGAAAAAACTAATTAAAAAATTTCTTGCAGCCAAACTTGTACCCTACAGTAGGGCTTCAAACACCAGGAGAGGTTGTGGATGCCAATTTTGGACAGCACCCGTTTGTGTTTGATATTGAAGACTATATGCGAGAATGGAGAACCAAAATTCAAGCCCAGATTGACAGGTTTCCAATAGGAGATCGGGAAGGAGAGTGGCAAACAATGATTCAGAAGTAAGATTTTGAATATTGTTCGTATAAAAACCAGTTAGTGATTGCATGATTTCAGAAAACATTGTACCTCTTGTGCAAAAAGATTACAGGCAGTATTAAACCTGGTACAAATAGTTTTGTTAACAGAACAGGTTTGATAAAGATGGATAAAATTGAGCATGAATAGTTGTTTGGGGAAGATTTGTCTACATCACGAATAATTAAGAGTTTGAGTGTAAGCCTTGCATTCTGATTTGACCTATCTAATGTGGATTGAGGAATTTAGAAAAATTGCCATGGTTTCAGTGGGAAGGTTTAATACTCTGGACTCTGGAAATTTCCCTTTGCCTTCTCAGCCTTTGGCATGCCAGGTTAAGTGATAGCTCATTAGTGTCTCACTTGGTAAAAGGGTGGTTGTGGCTGTGCATTTTTTATTTCTTCAGTGAAAACCAAAAAACCTACAGTGCAGAAATTTCACTTCAGTGTTTGTAATGAGCAAAAGAAATGTAATTAGGTAATATTTTAATTGAGCCTAACCTTGGGTGATGAATAATTTTAATTAAAATTCATCATAACAAAAAGATATGTTGATTTTTAAATTGTTTTTCTGTACAGTGTTTTGAAGATACTGGCTCTTAACTGAATTATTTTTGTCTGACCTGTACAAAAAATTCTGAATTTCAAGTAGAATTCTTTAATTCAGTCACTTTTTTTCAGAAGAGGATTTTTACATTTAAGAAGTTCTTGGTTTCTTACCTGTTTTTAATGAGAGTTTCTGGGTTCTTTTTGTTTATTTTTAGAATGGTATCATCTTACTTAGTTCACCATGGATACTGTGCAACAGCAGAGGCATTCGCCAGATCCACAGACCAGACTGTGCTAGAAGAATTAGCTTCTATTAAAAATAGACAAAGTAAGGCTGAAAAGCATGTTACATCCTTTTTTTCTCTCTTAAACAAATAGCACATATTAAGCATCACTGTAGAATTTCCTTTCAGCACTACTCCGTAGTACAGTTCTTTGCTGTCCTCTAAAGTTACACTTGTATGAACAACTGGTTAAGATGAATTTCCACAGTAACAGGTTGGGACTTGTTTGATGTAGCAGGATGTGGTAGATTACCTCTTGTCTTTCTCTTGAATGGAAAATTGTGATCTATCTTAAACAAATACATGTCATGTGTCTAAGCAAGTGTTTGTGAGAGCTACTGGCCAGTCACAAACAGGAATGTAAAACTTGGTCTTCACAATCATTTAGACTTTTATCTTAACTGAAAAGGGATACAGTTTAGAGAATGTTTTCTAAATTGATTCAGAATTGAGTTTTCCTGGTCTCAGATGTGAGGGAGAAGAGGACAAGGGTAACTGACAGAGTTCAGTTCTACCTTGCTGTGGCAGTGCTGTTTGGCAGCCTGATTAAACAGTGCTTTCCCCTGCATTTGTATCCCTGCTGCAGGACCATAAGCATTTGTGTGACTGCATAAAATACCACATGGGGAAACTGTTCTCGTTGAAACATAATCCTTTTTTGGGACCGTTTTTCATTTGGATTAATTTCTCTGTTGGTGGATAAAGCTGTTGGGCTGTTTATGACTTGTGCCAACTAAAGCAAGGACTGTTGTGGAAAGGTTTAGTCAACCATACCCTAACTTGGAAGTATATGTTGTAGGTGAGGGAGACTAAATTTTGGGTTTTCTCAAAACTGAACCTGTGGGAGTGGGATGAAATTTGGATGTTCTTGGGTGATGATGGTATGTACTTTATTTATAAAGGTGTGAAAATGAGAAATAAATCTCAAAAGAGTGTCTGCCGTCTTAACCTAGCTCTAAATGTGCAGTCTAAGCACAAAGGAGTTGTATGCTGGCAATAAACAAAATGAGTACTCATTTAGATATACGTAGGTGGAGTGCAGTTTTTAAATTCTTCTATTGATCATTTTAAGGAAGCATGATCTTTCTTTACACTGTTTTGCCTTTTTTTCTAAGAGGAAAAAACCTTGTTGATTGATGGTTGCAGTGTCTTTTAGTCATTATTTTACATGCATTAATCCTTAGGCTGTTCATTTAACTGCTGTTGGTTTTGGTGAACAGAAATTCAGAAACTGCTTTTGGCAGGATGAATGGAGAAGCCATTGAAACAACGTAACAGCTGTGTCCAAGTTTACTAGAAAAAAATCCTAATCTCTTATTTGTTTTTTGGTGAACAGGAATTCAGAAATTGGTTTTAGCAGGAAGAATGGGAGAAGCCATTGAAACAACACAACAGTTGTATCCAAGTTTACTAGAAAGAAATCCTAATCTCTTATTTGCATTAAAGTGAGTCTTCAAATTATACAGATGTGTGTTTATAGATGGCACAGTACCTTCTGAGAAAAGACAGTTACTCATTTAAAGCTTTCACAGAAATTTAAACAAAGTTAACAGGAGCTTTTTAGAAAATGTGTGTAGTTCACTTTTTATGCTATATGATTTGATTCATGTTTAATGAGGTTTTGTCATCAAGGTCCTGTTTTGCAGCATAATTCACATCTCTAGACTTGTTCTCTAGAACTAAGTTTTTGTGCTTTTTTTTTTTCCTACTCGATTTAAATCAGTTTTGAGTGTCAAGTAAAACTCAGCATGTAAACTGATAGAGTATCCTATTCAAGAAGGCAAAGAGTTCTGCTGGAGTAAGTTGGTCTGTTCATCCCAAAGGATGATTAAAGACCAGTTTAAATGAACTGTTTCGCTCCATGTTGCATTACTAGAAATCTGGCTAATCCTGTGGAAATTCCATAATCCCAAAGAGTTCTCTTGGCTTCCCAGGCACACACTAGTCACCTTCATTCTGGCATTTTTACCTGCCAGCTGCGCTGATCCTCCTGAATTTTTTATCACATTGTAGAGTTTGAACGTGGAAAAAAATCTGTTACCTCCTGTAAGAACAAAGCACTTTAGTTTTTATGTTCAGTTAAGTAACTTGGAATGTGTTTGAAGTCTGTCACACTCAAGTGCTGAACAAAATTCACGTGATAGTATTGCAGACCTGTCACAGAATTCACAAATGCAAACATTTTGATGAAAGAAGTCACTTGATAACTTTAACTGTATGTTATCTGTTTCTCACTGTGTCTAAATTTTGCCTGTTCTGTTGAGGCTATCCAAGCCTAAAAGATAAAAGCAGTAGTTCTGAGTTTCCTTAAAGTCCATAGTAAAACCTCCTTATCTAAAGTAGAATTGACAAAGAGCAACAGCCTCTAAAGGGAAGGTTTGTATAAACTTGTTTTCTAGTGCAAATGTTTAATGTTCAGAGTTACCATTTCATGCTTACTGTTCCAGACAGTCAAACCGTTGCCATTTACTTTGAGAGAAATGACAGGCATGACAGCCTAACAACATACCCTTCTCAGGAAATAACCTTGCCCCTGCCAATAGAACAAAACAGTTAAAACAAGAAAAAACAGTTTAGCTTTCTGAACTTTGAGGACTTAGTGACAAAGTCTGTCCTCGAAGGACAATATTCCTGTTCTCCTTCCTCAAACACTTTGTAATTGTGATACTCTAAAGCTTGTTGATGACTGGTTTACTGACAATCAAGCATTTTGTTGAGTCAGACTTTTTGTATATTTAACACTGAACTGAAATTGTTGCTATCATTGGTAAATAGCAATGTGTAAATAGTTTTATTAGCTTAACTCTTTTGCCTTTTGTTTAGGGTGCGCCAGTTTATAGAGATGGTGAATGGTACAGACAGTGAAGTGCGGTGTTTGGGAGGCCACAGTCCAAAATCTCAAGATAGTTACCCTGTTAGCCCACGATCCTTCAGTAGTCCTAGCATGAGTCCCAGCCATGGAATGAATATTCACAATTTGGCAACAGGCAAAGGGAGCAGCACACACTTCTCTGGTAAGTTGATGTGGGATACACCACGTAGATCTGGCTAGCACCACACCATGTAGATTTTATTTTTATTCTTTCTCTACAATTAAGTATCAGAAGAAGTTGCAAATACTCCCAGACTGACAATTTGTTTTTCCTAAGAGTTGATATCTAATGCTTTCTACAAAAGTGGAGGTTTAATGATTAAACTGCATGATTCCCAGTCACTGGGGAAATGGAAGGTGTAATCAAATCTTTTTGCATGTGCTCGTGGTTTTACTAAGGGTCTGCAAAGTAGGTTGCTGCACACTTCTAAGAAATGCTTTGCTTCTGGGAGGTGGAAGGTTCTGACATAAATTTCTGTTGTCCTTTCAATTATAATTGATGGCTTTAGCAAGATGGTTTAAATCCAGTAAGTGATGCATACAATCCATTTTCTATGGTGTTTATGGAGTAGTAGAAACAGCTGCTCTTGTGTAGGAAATGCCAGAAGCAAGGTGGTGGAGTAAGGTGAAAGACTTCCTGCTGGCAGCCAAACTTCAGTCTGCACAGTTGGTGCAGTTCTGGGAGTGTCTAGGTGGTGGTGGAAAGCCATCAATGTTCAGAGCTGCCCCAGGCTTATGCCCTCCAAAGCACCCCTGCAGAGAATTTGGGCATGTAAGATGGTACATGAATGAGTCATCTTTGAGCTCGAGGTTCTTAAGGTAGCAGAGGCCATCAACTTTCACTTCTGTTTCATTCTTAAATCCAAACTGGAGCTCACTGGGGGCTTTCCGTTTTTTTTCCTCCTGATGGGATTAAGCAGGAAGCCAGTGTGGCCACCAGAATACCTTGCTGCCCTTGGAAAGGCAGCAGCTTCCCTTTTCTTCCCCCTCTTGTCAGGACTGTGCTATGATGTGTGAATGGAGGCCCACTCAGGTTTTTTGTCTGTTGTCCAGGTGGTTATAGGGATGTATTGTAGAAAGTACCTCTGACTTCATAATCTTGAAAACAGAAGCACCACTTAATAAGCAAGTTGATGAATGTATTACTAGAATTGAGGTTTGGGATTTCCTGACTGGCAACAACTGTTTTGTTGATAGGAACTGCTTGTTCCAATATTAGAAGATGCTAGGGAGCTCTTGCTTTAGGGCTTGATAGAACTGGCAATTACATTTGCTTCAAACAGTAGTTTCTTCATTATATTTTTAGAAGGGTCAGAAGCAATTTTAGCCAGACATCAGAATTTCACAACATGGTGTAATTTTATTTAGTGAAGCACAATATTAACAATTAAAATAATTGTGTGGGAAAGGAGGGAGGTTGTATTTAAGTGTAGAAACATGTCAAGCATTTTCAGCACTGCATATTTTTCAAGAGAATTATGATTAGGAATTAGTAAGATGTATCTTTGCTTCCATTCATAATGCCTAGAAAAAATTTTCAGATCTTTCACAAACAGTTGTATCAGTTCTAAAAAATTATTCTGCATCGATTCAGTTTTCTGTTTTACTGGTGTATAAGTGCAACTAAAAATCCTTCTCACTTATATCTTAGTACTTCTTAAATAATGATTAACTTCTGCACTGCAAAAGCCTTAAAGGTGCAAATACCTGAAGCACAGAGGGTAAGTGTTTGGATTTATTTGTCAAATGTAGTGTTTACTGACTGGGAACAATTAATACTTCACTTCTATAAATTGGTGCTTACAAATAAGTTTGTAGATTATTACAATTATTAAAACTTTCTTTCAGGGTTTGAAAGTAGTTGCAGCAATGGAGTAATATCAAATAAAGCTCATCAATCTTACTGTCACAGTAAACACATGACCACCAGCTTGAATGTACCAGAGCTCAACAACATAAATGTATCAAGATCACAGCAGGTTAACAGCTATTCCAGGTGAATAAACTTAGATGTTTCTAACTTGGATTAAGGCTTGTCTTGTCCACCTTTTTGTATTGCAGAGAAGAGTTCTCAGCAGGATTCGATGTGACTTCTTTTCAGGGGCAGTTAAAACATTTAGTATAAGTGGCCAGCACCTTGTGATCACTCTGATGTGTTTTGGTTTTGTTTTAAATTCTCCAGCTCAACAGATTGGTTTCTCCTGTTTGGTTAAAGAAATGCAGTGGACAAAACATAAATTGTGGCTTATAGCTATTTATGGTCAATTTTGAAGTTGTATAGTGAAGACTAACTAGCTCTCAGGCAGTTGGGATTTTAATTTAAACCACTGACACCAGTTTAAGCACGTTGCATGTAGATAATGAAAAGTATCTGGAAAACTCTCAATTTGAAGCAGTATCTGCAAAGTAAACACAATGGAGATGCATATGAAATGCGGACTCCCTTCTGCTGTGCACACAAGAACTGTTTGCCTACTCCAATCACTGTCACTTGTGCAAACACATTCAATTCAGAGAATGAAAATAGATGTATTAACCAGGGTTAATATGGTTATTCATAACCAGGAAATAGTAAGCTCTGGGTTGCACAGATGCTGCAGAACTGAATTTGTGAAATGCACCAGTACTCAGCTGTGTTGTCCAAGATGGATTTTCCAAACTGCCGACTAGGATGTGAGAATGTGGTGATAACAAAGAGTATTTCAGTTGGACAGTGATGATTTGGGGTGGAGGAAAGTAAGAGTTACAATTTACTTTTTAACTCCACGGTTTGTGTTTGCATTAGCAGTTGGCTCTGCCAAAAAAGCCTGGCAGTGTCCAGGCAACTTAGAGATTTTTCACAAGAGGAAGACAATTCCTTGGTTGCAGTGCTGCCCAGTCAGAGAGGCCTTTTGATTTCCTTCCTCAAAGGAAGCTGAGTATTTTTCATTGTGTCAAAGCAAGATACTCAACTGCTGAAATGAATCTCTATGGTCTTGAGAGAGATTTTGGGTCGTCATTCTCCGTGATGAAACAGAACAGGCTAGAATGTAACTGTCAGCAGAGCTCAGTCCCCAAAGCCATGCTGGCATTTTCAGAAAGTGCTTCACTGACCTGCTGCAAACTAAGTGTGGTGAGGAGGTGTATGCTCTGAATTTGCTTCTGGATATCTCTTCTGTGTCTTGGTTTACTCAGTATTTGCTTTGAGTTTTTCTTCTTTTTCCTTCTTGTTCCACTGAGAGTAAATGGGAGATGAAGGCTTTTTTTTTTTTTTTAAGAGAACTATTTATGCATTTTCTCCAGCTCTTATATAGCTAAACAGATAGCTAAACAAGGTAAAAACTTTTTTAGAAGTTTTGGGTGTGTGTAGCGTTGTGCTACTTACTCCTGGATAATAGTAGACTGTTTAATTTTTAAGCATCTGAAAATGTTGGTTTACTGAATACTACTGTTAGTTGAGAGTGCCTTAAATTTTTTCTAGTTGCTATAGAAAAAACAGTGGCATAACTTGGTAATATTTAAAAGCAGCTTTTCACTAGCCAGGATGAGGAAATACTGTGCTGAACTTGTGAAGAAGATAACCTTAAGTCCTCATATTTGAGTAAAGCTTTTATTTATTGTTCTCTTTCAGCAATGATGTAGACATGGAAACAGATCACTACTCCAATGGGGTTGCTGAGACTTCATCCAATGGCTTCCTAAATGGTAGTTCTAAACATGATCACGAAATGGAAGAATGTGACACAGAAATGGGTCTGCAGTGATATTTCTTACATTTTTATTAAGTGATGGCAACAAGGTTATGTTTTTACTTGCAATGCTTCCCAACTTAAAAATTAGGGGTATTAGCTCAAATCTGATTTGTGTTTTTGTTTTGCTATTACTAGATGTAAATCCTACAACCAGTGAGTTAGGTGGTCCAGTGTCAGTGTGGGAAATTGGTAACTCATGGATATTGAAGCTAGCATCATTTTCTAAGGAAGTACCTCTCAGAAGCAAGCCCGTTGTATACATGCCTGTGTTAGGGTTGGCAGAGTGCTGCTCCCTCTTCCCCTAGGTGTCTTAGCATTCGTGGTTCTCGTGGAATCTTTGAATTCAACAGTAAAAGTTCCAATCACTTAAATTGAGGAATGGAAAGTGGCAACAATAAATGCTTAAGAAAAGAGCTGTATTTGGGAAATGACAAGTAAAAAGCAAGTGTATATTCCACCAAAAAACATCCTGGTTTACATAGTTGTGGTCTAAAAAATAACTTTGTTTTACTGAATCTGCTTTACACTGGGTTATACCTGTTGATGTTAGTGACATGAGTGTCTGATTGTCAGCACACCATAAAGAGGTCCTGGTTTCTGTGCCAGTTATGGTGCTAACTGTCCCTGTCCAGTACAGGCAGGAGATCCCTGCAGTGTGAGCAGGCTGGAACTTAGGCAATGGCTGCTACTGCTGACTGTGTCTGATGCAGTGGAGGAGTCCAGCCCAGCCATTTCTGCACTTGCTGAACTGTTTTCTCAAACAATTGATTTAACCCGACATCAATTAATAGGGAAAATGAAATGTGAAACTTGAGACGTGACTGGTAAACTTGTAGAACACAAATACCTATGAACCCCTGACAGCCCTGAGGGCATGTGCCACTGCCAATTGTGTGGCTTTGCTGGTGAATCTTAGGTAACTGTTGAAAAGCAACAGCCCTGGAGAGGGGAGATTGAAATTGCCACACTCTTTTTTTCCTGTAGTACTTCTGAAACTGGGTAATAACAAGGCCATGTTTCTGTGACAGGAAAAACCAAAACGCTTCTTTACGCTTTTGCAGCCTTCCCAACAGAGGCTTGCTGTGACAGACATGAAGCAGCTGCACAGGGCACAGAGCTGTTTATCCTGTTTTTCATGTAGTTCTTTCCTGCTTTTGGAAAGTGATGTCCTAGATTGGGCTGCAGCTAGCAGCAGGCACCACTGCTTGAAGACTTTTGTGGATGCTTCAGCTTGGTAAAAAACTAATGTTCCTCCAGCCTACATTGTTTACTCCCCACAGTTAATTTGCTTTTTGAAGTATTTCTGTGTTCTCCTTAGTGCTCTGTATGTAATATCAAGTAAGCAGATTTTTTCCAGAGCTGATACACTCAGATTTAAGAAGAAAAAAAGTAGCCACTTATAAATCCTTGTTTGAAACAGGGATCTAAATCCATCACGAGATAGAAGTGTTAAAAGCAGAAACGATTGGTCTGGTCATTAGAGCGTACATCAGAACTTGGAATCAGACCTTGATTCCATTGAAGAAAAAAGGCAAGCAATAGATAAATTCTGCTTTCTTTTCCTTTTAGATTGCTTTATTTGTAAATTTTAAAAAGGCAGAACTTTCAGAGAAGCCAATGGTTGATTTACTATTCATAAGTTGCATTAATCTTTTAAAGATTGGGGAGTATTGTAGCAAGCAGTAAAGAAATCAATTATTGTCTTCATCTGGATTACAAAAGCAGCCTAAAATGTCCAAATTATTAAACTAATATATTCTGCAGGGACTATGAACAGTCTAAATCATTATCTTGTGGCAACATCCCTCATGGCTGTTTGGGAAGTTTAGCATTTTTTACCCTCCATTAGCAGCTCTGGATTTGGTGTATCTTTAGAAAGGCAGTGCCAGAGAGTTAAAAAAGTAGTTGTTGTTTTAGAACTCCCATAGAATTTTAGGTAAAATTTGATCTATAATCTAGTTAGTTTAAAATTAACCATTGCAAAGTAAGCAGCATGTGCAGACAGCCTTTGCCATTAGTTGAACAAGTCTCTTGGTGTTTATAAAGGAGCAGTTCAGCAGTTCTTGGTGTAGGATTACATTATGGCAAAGTCTCTGCCCAGTGTGCTTTCTCTCTGAGAAGGCAGATGTCTTGAGTGAAAGCAGTGCAGCTTCTCTAGCTCCACAGATTGATCCTGTCAGCTCTGCTGGTGGTGATGATGACAATATCGTTTTTGCAGAAGTAGATTCAAGTCAGTTAAGACGTCAGCTATGTGGTGGCAGCCAAGCAGCTATTGAAAGAATGATCCATTTTGGAAGAGAATTGCAAGCAATGAGTGAGCAACTAAGAAGAGAATGTGGCAAAAACACAGCAAATAAGAAAATGCTCAAGGTATGTTTAATCTTGGAATTATGGTGTTAAGGTGAATAGCTGCTGCCCAGCAGAAACTGTCCACAGCCTGCAGCACTGCAATACTTCTCTGTTGTAACAGCTATGACGTAGCTATGTCCTCTCCTGTCTGCGTAGCACACTCACAGGGAGAATTATTTCATGCAGTAATACAGCTAAAAGCAGACACTAACTTATAACTTCCCTGTCTCATTTCTGACCATGTAGCTTAGCTTCATGAATACAAATGCCATGGATCGATACAGACACCTAAAATGTGCTCTCTTTAGTGCTCTGTGTGTTAACTGATTTACTCTGATTTGAGACTGCTCTGGAAAATTCCCTGCCAAAGACTGCATACAATTTTCAGTCTGTTTTCTTTCCCCATCACTTACTGAAACACTGCTAAGGGCTGTCTTTCTGCTGGGAAAAACACTGCTTGTTCAAAATGGAACAAGTCCTGTTACAATTTCTTTATATCCTTTTAAATGGATGAAGGACACAGACTGTGTCCATCAAATAAGGATCATCAAAAGGATGCTGTGTCCAATCACCTTTGTGATTCTGAATCAAAATGGGTGAAGGAAATAGTCCTTTTTCTCTTTAATAGAATATAGCTGTGAGATGTAATAAACCCCATCTTTCCACAGGATGCATTCAGTTTACTTGCATACTCGGATCCCTGGAGTAGCCCTGTTGGAAATCAGCTTGACCCCATACAAAGAGAACCTGTGTGCTCTGTACTGAACAGTGCAATACTCGGTAGGTGAGGTCTCCTGGTGCTTTCCAGGTGTGGCGAGGTGCAGGGTGCCTTGTGTTCACACAGGCAGCACTAGTGCTCACTATGCACCATTGACTGGGTCATGCCTGTAACAAAGCATAGCAAGGTTGTGGTATGCTCCTTTAGTGAGGTAGTTTGGGGGCATATTAGTGTAACAGATGCCATTATCTGTTTTTTTCAAAGCAAAAATGAGTCTGTTCAGTAATGGTGCTGGCAGGGAATTTGCAAATGTCACTTTGTTGTGCCTGCTCTGTCTGGCTGTCAGAGCAAACTTTGCAAGTACAGGTGGCAATCTGGAAATTAATATTTAAGCAAGCTTAAAGCTCTGGTTTCAGTGCATCAGGTATTTGAAGTGCCCCTGCCATTCTTTTTCAGAGACTCACAATCTGCCAAAGCAACCACCGCTTGCCCTAGCCATGGGCCAAGCGTCACAGTGTCTAGGATTGATGGCTCGGTCGGGAATCGGATCCTGCGCGTTTGCCACGGTGGAAGACTACCTACACTAGCTATGCATTTGGAGATCTGAAAGGTGTTGTGGCATATTCAGCGTGGAGAGAGAGAGTAGACCAGCTCTGCTGACTGGAATTGGGAATTTTAATTATGTACTAAGGACAAGTCTGTTGCTTTATGTTGCTTCCTAGTTTACAGCATGATGCAAATGATTTCTAACTTAGTGTTAGGAGAAAATGTCCATCTTGAAACCTCTTAGACAACTAAGAGTTGAAAATATCACTGATAACATCAGACATCCAAATTGACAAATTACCAATCCTTTAAATGATTGTCCAAAACAAACCAAAAACCCCGCTGCCGTGTGGTGGGGCAGAAGAGTAGAGAACACAGATGGATTAGCATGTGGGTGATGCGAACCTCGAGCAGGATGACTTGCCAACCTCCACCCTCATTGTTACATAGTTCAATCAGTGTAATTTGCAAAATGCATAATAAACACCTGATGGTTTGGATATATAGTGTTGATGGGAAGAAATGATATTTTTAAATGTGTACTGTAAAACTTGAATTACTCAGGAGCTGAGTGAATATGTTTGTTGCTACTTACAATCCCAACCTGTTGATCTTAGTAGTTTTTTTTGTTTTAACATGGTCTTTTCAACTTTGTTTCCTTGTTTAACTACAGACAGCTTCTGTTGTGTAGACTCACAAGTTTAACTGTTGTATTATAACAGTATTACATGTCAACACAGTGTGGTTATGACCTATTTATATAAAAACCAAATATTTAGTCAATTTACAGTCTTAATTTAATCTTTGTACACCTTGCATTTTTAAAAGTGCTTAAATAGTACTATATTGCAATAAAATGTAGTGATATCATAATTAACCAGCTATTAAAAACTTACTTCTACATCTGTGGTAGCATGGACTTGTATGCTACAGTTCCTTGGTTCTAGAGCAGCGTCCTGAAGAGTGGTTCTAAAGTAACCTCTGAATTCAGAACCATGGCTCACTGCTCTAACCAGAGATGCCGTGTCGCCATGGCAGAGCACTGCAGTGCCCAGGCTGGCAGCAGTTAAAGGCTTACCATGTTCTTGCCACAAACCAGGTCTAGCAGTGTAGTGTCTAGGCACTGGTGGAAACTTAACTCCCTGAAGGTAGGGAAAAAACCTTTATTCCTTGAAAGTAGTAATCAGCCTGGACTGAAGTGTCCTGCTGTGTGAGCTGACTTAATGGTTCTGATATTAGGATATAGTTTTTCTTTAGAGATGCAAATAAGTGATGGCTGTAAGAAATGCAGTGTCCAGAACAGTAAGTACAATACTGTTCATTTTTATTCTCTGCAAAGGAGCTGCCTCACGGAGGCATCTCTACAAGCTTGGTCATAAGACCAGATGTTCTAGGTCCGTATTAAGGATACACAGTCACTGCCCTGGCCCAGCTCTCTCCTAGCTTCCCCATCTACTTCTGAGAGGGGGAGGGAAGAGAACAAGGAAGTCTGTTCAGGCCCAGCTTTGTGAAGCCTTCCGGTGGCTGGAGCTGAAAGTGATGATAAAATGGGGAAAAAAACCACCCTTGTTGTATTGAGAGACTGACTTTCAGTAGAAGTCCTCAACAGCATCCTCTGGAAAAAAAAAGCTGTCTTCAGATGCACTTTTTAATCTGTGTTGCAAGCCAACGTTTTGTAAATCTTTCTGCTCTTTGCTTTTTCTCTTGCCCTTAGAAAAAGAAAAAAGGGGGAAAAAAAGCTGTTAGTTACTATATCCTCAGCCCACCTTCTGAAGCAGCAATCTTCTTGGCATACTGCAGCATTACAGAATAGAAGAGGACTGGAAAACTGATGACCTTCCTACTGTATTTAACCATCAGGGACTCCCACTGGCCAGAGGCACAGCAGTGTTTTCACTGAAGCACAGCTGAAAAGCAGTTGCTGCCTACTAAGGACCAGTAACTTGCTTCTGGTGTTCATAAGCCTCAGATGGTACTTGTGTGACTGCAGGGCAGCTGGTGGCTATAACTGGTCTGTGCACAAGTCTGTCTCTATGCAATGCCAGTTTTTGGTTATGAGAACTTGGTGCTGTTCCCTGTGCTCACTCAGAAGCTCTGGGATCTTGGTATCCCTGCTCTTAAGTTTTACATACATCTGAAATGTTGTAGGCTGACACAATTCCATGGTCCTACAGGCCATTTCTTAATGTACCAACACCAAGGTAATTTCAAGTGCTGTTCTGTACACTCTCCTCAGGGGACCTCTCACTACAGCCACTCAGCCATTGGTGCTGCAGTGCCCTGCTGCCTTTCCATTTCTATCACATTCATTGCATGAGAAAGTAGAAGGATGAGTCCTCAAACTAGGGAAAGCTTTTCTGTTTAAGAAGGGCACTTCAAACCATATGTACATAGAGCAGTCCCTACTTAGACCTTTTTATACTCACCCCAAGATTTGTCCACAAACTGAACTGCAGCTTTTTTAACTGGGTTCTTCTTGTTTTCAAGGGAAAAAAAATCATTTGCTGAAATGGAAGATGAATGTTAAAACACTGCAGTGTGTAACCCAGGCAACTCTAGATGCTGACCCACCAAAAGAAAACTGCTTACCTGGAACTCGCTTGGCATCTGGTCCATAGAGCTGAGTATTTAAAAAGTTTTTGGCAATCTCTTGGTGGAGGCCTGTTACGCTCTTATCCTTTAAGCACATGGCTGTATAGTTTCCTATTGACCTAGAATTAGAGATGTAAATGCCTATAGCTTAGTTACAGAACCCAGAACAACACACACTGGTCAATGCTTTGCTACTTGTGCACAACAGCAGCCAGTAGTGGTGCTGATGCTCAGGCAAGCTTTAAAGCAGCATCAAAAAACCCCAACCAACCACTCGTCCAAGACTGAACCTGCCATTGTGTGCCTTTATATGCCCCAAGTAGTTCCTTGGGAGTCCTGAACTAGTCCTAGCAGAAGCCCCTGTATAGGGACATCAGAAACAAAGGAAAGACAAAGACTGAAATGCAGGAATTCAGCATTCAACAAACAGACCTGCAGCAGCACATAACAGACTACTTACTGCTGTGCTCACCCCTGCCCAGTTACCTCATAGCCCATGTATACACACACACATATATAATACTATTAAAATTATCTTACAGATTTTTAGATACATATATTACAAGGATGCTGTATCAGAGATACTAAAGGTGCTGCTATTAGCACAAAAACATGCTTTCAATCAAGAGGAAGAGCAGGGGGATCATCAAGCCAAGCAGAGAGCACAGCCACACTGGGACAGGACAGCTGCTGTGATGCCCTTTCCTTTCCCCTTCCCTCCCCACGCAGGCAGCAGCAGCAGGGACAGACACCCCATCCCTCACCACCCTCCCCAGAGCTCCTTCTCCCAGCACACCTGACACTCTTTTTTCGCTTGGCTTTCTTCACCAGCCTTTGGGCTTGGCCTTGTCTCTGCTTCTCAGCCCCACTTCCACAGCCTTTACCTGAAGCAAATTCAACAGAAAAGATAAATAAAATCCAACCATTATAAATCAAGAGCTGTAAAGAGGATCAGGAATGAAAACCTCTGACTAATAACAGCCAGAAAGCATTGACCTCACAGAAGGGCTGTATGAGGGAGGGGAAGCAGCATGCTTCCAAGGGAGCACTCCCCGGTACTACCAGCCAGCTTTCCCCTTCCTTGGCATCCACCACAATCTGGGACTCATCACAGGACAAGCATTCAATGCAGCACAACGGCTATAAGCAACGTCCAGCCTCAGCTTCATTATCACCATTAAGTACGTACTATGGAGACAGACTACTCCAACCATCATCCTGAGTTCATCTCTTGTTTATGCCAACAGTAATAAAAGGAAGAATAATCAGCAGTTGCACCATCCAGCTACAGAACTATGGGTGAGAGAACTGTTTAAAAAAAAAAAACACCAAACAAACACACACAACGCTTTTTTTTTGTAAAGCGCTTTGAATTACAGCTGAAGATGGCTGAAAAACACCAGACCAGGAATACTCCAGACTAATTTCTAGCTCAGAATTTTAAAAAGTTACTTAATTGCTTTACAGACGCTATTAAATCATTGTACAATATGTAAAGTATAGAGATGATTACTATTCCTCTACCCAGAAATAGCCTTTATAACCTCAACAAATGCAAAGTATTAATCTCCCTCTGGTAATCCCTTTTTCCATCATAACACCTGCCCAGCACTTCCTTAAACACCTCAGGCTATCTGAACTTAGAATCACTGTACAGCAAACAAGTTTCGTAAAAAGCCCGTGAACCAGTTACGATGTGACTTGAGAGTCTTCCTCGGATATTAAACTTAGCATGCGATCTGTCCAGTCTAAGTTTCAGACTGTCTAAAGATCCCTGTACCAGAGCACAACCTGCAGCAGGTCTGGCACAGCCGTGAGCCCCGCCCCTACGCTAGCAGAGGCCCTGCACCAGCAGAATGAGCTGTAGCATACCTCGGTCAGCTGCCGCTGCCGGTCCATCGGCTCTGTGGAGTAAGGGGAAGGCGACAGGTTACTCTTCCAATTCACACTGTCTTCGTTTACTCAAAGCCACTTAAGGTCCCACTGCGGCCTCCCGGCTGGCAGCGCTCACCGAAAACACCTCAAGACCCCACCCGCCCTGCTTCGATCCTCACCGTGCGGGCGGCGCGGCGGCCAGCTCCTGCAGCACGGCCTCGGGGAGCAGCTTCCGTTTCTGCGGGGGAGAAGGGGTTAGGGGGCCAGGTGCGCTGCCCGCTCAGGGATGGGGCTGTGTGGAGGAACCGCCATACCTTCTGCTCCGTGAACAATTCCTGGCGCCGCCGCCGCTTCTCCTTCAGCAGCTCCCGGTGCCTGCATCAGGGGGATCGGGAAACGGCGTCAGCGCGGCCTCGGAGCGGGGCGGGGGGATGGGAATGGGGGATGTGTGTCCGTACCTCCGGGCCGCTTCCCCCACGAGCTTCCGTTCGCTCTCGGCCGCCTCCTTCGCCACGCCAAAGGCCACCTCCTCCGGCGCCTCGTCCTCTGAAGAGGAGGCCGGGCCGAGAAGCGCGGCTACTACCTTCTGCTTCCGCGCCATGCTCATGCTCGCCAGGCCTCCCGCCTGACCCCTGCCCCGGAAGCGCTCGCTGCCTTCCGGCGCTCTCGCTCCTGGGGAGAGGCCCCGCCCCGGGGCGCGACCGCCACCGCGGCTCGTCACCGCCCTCCCGCCCGGCGCGCGCGCAAACAGAGGAGCTCCGGAAGGGGGCCAGGCTGGGCTGTGGACGGCGGCAGCGGGGCGTAGGCTGATCCCCCCGGAGCCCGCCACCGCCCGTTTATTGACGCGGGGAGCAGGGGAGGGCACAGTCCGCCGACATCCGCCGCCGCCTCTCACCCACCCGCTCCCCAGTCCCTTGTGCCCCCACTTCGTGCCGCGCAGGGTTCCGGTCGCTGCGAGGTGCTCAGGAGATGATCTCGGTCTCGTGGCGAGCCAGCGCCGGCGGCAGGGTGGTCCCGCAGGGGCCTGGGAAGTGAAACCTGGAAGGAAAAAACCAGGTTAAGGGACCGGCCAGGTGGTGCTGTCTGGCAGTGCCTGAGGGCATTGAGTGCTCATTACTCCTGGTCTGGGGGAGGGGGTTGAGGCCTGGGAGCTAGGGGGAGACTTCAGCTTCACATTTACAGAAATACAGAATGTCACAGAATGTTAGGGCTTGGAAGGGACCTCGAAAGATCATCTAGTCCAAGCCCTCTGCCAGAGCAGGATTCCCTAGAATAGGTGACACAGGAACGTGTCCAGGCAGATTTTGAAGATCTCCAGAGAAGGAGACTCAATGATCTCTCCGGGCAGTCTGTTACAGTTGTGTCTCCAGTATAAGTTAGCTCCACCAAGAAAGAAGAGTCATCTTTTCTTACTTACTGGAAGAAAATATTATTTCTCAAGCACTGGAGAAAAAAAAATACATCATGTTTGTTTAAAAATTTTCTCAGCATTTTGGCAGTTCATTGTAAAAGACAGTAAGGGGACTAAGGGTTGCTGGTTTAAAGCTGAACACCTTTACCTGAACCTGTCTGTAGCAGGAGTAGCTTCCATGTTAAATTCTGCAACTGGCACTCCTCTGGCTGATACCTGAGGGGCAAACATAGCAGCAGGATACACCACCGAGGAGGTCCCAACCTACAAAGACAAGGTGAAAAATCAGGACTGTGGCTGGCCAGTAGTTAAACAGACAAATCCCAACCAACCCCCAAGGTAAGGAGCCTTCTCAGAACACTGGATATGCAAAACCACTACGGCATGGAAATCCCTACAGAAATTAAACCCAGTATCTGTAGTTACTGTCACTCTGTGTACATGTCTTTTTAACAGAGCATTTCAAACTTTATGGTCTTTTAATGTTTTACACTTGACACTAGAGAGTTTTTCAGGGGTTTTTAGTTCCTGCAAGGAAGTACAGATTAATCTCCTTTACCCAGGAGATGCAACCTCTTTAGGTGGCTTCCCTGCCACTTAAGAGGTTAGGTAACAAAAGTGTCACTCACTACTAAGCAGAGGTCACAAATATCAAGCTCCTTCTCAACCTTGGTGAGAATGTCAGGATCCAGGGCTTCACCAAACCACACGACGTGGGGACGGAGGAGCCCATTGCAGCCATCCTCCTCACACCTGTGTGAACACCACAAAGGGACAGCCTTATTCTACTGACATGGCTGTTTAGAGCTGCAAAACAGCAAAGCAGTTTTGGGTATGTCCTATATACCCTCACTCTTTCTCCTGTCTCTTTCACAGCCCTTCCCACACCCTCCTCTGCCATCTGCAAGGCAGAAAGCAGCTGGTGCCATGATACAGATGTGTTTGAAGTACACACACACTGCCAGGTCATACAAAGTGGGGTTGCTGAACAGCTCAACTCTGATACTTCCATCGTGTCGTCCTCTGACTCCTGAAATGCATGAAACCTAAAACCCAGTATGTGCTACAGAGCTCAGCCTCCATCAACTCTTAATCTGGCCAAGAGGTTTTTAAGGAGAAAGTGAAGTGAAAGACAGAAGCATGGCATTAGCCTCTTTTCCTTAAAAACCAGATGGAAAATACAGTGTCTTCTTCCGTCCACAATTAGCTTAGGTAAAGCCCCAGCCACTATAAAATAGCACCGAGGCACATTTAATGCCTGCAAGGGACTATGCAGTGGCTGTATCCCAGCACAGTATTCCAGACTGACAGCATGTAGCACCTGCAGAGTAACAAAATGTTTACTGTGTAGGACTTAGGTTTCTTACCACAACTCTCCTACTACTCCACTTCCTACAAACCCCATGAACCTAGGCACTTTTCAGCTTGATGCTCAAGTACACAAACATGTGATCCCTTTAGCATCATTGTAAACTTCCAGTAGACACTCTTGTTGTTTGCTGCACCCCCCAACTTTAGACTCAGTTCCCTGGAGCAGTCCCATGCCTTTTTCTCCTGTAGAACGTCTTCATGTCCTTCCAAAACAACAGTAGTACAAGCCTTTGAGGTGCACAAAGCATTAAGGGATAACTGCAAAACCCAAAGCGGTCCATACATACTGAGGAAGATCTTCAACTGGAATTGAGGCATCTTCTGTTTCAGGATCTGGAGCCCTGAAGATACAACATTGAAAAACATTCAGTCATACAAAGTGTACTTTATGTATTAATAAAAATTCAGTATTCTCTAAAGCACACTCTCCAATCAAGGAATCTTTCCAACTTCAGCCAATGCCAATGCCTACTACAACCCTAAAGCACCACGCACAGGACAGACAGGCATTTGTCTACAATTATCCTAGAGCTAAGCAACTTTAAGAAGCTGGTCAAAGGCACAACCAAGACTTAAGTAGCTATCTAAAGATCTGGGGAAATGCAAAGGGAGAAAAAACCTAAATGCCTATGAGCATGTGCCTGCCCTATCACCACACTCCCTTTTATTAACGGTGAAAGAGGATGGCGAGAAAAAGGAGATTGAAGGATTCTTTTGCAACTTTCAAGTTGCAGAAATCCTGAGAACTGATGCTTCCTGCCTGATTATTTCACCATTTCTATTTTGAGACCTGTGATCATGAGAATCTACTGATGAGCTGAAGGACAAAAGCTACCGTGCTCAAGAGATGCAGAAGAGGACAATCCATGTATTGAGTGATGACAGTCCAATTTAAGGAAGAAGCAAAAAAACCTGGGAGGTGACGAGGATGGGAACAAACACCCATTCTCATACAATTAGTTGATGTCCTACATGAAAAGTTTCAGACCATCCAAAATTTTTCTAATTAAAACATAAATCATGCTGTGCTAACTTAGAAGTTCAGCTACTCATTCCCAGCACTTAGGGTATCATGGACTCTCACTGAAGTTACCAAACAATATACTCACATTTCAGAACTGTTGTGTAAAATTTAAGCACTAAGACTACTAAAGGAAAATGGGGTGGTTGGCTGAAATTCCTGCATGCCCCTAACGTGTCTCCTTTTCTACTGAACAGCAGACAAAGAGTAGAAAAGACAGAGTGTTTACAAGGCAGAGGCTGTTACCCTTTCCCGGCCAGTGCAGGGCATATTGGACTCTTGTAATTCGCAGATACGTTTCCACAGTTGGTGCAACGAGTTTTAAATAAACTACCTGAAACACACAAAGAGAAAACATCAGGGCCCAAGCAACTGCCCTGAGGCATGGCTGTACCAGCAAATTGTTGTATTCATCCTGGACAACCTTTATTTGACTTTGAGGACAACACCTTGTGGGTAACTTAATACATGTACGTAAGAACCAAGTGTTGAAACTCAGCAGTATTATGAACGGGATGCTATTTACACAGCACATACACGTTTTTGTTCAGCAACCCAAGGTGACCAGCCACACAGTTAAGCATAGACTGGGCCCAGCAAAGACAGACAGAGCCCTTCCAGATGAAGGGCCACTGCAAACAGCAGCAACAGTCCATCTAAGCTACCATTTATCATCTTGTTCTGCCTCATGACATGAGTAATATGCAGCCTTGAAATAGTGTTTCAGAGGAAAATCATTATTTAGAATATCACCGAGGGAGATGATTTCTGACTATTCTTTTCCCTTTAAATCAGAAACATTTTCTTTAAAAAAATATTCTGGTTGACACTTTTATTTTATATAAAGCTCCCTAACCCCAAGACACTTGTAGCATCAGTAATGTGCTGTTAAGATGTGCAGTATTACCAAGAGTTTAAAATTGTTTCTATTTCGTAAAGAATAAGGATAATCAAGATTAAACTATACCCAAGGTTTTATCCTTGGACCCACAACTGCAAAAAACCAAAAATTGTGCAGGTTTCCTGTGTCCAGATCACAATGTAGGGGTGGGAGATCCCATTTAAACCTTTTGTGACACTGAAGTTAAAAAGCATCAGAGTGCTGAAGGACCAGGATGGGACTTTGCCCTGGGAGATTTTCACTCCTGCCTGCAGAGTGGATAAAGGAGGAGTGAAAGCATCTCAGATGCTCTCTCCACACCTGTGTATCTCCTCAGATCCAAAAGCCCTGCTGACCCTCATGTGCTGCAACTCTGTGTTCAAAGACAAGTTTCTTCTCTCCTGGTACTTGTCCCACCCTCTTTTCTCCCCTCCACAGGTTTGCTGGCCTGCAGCACACAGATAAGCTGATTCTTACCATGAATTTCTAAGAGGTGCTTTGTGCCTGCCTTTCTGTGTAGTTCATCAATATTCTGAGTGATGACCACAACCCTCCTTCCTTGCTTGCTCAGCCGCCGTTCGCACTCTGCGATGGCAAGATGGGCAGGGTTTGGCTCTTTGCTCAGCATCACTTCCCGGCGGTAGTGGTAAAATTCCCATACACGAGAAGGGTTTCGTGCAAAAGCCCCTGGTGTAGCCAGCTCCTGGAAAAGACATCATTCATTCTATCAACAAAAGGGCAAGAAAATCCCCTCCCCACACCAAGCCTGCTAGATTACTGCCATTTACACTGCTACCAGCATAACTAGACCACCAAAAGCAGATTATTTATAATGAGAGGCAGAGAATACAGTTCAACAGGCCTTACAAGAATGACGAGTCAAAGGATCTTATCAAATGAGGAAATAACTGATATCAGTAGTGTGAGATGTGGTTTTACACAGTACACCTGAAGCTTCTATGCTGCCCTAGCAAACTGTTAGGAGTTTAGTACAGCACAAAGGAAGATTAGATACTTCAACACATCTGATTTTTGGCATTCAAAACTCTCATTTCCACAGCAACCATAAAACTCAGCAGTGGTGTGGATATATTTCCTGCACTAGTAATTTCTTTTCTGCCTTGATTTAAGTGTAACAGAAGCCAAATTACAGCCATTGTCAAACCAGAGTCTAGTGTCTTCTTTTTTACGCGCTGGTAAAATCTAAACTATACTTTTCGCACCAACTTCCATTTTGCTTTATCTCTTTTTAAATGAGGAGTAGCTCAGTCTAATGCTTCAAATACATGAAAGCACTGAATGCAAGCTTTCTAGTGCAGGACAGGGCATTTATCTGAATTTATTTACTTATTTGAATTGACAGTCACTGAAAGAAAAAAAAAGCATCTTTAGATTGAAATCTTGAAAAACTCATCCTCTGACCCCTTAACTTCATCAAATATTTCATGAACACTGTCATCAAAAACTCTAAAGGAAGCAAACGTGATTGCAGTGCTCAGGGTAGCAGCTCCTGACAGTTACTCAAACCACACAGGATCAAACTCAGAAGGCACCTACACAACTCACACATTTTGGTGCTCATCACTGCACCACTCCACTCTCAGTACCTGCTTCCACCTTCTCTTCCACCACTCTGGCTCCCAATGCTGGCAAGATCACACCAGCAAGAAAGACAGAGCTTGTGGAGAAGTTAAAGACTGTGAGGAACTCTACCCCCAAACAAAAAAAATCCTAAAACCTTTTTTAAAGACTGTTATGAGAAATTAAGATTGAAAGAAATCTCAAATTTAAAGAATCTCTTTCCTCTGAGGGTGCCAGAGCACTGCCCCAGGCTGCCCAGAGAGCTTGTGGAGATATTCCAAACCCACCTGAACATGACACTGGGCAATCTGCTCTAAGTGAACCCCCTTTAGCAAGGGGGTTGGACTAGATTATCTCAGAGGTCCCCTCCAATACCCACCATTCTGTGATAACTATTAGTCATTACCATTGGTTCTGTCCTTTCTTATATTGGTCAAAGATTCTTCAGAGTATGAAACAGCAAAAGGCCCCATGAGGTAGGAAAACACTGAGTATTTCAAAAGATGAGCAAGCAGCTCAGCTGCAAGGCAGCAAGAAACAAGGATGGTAGAGATACCAAAAGCTGTCTGCAAGAACATTTTTTTCCCAAACAACTGTTAAACTACATGACAGAGAAGTTGCAGCCATACAAGGCAGACTCCAAGGGAATAGCTGTAGACATGGCTGTAGGGAGAGCTCAAGCACTTCCACCCTCTAAGGTGCCCAGCTTCTTCTGCCTCTTCAAACTCATCTACCTGACAGACAGACAAGCACATCTGCACAGACATGTGCCACCAGTACATACCTGGGCTTGCCACTTTCTCCAGAAACCTCCAGCCCCTCTGAAGGTAGGAACTCCACTCTCCGCACTCACGCCAGCTCCTGTGATAATGGCTATGTGCTTCGCTTTGGCAAACACCTCTCGAAAATCAGCCATATCTGTGTGTGGGGAGGAGAAACAAACAACTGCTCAAACACTTGGACTTTCTGTTAGAGGCCATACAGACAGTGCCAGCAAACTTAGGCATCCTGAAATGGCTTCCACATACACCTCCCATGGCTTTAATTTCAGAACACCAGTTTTCTTCTGTGTACTGGAATTTGAAGGACAAAGAGATCCTCAAAAATGCACATAAGCAAGCTCAGTAAGGCAACATGTATTAAACTGTGAATATATTCCATATTTGAAAGATAGAGACTTAAACTAAAAACCTACACTACGTGCTAGCTACCTCAATAACAACTGTTGCCACCACCGGTCAGGAACAGTTTGTTTCCTAATTTTAAGGTAAGATCCTAAGATGAAAAAAAAATGTTTAGTTACAAAGTATCACCTTTAAAATCAAAGTAATTTGGAAAACTCATTTCCTTCTGAGGCATCTCACCCATTTTCTAGGTTTGCAATTGTATTTTCTATTTTTGAACATACATTCCCTCCATTTTTCCCTGCACAGTAAAGTAAATGAAGAAAAAGATGGGAAATTTCCTTCGCATTTTTCTAAGAGTCAAGACAAGATTAAAAAGGAACAGGTTAGCTACAGAGACACACACTAAAAATCTCTTCTGGTTTACCTCAGATACTAATTTTAAAACAACATATTTTAGAATCACAGAATGGCTGAGGTTAGAAGGGACCTCTTGGAAATCACCTAGTCCAACCCCTCCTGCTCAAGCAGGGTCAGCCAGAGCAGACTGTCCTGGACCATATCCAGTCAGGTGGGTTTTGAGGTTCTCCAAGGATGGAGACTCCACCACCTCCCTCTGCACAACCCATTCCAGCATTTCACCACCCTCACACTAAAAAAGTGTTTTCTTGTGTTCTGATGGAATCTTGTGTGCTTTAACTTATGTCCACTGCCCCATGTCCTGTCACTGAACACTACTGAGAAGAGTCTTCTTTGTCTTCATTTCCTCCTATCAGGTGTTTGATGCATTGATAAGATGCCCCTGAGGCTGGTCTCCAGGTTGAACAGTGCCAGCTCTCCCAGCCTCTCTTCCTAAGTCAGAAGCTCCAAGCCATTAATCATCTTTGTGGCCCTTTTCTGGACTCTCTTCAGTAAACCCATGTCTCTCTGGTACTGAGGAGCCCATCACTCCACGTGTGTCTTACCAGTGCTGAGCAGAGGGGAATGATTCACCTCCCTCCATCTGCTGGAGATGCTCTGCTGACTGCAGCCCAGGACACACAACAGCCTTTGTTGACATAAGGGCTCATCACTGGCTCACGATCAACCTGGTGTTTACCAGGACCCTCAAGGCCTCTTTTGCAAAGTTGCTTTCCAGCTGATCAGCTGCAGCCTGTCCTGGTGCATGGAGCTATTTGTCGCCAGGGGCAGGACTGTACATTTCCCTTGGCTGAACTTCATGAGGTTCTGCCAGCCACCAGCATGTCGAGGACCCTCTGGATGGCAGCATGACCCTCTGGCCTGTCTGCCACCCCTCACAATTTTGTGTCACCTAGAAACTTGCTGATGGTACACTTGGCCCCATCATCCAGATCATTAATGAAGGTGTTAAACCAGTAGCCCCAATACTGACTCCTATACTATGCCACTAGTGACTGGCCTCCAGCTGAACTCTAAGCTGCTGACCACAATCCTAATTGACAATTTACTACATGATTCTTTTTAAATTATTATTTTTAAATCTAAGACAGGTTAAGTTTTTGTAAGGACAGTCACTGGAGAAGTTCCAACCAATATGTGCAGCACAAGAGCTGTAGAAATGGGCAGAGAACACTACAATTTTGATGTCCTGTCTGCTGTTGTAAACAAAACCTCAAAAGCCCTTGAGTGTGTACAGATCAGGCCCCAAGTCTCCCTAGTCTAGTCTCCAGCCTCTGACAGCAGCCAAACGTGGCAGAAAAAACAAGTGCATTTGGCAACCCAGTGGTTAGGGGCTGTACTGTTAGACCTGTGAAGTTCTGTGAGCAGTTTTCAAGTTAATGCACACTTCCAAGTTAAAACAAAACAAACAAGAAAGAAAACAACAACAAAAAACCCCCCAAAAAACAAAACCCAAACCAACGAACTTAAAGACAATACCTACTACTGCTGGACCGAACATAGCTCCTGGGGTTACCTAGTACCCTGCTCCTAAGCGGTCACAAAAAAATGAGGTGTGAGTTTTATTACCCACAGGGATTATGAAAAGGAAATGCAATTAACTAGCATGTGTTTATGTGCATAAATTACAAATACTAAAAACATGTCACCAGGCAATCACGCTGACCGCAGCTACGCGAGGGGTTTAGAGCTATACAGAATACAGGCACAGAAGACAAATTTTAGCAGCTAGGAAAAAAACCATCTACTTCACACAGAATCAGAGAATTGTCTAGGTTGAAAAAGACTTTAAGATCATAGAATCCAACTATTAACGCAGCACAGTCGACATGGGGTCGAGAGGGAGCACCCCAATTAAAAGTGCTTCCCTCACCCCATCCCTCTGGGATGTCCCTCGGTAGGGCTGGGAGCCAGGGGAAGGTTGAGAGAGAAGGTCCTAGCTCAGGGGCTGGAGATGTTCTGCAGAAGCTGCTAGTGCTAGTGGGAGCCCAGAAGGAAAACGCACTACTGAGCCCGGAGAGGAGTCTTTAGCCTGACAGTTCAATTTGACAGGGAGGTTGGACTAAATGATCTCCAACCCCTAACATTCTGCGATTCAGCGATTTTTCTTGATCAGCCTTTTAAAAAGGGAAATGTACAAACAGAGCCTATAGATTTCACCAATTACACAAAACCTTCCAGAAACCCAAACCTAACTTAAAATTCCTGCCCTAAAAAGGAAACAAATCGAACACCTTACTTGAACTAGGACGAGCCATTTCCAAGCGAAACTTCTGTTTCTCCGAAGCAGCAGCCTGAAACCCGCGACAGGCTTGAGAAAACAACCTTCGAGCGGGAAACTGGAAGAGACTCATCAGCGATCCCTCGGAACGACTGCACCTGAGAGAGGAATAAGGCCCAGTCACCTTCCCCGGCCCTGCTCAGGACCGCTTCGCTTGAGGGAACGAAGCTGCTGGAGCAGCAATCCCGGCGGGCAGCGAAGTCTACGTGCAGCAACCTGCCTGCAGAAGGGCGAAGAACCGCGCGGGGCGACGGAGCCGCGCCGAGGGGGAGGCCGCGGCCACTGCCGTCGCAGCCTCCCCCTCGGCGCGGCTCCGTTCCCCCCGCGCGGTTGCCTAGACCCTCCCCTAAGGGGCCACCGTTTCGCTTCCCGCCTTGGTTGTTACTTACCCCAGCTGCGCTGCTAAGGCCGAGGCGTGCAGCGCCGCACGTCCCGCCCCGGTGTTTTGCGGGGGGGAGGGTTGGCTTCCTCGCTTCGCTCCACCCCCCTCCAGCCTTCGACGTCTGGCGTGTAATGGGGGAAGGGAGAGATGAAATGACAGCCAAGTTGGTCTGAGCATCACAGTGGTGGGGGTTGGAAGGGAACTCTGGAGATCATCTAAGCCAACTAAAGCAGGGTTGCCTAGTGCAAGTTGCCCTGGATCGCTTCTAGGTGGGTTTGGAATCTCTCCAGAGAAGGGAGACTCTATAAGCTCTCTGGGCAGCCTGGACCAGTGCTCTGGAACCCTCAGAGGAAAGAAGGTTCTCCTCATGTTCTGATGGAACCTCCTGTGTCCAGTTCCTGCACATTACCCTTTGTCCTGTTGCTGGGCATCACTGAGAAGAGTCTGCACTCATCCTCTTGACACCCATCCTTCAAAACTTTTGATAAGCATTGAGAAGATCCCCTTTCAGTTTACAAAATCCCATAATGGTTTGTGTTAGAATGGACATTAAAGTTGATCTAGTTCCAACACCCCTGTCATGGGTAGGGATGCCACCCCTAGATCAGGCTGCCCAGGGCCCATCGCACCTGGTCTTGAACACTGTCAGGGATGGGGCATCCACAGCTTCTCTGGGCAACCTGTTCCTCTGAGTTACCACACTCACTGTAAAGAATTTCTTCCTAACATCTAGTCTAAATCTCCCCTCTTTCAGCTGAAAATTGTTCTTCCTTTGTCCTATCACTATCTGCCTGTGTAAAGTCTCATAATTTTATAAGTTCCTTGAAGTATTGGAGGACCACAATAAGATCTCTTTCTTTTCCTGGCTGAACAACCCCAATTCTCTCAGACTTCTCTCATAGAAGAGAGATGCTCCATTCCCCTCATCATCTTCATAACTTCTGCTCGACTCTCTCCAGTAGTTTCTGTAGAAAGTGGATGCTTTTCCAGTGGCATGTCTGAGGTCCACCCTCGGACATATTCACCGACACTGCTGCTGTACACAACTTGGACATCTCACTCAGTTTCCACAGTTTTTATGAGGAAAGCAGGTTTTACCTTGCTTTTCTGCAGAAAGAAGACAGCAACTGCTTTCATTCAGCCTCTTCCTCTCCCCTGTTCCCAAACAACTTTTGCTCTCCAGTCCTTTTCAGTTAATCTGAGATATTACACATTTCTTTTTCCTTTTGAAATCTATAGACTAGTAGCTAAACAGATTAAGAGGTCCCTAAAATGTGTACCAAATCATAGAGAAGGCTGAAAGGCAGGTCCTACCATACTGCAAAGTCCACCAGCTCAGCCCCTGGCACAGAGCACAGGAAGTGAGTGACCTGAGGGCAAAGGAAGAAAATATCCAGAGGTTGCTCCCAGAGGCTTGCAGCCCAGCTTCTTTCATTACACTGCTTCATGGCACTTACTACTTACATCATAACAGCATGCAATGTTCTGCCTCCAGCTGCAAACATGAAGGAAGAGGGAATATTTGAGACAGCCAAGTAGTACTGATCAAACACTGCTTTTGCATGCTGGACTATACCAGCTGTTGGCTGGATGAACCTCCATAAAGGCCTCACTGCTTGAAAAAACAGCTCATAGTAAACAAAAGCCAGCATGACCTCATTCAACACTAACTAGCCTGATAGTCAAAATCAGATCATTCTATCTCGACCGAGGCAACCACCAAGATGAAAGGTTTGTTCTGGCAGCAAAAATGAATGAGGGATTGGCTCTGCCCTAAGTTATTCAGTACTAGGGTTGGGTTGGGTTGGGTTGGTTTTTTTAGATTGAAGTCTTAGTATGGATTGTAGATCCTGCTTCTTAAGCAGTATATTTGAGATGCTGGTTAAGTAATATTAAAAGAAAAAAAGGCAATTTGCAGTTGGACTATCCCCACAGCATTATTCCACTGATTGCAAAGTTCAAGACAGCAAATTACAAGTGTAAAAGTACTAAAAGAAAATCTGCTTCTGTATTTGAGGAGCACATAACTACAATGCTTGCATTTCCACATTCCCTCATTGCTCTCATTGGAAATGCTTCTCCTAACTTTAAATTGACCCAGGGCAAGGCATGTTAACATGTGAGGTTTGCAAAAGTACAGATCTGTCCATAATAACAGAAGTCATGACAGCACAGGTTATGTGAAATCTGTACAGCACAAAACTAGGTTGGTTTGTTTAGGTTTCTCTGGCATGCATAGGTTTTATACCCCAAGGAGCAAAGTTATTCTGGTGTTTCTGAAGCTACCATGCATTCTGCATTCTCCAAGGTCTGAAACCATGAACAGCCTACTTTGGCTGATGCTAACCTGGTGTAAGTACTGCATCTTGCTCCTGGATCACATGTGCCTGACAAACCACTTCTCCATAAAGCATTTTTTCTATTATGGTAGTTTCCTCCAGCAGCAGTATCATTAATGCAGTGAGAGCAACTCTAGGTGGACACCAGGAGTATGAAGTGTTCTGCGAAGACAATGATTTCATCAAAATCAGTTAACACATAAGAATCCTGTCTCAGAGGAGCCAAAAGCTATCTCAAGTGGCAGGTACACTGAACTTTGCAACCCCTGCTTTCACCACCGCCCCCCAGCACACTACCCTCCCAGCTGCCAACTACACTGTAGTCAGCTGAGGCATTTACATATTTAGCAATGAGTCTGTCTTGTCTGTCTTCCAGGAACTTGTCCTGTCTCTCCTTGACCTACATAACACCATTCTCTGGCAGGAGCTCCCCAGCTCCACTCTCCCTCTGGTGAAGGACAGGAAAAGCAGCAGGTGAGAAATATGTATCCACCAGGGCTGCTATTCTCCTCTTAATGCTGTGTGAATGGGTCAGCATTAGAACAGGTTAATCAGTACCATCCAGCCTTCCACAGATCCTCTTCTACAAAGTACTTTGCACCTGAGCACCATCAGCTAAAAACAGCTTACTATTTGACCATGAAACCTAGTTGTACCAAATACAGCAAACCATTTGTTTTGTTTTGGTTGGTTGTTTTTTTTTTAAATCCCAAGTAAACAGTCTGTATTCTAACACACAAGAAATCTGCACCAATTAAATACAGTATGGCAGTATATAAATTACAGTTCTTTACAGTAAATAGCAAAATATGAGAGTCGGCTTACTGTATACAACAAAGAAAGAACAGCAGCTTTTCAGTAAGGTCCCAGGTATCTCAATCATACACTTGCTAAGAAACAAAGAACAACAGATACAGTAGGCCATTCACTTCACTCATTTCTTTTACCATGTTACTTTACAAATATCCAGAACACTTGTACAGGCATCTACAGTATCTACATGTGGAACAACCTTCTTAGGAATTCATAAGCACCAGACATAAATCCCTCCATCATTCCCATTACTGAAATAAACTTTACAGATTAAAATTACTTTTGCAGGTTCTATTTCATCTTGATAATAACCAGCAAGTAACAAGTGCAAAGTTTGCAGTCATCATCCATTTACTGCTTCTTTGTTTCCCCATTTCCCCCCACGCACACCCACAACCCCCCAAACCCTAAAAACATTGTCCTCTCACCCTTGCAGTAATACTGTGCCTGCAGTCAAACTGCCCAGCTGGCTTATGGCTAGCATATGAAATGCCAGACATATAGCTTCAGGCATTGTTAACCATTTCAATCCAATGCCAAGTCAGCACAGTGGCAGGCCTCCAGGAAGACAAAAAACATGAAGCAGTTGGATATTTCAGTGTGCTTAAACACAGAACGTAAGGCTGCACGGTGCCTAGTGACTAAAAGAAACATGGCACCAAGTCATCAGTTAAAACATTTACAATAGAAAGATATAAACAGCAAGTGTGTCAGTCTAAAACAAGTTCTTTGGTAATTAAGAACAGCAAACTGTAGGGGTTTTTGTTTGTGGTTTGTTGGGGTCTTTTTCCAAATATGGATTTACATCCTGTTTTTTTTCCACAATAAAATATTTTTTTGTTGTTTAAAATATATCTCCCAAGTTGTTGTGTAACAAACAGTCCAGTACCTTGGTTATCTACAGATCAGCTTTAACTGTATTTTAGTGTGCAGCTGTATCTGCCCACTGGCAGACGAACTATAGATACACATTCATATATATATATATATAATATATATATTATTTATAAAAAAATTAGAGAATTAAGTCAAGGACTCTAGAGAATACACATTCTGTATGGACAGATTCAAATGTACAATAGCTCCAAAAATCCATAGCTTTCTACACAGTGATGCGTGTAGTAAGTGCAAAAATACTGCAGTTAGTTAATCCAAGATTTCCTGTTTTCCTGTTTCCTAGAAAAAGCAGAAGCTGCTGCATCTCCTGAATGGCAGAAGACTTCTCCTCCTGCTTTAGGAGTGGATGATGAGCCTTGAAGCAGGGAATTTTTCCGTTTCTCTGAAGTGGAAGATGCCCGAGACCGTGAAGTGCTACTGCATTTCCTCATGGAAGCTGGTGCTTTGCTGAGGCGCCCAGGACGAACAAAGACACCATGTCGTGGTTTGCAGTGGAAATACTCTTTGCCTCTTACAGTTCCGTCATGTTTCCCTTCAGTGAAATTAAATGCACAGAATTAGTTGTTGGTAATTTCATTAGCACATACAACTGTAGCACTAAAGTGTGTGAATACCTTAAACAGCCAAACAGCCACTTGTTTTAGGTTACCCAGAGAAGCTGTGGATGCTGCGTCCCTGGCAGTGTTCAAGGCCAGGTTGGATGGGGCCCTGGGCAAGCTGGTCTAGTGGGTGGCCACAGCAAGAGGGTTGGAGCAAGATGACCTTTAAGGTCCTTTCCAACCTGGGCCATTCTATGACTATTAATTTTATAAACTAAACTATCCTCAAAACCAATTGCTTACAAAGCTTAAAAACTTAGCTGCCAGAGAACCTTCTGGTATCAGTGTTAG
The DNA here is from genome assembly GCA_013399015.1 of Galbula dea. Taxonomy (NCBI): domain Eukaryota; kingdom Metazoa; phylum Chordata; class Aves; order Piciformes; family Galbulidae; genus Galbula; species Galbula dea. The sequence continues at coordinate 225,043 of VWZX01007172.1, read as the reverse complement.
TATCGATTAAGCTATAAAACCAATCTTTAAATCTGAATAAACTCTGTAGAGTCTCTTGTCACCTGCAGAACACTGACTTTCTATGACCTCATCAAATTAAAGTTAACCTGTGCTCTGTAATTAAGCTTTCCCCATAAATATACATAAATATGAAAGCTACAGACAGGGAACCAAGTGATGTCCATTGTTAGTACTGTCCATGAACACATGTGTTGATTTTTAAAGAATCTGCTGATTTTAGGCTTTGTTGTTCTTTCTTATTTATAAGCATAGATGGGTACCAATAGGATTTAGCACAACATCCAAAAGCATTACTCTCCATAAAGCAAGAAGCCCAGGGCTTTAAGGCAGTTAAAAATTAACCCTTAGCAAAGGAGTCCTACAGAAAGTCTAGAAGTAGACTTCAGTAGGTGTATCAGATTCCAAGCCTTTATGAAATGAGATATATTTCCCCAAGACTGAACAGCATCTAATTGCAAACTAAAAAAACAGATCACACTAACTGCACAGGTAACCTAGACCACATTTAGTCTTACCCAGCTGAACATTCAGTTCAACTCCAACCCAGATTCCAGCTGAAAAATCCACCGTTCCAATGTATCTCACTGTGCCCATCTTATTACTTCCAACACAGACTTGTTCACCCACTGCCACCCAGCTAGGCAAGACATGGGCTTGATCTGCAGAAGCACTTTCTTCACAATCAGAACCATATAAGTGGTCCTTGCCAATAAAATCATCTACAGAAGCATCAGGATAAGCCTCAGCATCTGAGGTCTCTTTTACCAACAGAGAACACAAAGGGCTTTCCAGAGTGTCTGTGAGCTGGTTGCCTGCCTCTGCTGCAGAGCCCAGCTGGCCCATGCACGTGCTCTGCTCCTTGTTAGTGCCTCGGGATAATTCTGAGGACCTCATTCCATTAGAAGACACAAGGCAATATGACTGTGGAACTGCTGAATGGTCAAAGTCCTTTCCATCTTCGACCCCCATGAACTCTGTAAAGGAATGATCTTCCAGAATATCTGTCGTGTGCTCAACCACTGCTTCACGTGCTGAAAATTCTACTTTATGACAGGTGGTTTTGCCATCTGAGGAACATAAAGCTGAAAGTGATCCAGCTCTGGGTAACTGCTGAGAGTCTCTGTCAGTGGTCTCGAGGGACAGTGGTACTTGCTCCGTTAAGGCACTGTTTTCTTTCAGTGGTAACACAGGTAACTTTTCTCTTGCTAACTCCTTTTCTGACTCTCGATATTCCGGGCTGGAAGAAAATCTTACATCATGTCCAAGAGATAATCCTGAGGGATCATTAGAGTCCAGTTCCTTCATATGACTGGCTAGCTGGTCTGTGCTATCACTACAGGGAACAAGCATGTCAGACAGAGTAGCGTTAGAGGCACTGTGGGAGAAGTAGCCACTAGTAATACTGCTAGTGGTGGGGCTGCGGGACACCTCTTTCTCAAGAACACGTGAACTCATGAAGTCTGATTTAGGAGAAAACCACTCCCTGTTCTCCAGGCTAGCATTGTAAACACTGAAGTCAGCAAACTCCTCTGGTATGTAAGGCCGGAAATTCTGAAAACTTTGTGGACTTATCAGCTTCTTATTAATGGCCTCCAACTCACTGTCTTCCTCCTCAGAGTCCTGCCAAAGAAGAGAGAGTTGCATGGGGTTAGGAACCTATGAGAGTAAAGGTTTCACAATAAAACCTTTCTTGATTTGCTCCTTTGTGAACATTGAGACATTTATACTCTTCAGTATTTTTTAATTGAAGAATGGAAGACAACTCTGAAGAGAGCTGTTGTGAACATATCCTGTCTACACTGAGCTATTCAATGTTTAGAAAATGAAAGATAAATTCCAAAGAGCTCAGAAAATTTAAAGCAATAAAGTCTGGCATAAGGAAAGCTCACAACATGAAAAAGTTGCATGCTTACATATTTTATCATACTCAGTTTTTTACAGCTATGTATTATAATTTTCCCCCCTCACTATTTAGACTAATTAAACCTACTGAAGGTAATCTATAGAGCTAATTGACCACTTAACAAGATAAACATGAAAGGAAGAGGCCTCACAGGGTCTCCACTGCAATGCTGATCATTAAAATATTGATTATTAAAAACTACCCTGCACAATGGGATTTTCTATTAACCTGAAGGAAGGCTAAGCAATTTTGCTTACCCCTAGCTATCACATCTGACCACGTTCATGATGTTTGAAAATAAGGCAAAAGGACCCAACATTACTGAAAGTCTTTGAGGAATAATTTGTGTGCATACATGTATGTGTTTGAAGGGAAATAACCTGGCAGACTTTGGAGGTAGCTCCCAGAATTCCCCTTTGATAAGGAGTGGGACACACTGTGACCAGCCCACAGTTGTGGCCTTCACAGAGCCTAGCTGAAGCCGAGGACTTCCATCTGTCATGATGTATCTGAGACACCTGCACATGGATGTGCTCCTCCCCCACTACAAAACACTGTAGGCAGGACTACACATGGATGCCTTAAGTACTTAATTTACATGCATGCAGGTATATGTATTTCTTTATATATATTAATATATAAACATGTGTATATATATACAGGCACATATCTGTGTACACACATATATATTAAAAATTCTTAGTTTACAGCAAATTCCTACTAGAAAGAACAATATTTTCAGAAAAATGAAAACTGGGGAAGCACTTAAAAGTTTAGAGGAACTCAAGCACCCATTATTTCTCAGTTCCTTTATCTGCATCATGGATTTCAACTACTGACAGATCCTGTGTGATATCTCAAGTAGTTTGATGCTTTTAGACACCTGAAATGAATCACCAATGGAAAAGGAAATGCACAATACTTAACCAGATGAGCAATGCACTGAGAATCAATACATCACAAGATAAACTTTATAATACCCAAGACTGCTCAAATAACTTTGCACAACAAAGCTTTAAACAGACAGACAGTAAATGGCTTTGTTTGGTTTGCACATGTCAGACTTGCTATAGAATTGTTTAGGTTGAAAGGCATCTCCTGAGGTCATTTAGACCAACCTCCTCCCCCCCAGCTCAAGCAGGGTCAGCCAGAGCAGACTGTCCTGAACCATATCCAGTCAGGTGGGTTTTGAGGTTCTTCAAGGATGGAGACTCCATCACCTCTCTCTGCACAACCTATTCCAGTGGTTCACCACCCTCACAGTAAAAGGTGTTTTCTTCTGTTCAGATGTTCTGTTTCAGCTGTCAGAGCAATCAGTATCTGAAGAAGATGTCCCTACTTATCTAAGTAGAGAATAGATTTCAGATTCTTAATATTTGCTCAAGTAAAGGCTTGGCATCCTTTGCTTACTAGTTTTTACATCTCTGCTTCAGAGTTATTTATTATATGGCATTTGAATGAAATTATGTCTCTGCAGAGGAGTGACAGTGTTGTGAGATGTCACATTATTGACATGATTTATATTATTGAAATATTATTGATCTGAAATCTACAGATAGTCCCTTTAAAAGGGAAGGACAAAATTCATACACACTTTATTGAGACTATAAATACCCTTCCAAGGACTAAAGCATTATGCAAAGCATCTTTTATGCATATTGAAGTATAACTGCTGCTTGTCCCTGAGGGATCTTTACTCAATTATTCTGCTCAGTTCTTCCATTTCATCCTTTTTACTTATGGAAAAGTCAGTTTTGCTCTAGGCAGAACCTAGCAGTTTGTTGTTTCCAAAATATTACAAACTGTAGTGTTTATGACATAAGGTGAGTTTAAGGTATTACATGAACTCCAAACCAATAAACATTTCACAAAGGAAGTTTTTCTACTGGATATTAGGTAAACATCCACTTGAAACTAAAAAGGCATTTTCTATAACAGAGCTCTCTGTTTCTCTTTCAAATTCTGCAAGATTCCTCATTTAATTGAAAAAAAAAAAACCCCTCATACACACATAGTCCTTGTTCAGAATGAGATGGGATAAGAGGTGCTGGAACTGAGAAATGGCTCTGCAGGCACACAGAGCCTGGTGACTTGGTTAGGAAAGATCAAACAAGTAGCCCCATTGTCAGTTGTGTGTCATTTCACGGTTATCTATCATCCTAAATACAAAAGCTAAGGTACAGAGAAGCAGTTTTATTACTAGAACATGGGTTGTGAAGAACACTAAGTAGGTGACAAGACATCACCTTGTAACAGATAAAAGGTGTCCCTGGAGGGGACAAGAGATACTTCTTTTCAAAGCTCCTCTTACACTTCTTGATTGGGAAATTCCAGAACAAGGGAATTTCAGGGTTCTTCAAATTCCTGTGGATGTAAAATATGAGGAAAAAAGAAGGAAACTACTTTGTACTGCTCAGGCTACTGGTAAAAATAATGATAAAATGCCTGAAAAACTGGTGAAGAAACTGCAGCCAGTTCCTTGGGATGTAAGAGAAGGACTGTAATGAAAAATGGATCTAAGAACTGATAACAGTAAGAATGTGCCAGCAAGAACTAAGGAGAGAACAGAGAATCACAGAATCACATAGAATCATAAGGTTGGATGAGACCTCTAAGATCAAAGTCCAATCATCAGCCTATCACCACCATGCCACTAAACCATGTCCCTAAGTACCACATCTATACACAGAGAAGTTTCCCTACATCTGCTTTGTAATAAACACTCTGTGTAGTTCAAAATTGAAGTGTCTGGGTTTTCAGATCCCTAAATTATAGCTCTTGGGTAATTTCAAAGATGTTACTTCTCATTTTGCTGTTTTAAGTATCAGTAATACTTACTTAGTGGTTGCACCGCTGGTGCTTCAATTTTCATAGGCCACTAGGAGGACTTGCCTTTTGCCATAGCCTCCTCAGATGTGTAATTACAGGCAGTGTTCAAATCCACTCAAGATGGAAACGCTGCACCTGACCTAAACACACTCCACTGTACCCATGTGATACACAAAGCATGCCCTTATGTCCTGCTCTTTTAAAATACTTACAATATTAAACACATGTGGAAGTGTTTATTTGAAATTTTAGGTCAAATGCTCTATTTCAGGCCAATGGAATAAAAATATTTTCTGTTAACTGCTTTATTCTTCTTCTTCTTCCTTTGACAGACATGTTTTGAATATTCAAGGAAAGTTAAGAACAGATCCCAAAGAAACATGAGAAAAAAACCCGACACATACTATATACCTACTTAGATGCAGAGCGTTAATCCAGTTAAATTTACTAGCTTCCTAGCTTGTATACTTAGTCTCTTTATTACATGCTGTGAGATGCAAGTAAGCATCACACCTGAAGCAACACCAATCATTCAGGGATTGATTAGTAATACAAAAACTTCACTATGAATCAGACAGAGAGAAGCAGACAGCCGAAGTTTCAAGCAGTGCTGTGGCACAGCCCTAGTGTAATTTCTGACCTCATTCTGATGGTACTACTCATTTAAATGTGTGCAATTTATACTCCAGCTTTGTTAAAACAGTCTTGCTCCACCTCTGAAAAATGCAGGGAATCCTGGGAAGCCTACATCTTTCAAAGGCTTCTTTCCCAAAGTGATAAAAAACCTCAGAAGCCATTGTTTGATAAACCTGATGCCACAAGCTGGCAGGGCTATGCAAAATAGTCCTCTCAACCTCCTCCCCACTAGTGGCTGGTAGCTCCTGCAGGAGCCTCCCTGGTATCCACTTAAGTGTCTATAAGATGATCAGACAGAGGAGCAGATTGAAGTGAAACAATTCTATGGTAGTCTGGTCATCAGTTGGATGGGTCAGTTCCCTTGATCTGACTAGTAAAAAGCTAGATTGATGCAGGGGAGAAATCAATGTAAGGGTAGGAGAAAGCAGCTGAGAATTGAAAGAACATCTCTTTCCAAGGCCCTGCTGGCTAAAGCAGTTTTCAAGTGTTCAATCAATTAGTTCTGTTCTAATTGGAAAAGCCTGGTGCAGGATGTTGCCCTTTTCCAGCTCTGAAAGCTTCTGCTTATCTCTGGAAAACAGCACAGGCAAATGCCTGGCTTAACTCAGGGCATGCAGGAAAGGTGGGATCCTGTTTTTACTCAAGGATTAAAACTGCCCTTAAGTTGATATGGAAAATTTTGTAAGAATTTAGTTTCCAAGCGTTGTTTTTCAGGTCACTAGAAGACTGTTTTCAAAACACTTTCATGCTATTTGCACCACTGACTCAGTGTTAGTCAGCATGTCAGCTACCTTATGGAAAATTAAGATGATGGAGAAAGAAAAAAAAAAAAAAAGAGCTACTACACAAAAAATAGCAGCCAAGCTTCAAATATATACACCAGAACATTCAGGATACTTTGGTATAACAATGTACAAAATAGCATTAGAAATCAAGAACAGATTTTTAAATAGCTTGGATATAGGGTAGGAATTAAAGTAACTATTGAATAGGATGAATCTTTCACTGGCACTTTGTGGTAAAAGAGGTTTGTGATACTTATGGGAAATAATTTGAAGGTTCTGAATTTGAAATCTAAAGCTCTGATTAAAGCAAGTATTTACAGCCATGTTCCACAGCACCAAAACTGAGTCCACCATACAGCAGAAATGATGTTGAAGCAGCAGTGAGAAAAGGATTTGGCAGGTGAAGATTAAAACAAAAGCCCTCCACCTCAATTCACCACCTGAATTATTATGAGAAAAGGCTGCAGGTTAATTATTAGCAGCAATCTTATTTTAGCCGTATTACTTCCACATCAGGCAATGAGAAGCTTTTTATAGTGTACCCACACCTGAATGCATGGTTACTTACACCAAATGGGATCACTCCATTTACTCTGGGGTATAGTCACAAAATCTGGGTAACATACAAGGTACATTAGAGTGATAACAATATGGTTCACTAAGCCACCCTTTACTTGATCATCTGTGCCCTGTAAAAACTAAATCCTCCCCTTTCCCACCCATCCCACAAGACAAATGGCATATGAAAAAAAACCCAAAACAAAACAGAAATCAAACCCAAAACCCCAAAATGCAAACCCCCAAATGAGTTAGTTTCAATGACAGATCACATTTGCAAGCCAGGCAAGCAACTGTTCATTATAACCAAGAGTTACTATCAATCACAAGTCATTATACCCACATTACCCCTGTTTTCTGCTGCAGGAACATGCCTGAAGCCCACCACCAAATGGCCCTAAGCCCACCACCAAGCTTCAAAACAGAAACTGGTCCAAAACTTACAATCTTTTCCTCATGTATGCTATTGCTTTCTACAGGCATGCTGCTGGCATTACTTCCTGAAGGCAAAACACAGCCAGCGCCATGCACCTGAGGTGAAGGCATGCTCTGTGAAGGTTAAGACACAACCAATCACAAAAACCACAACTCTGATCACAGTGCCAAATGCGTGCAAGTTAGATAGGCATTAAGACATGGTGAAACACCCATGCTGGCAATGTAGACATCAAAATTCAAGTTAACAGGTAAACTCATGCACTCCTCCCAACAGCAGTTCCAGGTTGAAGAATGAAGGTCAGAATTATAAGCAGCCTAGAACACTGTTTCACAGAATTATGCTTTATCTAAATAAAAACACCAACACCTTGCTGAGGAAAAACAAATATGCAGGTTACTGTTACTTTAAAATAGACCAGAAGTACCCTGTAAAGGAGAATACTTACCAAGTAGTAAAAAAACCCCAACAACCCAGTGTTTCAGGTAAAAAGCAAACATCAAAATCTCATCACATATAAAGAATGGCCTGACTAATATGACCAGAGAATTACAAAATTCTATTGCAACAGATACATACTGCAAATCTTTTGCCAAGTACAAAAAAATCACTCAATCTCCTTCATAAAAAACAGGTAGTTTTCAAAGATTACCTCCTGACTAAGCAGAGGTCGGCTTTCAAGTGGGGTCTTCCTTTTATGTTCCTCTTTCACTGGCATTAAGGGCTTGAAAAACTTTGGTGGCTGAGGAGAAAATGCTTTAAAAGGGCTGGCCATTAAAGCATGGGAATTCTCTGCTACAACACCTAGGTAAAAAAAAAAAAAAAGCAAAAATATTCTGTTTCAGTTCTTCCTATCTTGTCTGCAAGAGCATAATTCAAAATAACTGAAGGTTAAGCCATGCCTCTGGCAAGTTGCTGGCTACAGAAGAATGGAAATATTTTAGTATTCAAGCACTGACCCAAGCAAGAGATAATACAGAGTTCAATGAGGGGAGATTATGTCCCTCTGAGAGGTCTGGAAACAGAAGGAAAGCAGAGCATAGCAGTGTCTGCCCCCACAATTCTAAGGCTCCAACATTTCTTCTTTTCGCCTCAGTCATAGAAGTTGTGGCATGTGTCCTTGAAACTGGAACCAACAGCTTTTTGCTCCCTGTACCTCACCTGACCTCTGCCCACAACACTGCAACTCTGCCCAGCAATCCTGCATAACCAGGATGATCAAAAAGGCAATTATAGACAAGGAAGCAATGAGCAAACTCTCAACCCCACTTTACTGCAGTTCTATCTCTACCTGTATTGCCTGATCAAGAACAGCATGTTACAATTTGACCTTAAGAAAACAAGGCACTTGTGACACACTGACACAGCAGAGCAAATATCCAGATCATGGGAAGAACCTGCAGAAGGACCGTTCTCACTCTAACAAAAGCATCTTCATTTTCAGAGTCAAAGTAACATTAGCTCCTTTTTGTTTTTCTACACAGCCCCTATTCCCCCTAGTGTTTTGATTCTCATTTATCTTGGTTTTCTGCCCTTCTCTTGGTATTTTGGACACCCTCAATTTCTCATCCTTTCCTTGATGTCTTCATGCATTTCACTCTTTCTCCACTACTTCCAGATTATGTTTAACTGCTAAAGCAAGAAGCTGGATAATGGATTTAGTAGGAAAAGAGCAATGAGAATTGAAATTTCTGTTTAATGCAGTAATTAAAAAGCCACAAACACTTATTATGGATATACTTTGAAGTCTCACCACTGCCATCTTTGCTCTTGCGAGGTGACTCCCTGGGTAAAGTACCATAGCATGATACATCTTGGTAACTGGAAGAACAGTCAGATATATCTAGGTGACTTTCAGACCAACCCTATGAAACAAAAATATATAAATACACATGCTGATATAGGGAAACATGGAAAAACTAACAGGTAAATTCAAATGGAGGGTTGTTTTTTTAACAAAAAAAACAAATAACACAGAAAAAACCAAACCTTCACCACATAAAAATCCCAAAGCAAAGGAGTGTCAAGTTACTGACTTCAGACAATATTGTCTCAAACAAATGGACTGTTTAGAAGCTAATTAGCTTTTCAGTGAAACATATTAAGTTTTGCTATAACTTCTTAATTATCCATTTCTACAATTCTAATATGAAGAGCACATAAGGACAAGAAAGATTATATTATTATTATTAAAATAATACATAATTAGTTAAGGATTCTAAGGAAATATGTAAACACCATTAAAAATACTGTTCTTTTTTTCAATTCTCAAATACATCTTGCTTCAAAGAAGGGGAAAAATAAATCTAGGAATGTACACCATTTGTTGCCACATTTACATACCTTATCATCTTCATCACAGGCAGAAAGATCTAGTCTGCTACAGGATACCTACAGAACACCAAAAGGCAGAATGACAAAATGCCTACTTTTAGTTATAAAACACAGTGCCTTGAGGAAGCACTGTGATTATTTAGGCCTAACAACTCTTCTGTTATCTCTTTTCAGGTAAGATTCTTTGGACAGCTATGTTTGTGTTGTATGATTGGGTGATAGGAGAACACAAAATGCACACAAAATAGAAATCATCCCTTAACGCCACCAAAAAAGTTCAAGGGACTTTGAAGTAAAAGTAATCTGAATCAGGGCAGTTGTCATCCTAACAATACCATAACAATACCCTTAGAAAAGGAGAAGGGTTTCAACCAATCCTCCTATCTCCCTGTCAACTATGTTATCTCCTAGGATGGACAGTTGTGGGGAGGGATTGAGTGACTCATTTTCTTTCACCACAATTTTCCTACAAGTTGGTTAGTCTCAGCTCATAATCATTACCATAACACATGAGCACACACAAGACACCCCTGCTCCATTAGTATTCATTTACCAGAAGATAAGGAGTCCTTACATTGTGGACATTTGGAGAGCTGATGCTTCTGCGGATGTTTCTCGCTTTGGTGGAGAGTGCCTCTTTCACTGTGACTGCCTGTGTAAAGAAAAGAACTTAACTAAAACCAATGCCATGGTCTCCTCACGAGAAATGATCAATCAGGATAGAAACTTTTTTCAGTGAGCCTAACAGCAGCAAATAGGGCTTGCATTTACAAAATCATAGAATCATAGAATGGCTCAGGTTAGAAGGGACCTTAAAGATCATCTAGTTCCAGCCCCACTGCCATGGGCAGGGACGCCACACGCATTAGACCACATTGCCCAGGGCCACATCCAGCCTGGCCTTAAACACTGCCAGGGATGGGGCCTCCACAACCTCTCTGGGCAACCTGGTCCAGTGCCTCACCACTCTTTGGGTAAAGAACCTCCTTCTAATCTCTAGCCTAAATTTCCCCTCCTTCAGCTTGCATCCATTCCCCCGTGTCCTGTTGCAATCAGACCAGGAGAAAAGTCTCTCCCCTTCTACTTTATAATCCCCTTTCAGGTACTTCATCTGCACACACAACCACCAAAATCTGTATCTGAAATTCACTCTTTGGCCTCTGTCTGTTCAGGTTCCTGTGCTCTATACTCCTGCCAGCTATAGTTACTAGGCCCACTGCTATTGGAATTCTGTATTTCACAGAACTAACTTAGTCTTATATTTATCCAGCCTATGTTCTCTAACAAAAAAAACAATCCCAAACTAAAAAACAACCAACACTTAATATTTCTAAAAACTCAATCATCTCTACTTGAATTCCCATCTTCCAGTTTAAAAGTTGCAAGTGTCTTTTCCTTGCCTGTCTTAGTCGTTCAAGACTCAAGATGTTCTCCACTTGCAGCACACCACGCGTGTACTTTTCAATGTAGGTTTCGCCATCAGCTGTCCCTTCATTCTCGCTCCTTGCCGCCATCAGCGCTAAGGTCTCACGATCCTCAATTTCTTCTGTAGCCTAAATCACAAGTTACACTACTGAAGCTTTTAAAAAGTGAAGCCTACTGGTTTTAATCTATTCATTCACTTCTACAGATCATCTCAATCCAGAAATTAATTTGAATCACAGAACCATTAAGGTTGGAAAAGACCTCCACGTTCAGCAAGTCCAATCCTTAATTTAACCAGTAATTCCAATTATAATCAATGAAGGACTTTTCAATACAGGTATGACACTGAACTAAGAAGAGGTCCCGCTTGGGAGAAGTTCTGCACATTTGCTGTAATCACTGTTCTTTTAGACATAATGGACATATAACCTGAAATTGTATATGTTAAGGAATAACAAATGACAACTTCCCAAGCAAGCAAATGCAACTTCCTCCCCAAATCTTAGATATTCTGTGTGATTTCCCTAGAGTATAACTTTTAAGTACTACCACAAAGAAGTGACAATTACATGACAACAAGACTATTAACATTTTCATTTGACCAATTTGTTTACCTTTAAAATACATTTTATAAGTTTTTATAGAAAAAGCAGTTCATATTCCTGCAAATGCATTTTCTCAGCTAGTCTGTTTTCACTGACCTGAACACCCCTCTGAGTACCCTCTATAGATACTAATATAGTTTTAAAAACAGCTCTACTAGAAGAACTCAGTTAAGCACAGTAGAGTAGATAACAAAATCACTACACTTTTCCACTGTTGAAAGATAAATGTGATCTCACCACTGAACTTCAGGATATACACTTTGGCAAGCTGTCTCCTCTTAGCAAAGCAGGACATTTACCTCCCAATCAGTATCACCCACTGCAGTGTTCCTTTCATTGAATCTACCAGAGAAATATGGTATAATTTACCTTTGGTATGTTGGATACTATTTCATAGGTCACTCCACAGGCATAATAGATATTTTTCAAGGATATTCTCCTTTTCAGGCTCTGGGTAAAACTCTAGAAGCAAAGTAATTTTCAATTATTGTTTCAATAATGACACTTTATGACATCCTAAGAAACAAGCAAAAATTACTTTTACCACAAAAAACACATTTTGCAAGACCGTAATTTAGTAAGCTCCTTTTTAGCATGAATGATCCTTTAAGTACTCTTTACAGCCCTGTACTCAGTACACAAAGCTACTGAGTTCAATCAGTTCCCTCCCATTTTGCACTGATGTTCTGTCTTGGTGTAGTAACTTCTAACAGTGAAACTGCACCTGGACAAAGTCTCTACTGTACAGACACTATCATTGCTCATTTTGGCAGCCACCTACTAAAGAGGTAGGAAATTCTTCTGGCAATTCCAAAGCATAACTCTGCTTTCAAGCCATGTCTGAAATAGTAACTATTTTTCACTGTTGTAATAACAAGCTTACTGTGCTTCATTGTCAGGTTAGTTAGACCTTGGATCATTAACTCTAAACTTAACTTTCACCTTTTAAGGGATTTTAGACAAACAAAACTAGCAGAGGACAAATATGCCAAACTCAAAAAAGCATGGAATTCAGCTGCTTAGCAAGTTGCTTAGTAGTACAACAGCTGCTTCACCCTCCTGTCCCTACTGCACTGCAAAAATCTGCAGCAGTTCTAAAACATGCCCTTGGTCTCAATCATCTGGGAAAGAGAAAGGAACAGAATTTCAGAGAGCACCTCATTATCTAAACCCAAGAAACAACAAAGCAAGGGGAACAGCAATCACTCTTGTGCCCAAAGAAAACACCCTATCCAAAATCATCATGTAAAGGGAATGTGTTTACACTAGGATAGTTGTGGGAAACATGCTTAAATTGTAATTAACAGAGAAAGCAGCAATGAGAAAGAAAAAAGACCTGTTTTGTTTACACTAAACATCTGAAGGTCCCAAAGATGCTTTCAGGAGCAGAATAGCTAGAGTGATTCTATATTAGATAAGCTACTGCAAACTTCTCTGAATCAAACATTCACATCTGAATACAATATTTCAAGTTGTATAGACAGGAAGGTAAACTTCTTGGTTTTGTTACCAAAGAAGCACCTGTTAGACTCTGAACCAAATCAGGTTGAAAAATTGACAGTTCAAAGGAACATACCAGAAGTGCACAGCTTCACTGCAACCTATAAGAATCTGTTTTTCATTTGCCTTTCTTAATAATTGGAGGGACCAAACTTACAGAAAATTAAGCAAGCAGGTAAGAAAACACATTCATAAATTCAAGGACATGAAACGAAATTAATAATTAAATATATAAACTTCTTACCTGTTTGTTATAAATATTGGCTGCAATCCTTTTACGTAACACCAGTTCCATTGCAGCAGGGTGGCTGAGCTGCACAGTAGTCTTCACTATTAAGTAAATTCTCTCATTTTGAGGAGTTACTCTATTCAGATGCACTGAATCATGGACAGAAGAGTCCCAAGCAGCAGTGGCTGAAACCTATGCAGACAAACGAAGTGCAGGATGGAAAGGGAAATCAAAGATTCAACTACTCAAACAACAGATATAATTTGCAATGATTTAAGACGAAGTAAAACAATTCTTTAATGAAAAATAAGCACCAGTGAACAAAGTGGAGTCAAGCCTTTTCACAGTCAGGAATTTACCAGAAGCAGCATAAAAGAGGTGTTAAGATATTGGAGAAAACAATCACAAGCACAATCCCTACACTGTGCAAACCCTGCCCCAAAATGAAGTCTTGAGACAGCTGGAGACAGATAGGAAATCAGAAGCAAGACTGGAGGAAGGAATCAAATCCTACTGCGACTGTACTACAAGTTTATTAAAGCCAATGTCAAATCTTCCATCTGTGTTGGATTAGTTTATAATGGCCCATAGAGAATAAACATGTCCCCACCCTGCAGAACATCTTTTTCCCTCCCCATGCCTCCCCAGCTTTGGCATCCCATTTATTCTAGAAATGGTCTCTTATGCAACAGCAGGAGCTGGCACAGAACATGGAAGAAACAAATGAAGACATTCCAAAGTGAATTTAGAGCCATTCACTTCCAACAATTCCAAACCTTACATTTAAAAAACTAATTGAGTACTAGAAAGGAAAAGGTTTTATTTAAATATTAAGCTTAGCCTTAATATTAATGTGCACAATAAATGAAGTAGTTTTCTCTGAAGAATAAAGACCCTGCAAGAGGAATGATGAAAGAGTGAGGAAAAGAAAAAGAGATTTTGAGTCAGGCAGCTGAATGATTATTTTTCCAAGAAGACCTACAACTTGACACCTCTAAATTAAGGCCTAAGAGCTAGCAAGTCATATCCTCCTCAAGTGTAAATAAATAGGGCAGAAAATGAAGGCAACACTAGATACAGATGGTACTTCCAAGACAAAAAGATATTAATGATTAAATACATACAAGTAGAAAACAAAGCATACGAAAATATTAAGATAAGCTGCAGTTGTCAAGAAGGAGGCTTGCTAACAATTTACCTCATCATCACTGTGTTTTATGATCGGTAGATAAAAGAAGGGACTCCCATGTTCCTTTGGTAGTATTGAGTTAACTCCTGATGCATGGGGACCTACAAGTTGTTCATTGGCACTGAGGTCATCAGCTAATGAAACAAATGTGCAAAGAACGAAATAGTTTTATACCAAAGGATATTAATATATAGAGGCAAAGTTGTAATAAAGTCCTGCCCAAATTTCATATTACATTTAATTCTAGTTAATCTTATTACTATGCAGCATTTTGAAGACTATGTCAGCATACAAAAGAAGGGTAGTAAAACCAGGCAAAGACTCAGCCTAAACACATTCTCACATAACCTAAACAGAATTCAAAACTATTTCTAGGTATTCGTAACGTTAAACTTACCCAGCCATAAAACTTCTTATTTATCCACCTGTCAACCTAACCAGCTCACCTCTGAGTTAAATCACTTCTGATGTAACACAGACTCTTTAAATTGAGAATAGCAAGTTCTGGCTACATTAGGCTTTTAGCTAAACAAACAAACAAACAAAAAAAACAATTGTGCAATGATCCATCAACCTGTTTAAATATCCTATTTGATCTTCTGTCTGCTAATCTCTGCTGATAATGAAAAAAGATTCCTTGTGAGCACAGATGAAGTAAAGAGTGTATTTCACTTCCCAACAGCAGCTTCTAAAGCAGGTACAAATGTGTTGCCTATATAAACATTCCTAGTAGCCTGCTACAGTGCTGGATATGTAACAAGGCCTATGGATCCTTCTCTGCTTTACGTCCGAGTTTACACTTAAGACTTGCCTCCTAAGCAGTCCTTAAATGTGGTGCTAACTCTAGTCTCTTGTCGCTTACAGTGTGCAATTGTGTCTTAAGAATATATATCAAGTCTTCTCACATGTAAAACTTAATACCTTCAAAAGAAGAACATTCAGATTCTCTAACAAAATGCTGATTATAAGCCTAACACACTCTTCATTAAAGCAGCTATTTATGACTCTACAGATACCTCAGTGAAAGTAGGTCTAAATGTGGGGGATTCTCCATCACTGCTTTAATGACATATGGATTTGTACATCAAAACATTTACAGGACTTTCTTATCTGCTGTTCGATTTAAACTAAGTTTGCTCTCTGACATTATCTTCTGTTGTAGAGGCTATCCTGGTATTCCTATGTTCTCCCATTTTTATCTGTTTAGGGTTTTTTTAAATAGTTGTGCTTAATTATTCCGACATATAGAATCAGGAGAAAAACCAGTTCACATGCCATATCAGACAGTGCCTTTGCCAGAACTTCTATGATTTCTTAGACATTTCAGATTCATTCTTCTATTTATCAATTTATTGATGCAAACTGATCCCACCTTCACCAACTTTCTTAATCTGCTGTTATAACATACCATTCAAATCTAGGAAAAGGACAGGTATATGTGTTTCCATTCCTGCAGGTGGAATCCTGAAATGAAACAAACTGCTGTCAACAAGGAAGGTAAATTCATACCAAAGCTAATTTGAGCAAACAGATCTCCATGCAAGATTGATTAACCACAAACAATGACTAAATCTGTTAACATTTTGATGGCTAGTCTATGTTGCACAGACAATGTTTTGATTGTCTACACATGCAGCTATATGTAATGCTTTGCCAAAACCTAATTCACGCCTCACAGCACATTTCAGTTGCTGTGAGGTTGACAGTTTTAAACATCCTGTTCTGTTTCATATAAAGTGAATTGGTTGTAGCCATCTCATACATAAAGGTTAGCAACCTTTCAAACAACTGGATAGGTAACTACTGGCAAGGCATAGTCTTTATATCAATTAATAACTTCTAGCTATATGACCACAGCTCACTTCCAGTGCATAAGGGGAAAAAAATGGCAGAAAGAGTATCACTGTCATTCAGCCAATGAGGAAGATATATTACCAGAGATACTAGTTTACACTTCATTTCTTGCCCACACTTTCCCAAATCTAACTTGTTGCATTCCTCATTTTTGCATGTCAGTTCCAATGACCTTAGTCAAAACAAATTTAAATGGAATTAAGAGAAATATATTAGAAATTCACATGAATCAGAAGATTTTGAAACCCTTTGAAATCAGAATATATTTCTTCCCTCCCCATCTCTTAATGAAATTATCACGTTCTACCATTCATACTTGAACCATTCCTTTTCTGACAGGAGTCAAACAACAAAATTACTTTCTTAGAATTTTGGGAAACTGTTAAATATTATGCTAAATTAAAAAAATTATTTTCAAACCTTGAAAGCTGTCTCAAAGCTACATCAAGTAACATGTTAACTAAGCAAACCTTTCCTATATTCAAACAAGAACCTGATGATCTAACCTTCTGCCAGCTGAGTGTAACTAGTAGTAGAAAGCTTTAAAACATCCTCAGATTTTTACCCTGTAGTGTGCAATGTTCATGTAGAAAGAGCTAACTGCTCCAATTTTTTTCCTCAACATACCAATTTGCAGGGGCACCAGGAATTCCACTGCCTGGGGCTGGAACAAACACTGCATTCCTCTCTTCTGTCAGTCCTACCCACTGCTCCACCAGCCGGGCCTCTCGTTCTATGTCATCCTCAGATTTCTCTATAGTGAAAGAGATCAGTATCATCTATGAGATACATTTTTCATGGTATAGGTAACAAAGTACTTATGATAGGGACTTTAAGCTTCAAACCTTGTTTATTGCTGATCTTTTGAATCTGCTCATCTAAGTATTCTCTGCGTTTTATCAAAGCATCAGACCACCTCTCTCGTACACAGTTTAAATCCTCTTCCTGAAATGGAAAGAGAAAAGGAAGTTATCGGGCCATGTGGTTAAAATGAAAGGGCAGTGAATTTTGTGGTAATTTCATTAGAATTGATATTAAACAGCTTGTGTGATGCAGAAAACTTCTTTCCCCAAATGACATGCATGCTGATTAAGTACCTCATCACCCATGAATGGAAACTTATTTGCTTTCAAGTCTCAGATTCCAACCGAAGGAAAAGAAGATGTGACTGCCTCAGTTGCTGAACAGAATTATACACCACAGGCTAATTACTCACAGAGGTGGCAAACTTTTGTATAGCACGTGGAATAGGAAAAACAGGTATCATCAGTTGATCATAAGCTGTCCTGAAGATTAGACAGGTCAGTACCCCCTCAAACTTGCAGAGAATTCCATTGCTAGCAGCTGCTACCAGTGAGATTAAAAGATGTCTCATGCAAACAAACCCCATCATGCAATCATGCTTTGTGGTATCACAGAAAATTTGGTTCATTCTTCTCTGTGATGTGCCAGGAAGCGCACAAACAGCCCGCAAGGAGTTAGTACTTCAAGTGGGATTCTTGAGATTGCTGTAAAACCTAACACATTATCTGAAGGGATGTCAGCATTCTCACCTAACTGGTTTTACTTCTGTAAGGCTGCCTACTAGAACTAAGTCTTCCAGGTAGAAGTCTGAAATGTGCTTTTCCTTTTTTTATAGGCATGTCCTCTTCTGCCCTTCATTGTTTTTCAAGTCTCTTCTGTTCTACTGTCTAAACTGGGACTGCCTTATATTTACTTATCATACAAAAAAAACCACAAAGAAGCTCAAGGTTTGTTTTTGTGTAGATAAAAATATTGCTTCAGTGAAGCTTCTGTATTACCCCTTCTCACATCCTCCCTTCTCTCTCCCACAAGCATTTCAGAAAACTGCACAACTTAAAAGGTTATGCTGTTTTCCTTAGAAAACAAACAAAAAACGCTGTGTTGCATAATTTGGTTGGGAAAGATGCCTGCAGCTGCAGGTGGGCCCTCTTTGCCCTGTGATATTCAGGGGAAACTCTTTTCATTCTACATTAAAGTTTCTAAACTTCTACTCACATAGGAATTCATGTAGCCAGTTAGGAGAGCTGACTGCTGAGTACTAGAGAAGACAGCACACTACAAAAGTATAAAGTCTCAAGGTAAACTGGAAAAAAGCAGTGTTTTATAGCCCAGGTAGCCTCCTAAGTGCACAGTATATATGTATTTCAAAGCTGCTTTTGCTTGCTCCAGTATGCTTGTTCATTTGAAAGCTGCTGGCTATTAGCATTAGCTGTGCCCCCATGCCACAGGATTGACAGCAACAGCAGCAATACCTGGTAACTATCCATATCACCACCATCATCCTCCTCCTTCTGGTAGGAGAAAATAAATTTTGTAAAACACAAAAAACATGCAATTCTCTTAACAGAAATACCCCAAAACATCAATACAAACAATCTGCCACGAACTTGTAAAAAGCACAACATTCAAATAACCAAAGTCTTATTAACAGGCAGACTTTTTACATCACCGACTGTAGCAGCTCACCCATGATTTGACTATTAGTGAATATATTCATTTAAAAAAAAATAAATTCCACAAAATACAGTGCCAGAAAAAGGTCTGAGCAAGCATATTACCAATCTTCAAGTTTCACAGTTTCATCTGTATTTAAGGTTATAATTACTCGTGGTTCTGAATGTAACCCTGCTGACAAAAGGCTTTGTGCTTCTCTAGCTGCCTCACTCCACTTGTTCTTTGCCATCACTGTTAAAATTATGCTTTATTTCCAACATGTACTTGTCCAGTACCAGCTTGAACCCATTTATACTACTTAAGGACTTTTTCTGCTACATGAAATAGGTCTTTCACATTTAGTGATGGCTAGTTTTGATTCTGACCACATAACTCAGTCCTTTTTGAAAAGGTAAATAGTATCTCACTAGAAGACACTGTCTCTACAAATTTTCATTTTGTTCTGCTTTTCCCTTTCTCAGCTTTCACCACCCCTATAAGGGAGGGAAACTAATGGCACTAGAAATCTAGTATTAATCACCTCTACACACAAAGCTAAAACACAATTTTCACATTTCTCCTCTCTTATGTATATTCAAAACCCCCACTTAGTACTGTATCAGTTATGCACCCAGTTATAAGCAAAAAATAAAAAGATTTAGCCCCACAGACTCACATTATATTTATTAACCTCAAACTGCAAAATAATGTAACAGGTACCAGTGTGCTAAGGTCCCTTCTGGAATTATGCTGGGCTGGCTCTAGAACAGTAAAACCAAACCAAACCAATGCATGAAAATTTAGCTGTCTTACCTGGTAGCTGTCCAAGCCCCTTTGGAGTTTGGTTGATCTGGCAGTCACACCACCTATAGAGACTGAAAGAATTGCTTCTACCATGAGAGGCAATGTTCCTGAATGTTGGACAGGTTTCACCGTCACCTGAACTCTGCGAGAATGACCCTGAACAGGTCATTGAGTGATAGAAAGAAAGAAAGAGAAAAACAGAAAGAAACTAAGAATAAAATTAAGAACTGATTTAAGCATGTCTAGGAAGATAGGGAAAAGACACACACCTGTCTAAGCTGGAAAATCCCCCCTGTGTTCACATCTTTTGCCTGATGGAGTTCAACTGCAGTATATTCTCCCATTTCATTCAATTCTTGTATGGAAATCCACATCTCTATTCTTCGAGTTACTTCATTCCACCTACGAAGACATCCCCCATAAAAACTACTGGTTGCATCACCAAAGCATATTCTGTGCCCCACAAGAATTAGAAGGCCTTTGGAATGCTGATTGAAGCATTCAAAGCATTCATGTGTAATCTGTTGTACCTGTCTCTCAATGTCCTAGTTTTAGCATGAAGAGAATCAACTTCCCAAACAGAGCTGCCATTGCCAGTACATCTGTGACCCCACACCTCAATAGCAAGAGCTCCTTCCGAAATGAACTCCAAAAACTCCTCTGTGACATTCACCACATAGTCCTGGCAATGAGAAAAAAAAAAATCACATCCAATCAAATAAAATAACTACATCTTCTCAACTAGTTTGTAAGGACACACCAAACAATTAACTGCCTGCATGGTAAAACCATACAGTCTGGATCACTCTGACCAAGAAAGTTGTGAAACATCATCTCAGCAATTCCTGCTTCTGCATACTGAACTTCATACTTTAAAAATTTCCACAGAATCAAACTCACAGCCACAATGATCTTTAAGTTACTGAGCTTACCAAAGTATATAAGATGTCATTCTATAAACTATCATTTCCCCCAGGCATTAAAGATGACATTTGAATTTAAAAGACCAATAATTAAAAGATTTTTTTCATTTTACTGCATGTTGAAGAAGTGATGAAGTGAAACACGATGGCATTCTAAAGTATAGTCACAGTCTTTAGTCATATGACTTGATTCCCCACTTCTGCCCCTGGCAAAACAAGGTTCAAATTCTAAATAGCTTATCTCAAACATACCATCTTTCTGGTTACACTATTTCATAATAAAAATAGTTACCTTACAGTGAGAGAAGGTCACTGTAAAATGAGCATCTTTGCTCTGAGGTGAAGGCACATCTGGATCTACCACTGGTGCCGCTACTGTTGACTCACACTGATCCCAAAATGTGTATTGACAAAAGACAAAGTTGGAGAGATTAGGTGGCAGTCCAGTTGCTTCTTTTATTTTTACCTGAGGAGACAAAACAGATGTTGTCATAAATATGTTTCTTCAATTGTAAATTGTTCAAAAGCTATTTAATCCAAAATAGCAACAGCTAAGAAGAATTTTTAAAGAACACCTCCATCTGTTTTGTAAGGATGTCCCTGTTCAGGAAATCTCTATTTTGCACAGACAGAAATGCAGATGCAAGGAAAGCAGTTAGATGCATCTAACTAGCCGACCCATGCACATGTTGTCTTTGAGGAATGTGATAAGCCCACGTGGAGGACAAAGCACTTCATCACAGAAGAAATAAAATCCAAACAGCACCCATAAATACTGTACTAGATGGTAAGAAAACCTGGAGATGATCACATGAAAGAAATGTTGCCCCTTCTGTGTCTGCCAAGGACAGTCCTTGTATCATCTGTATTTGTGATGGAGGCCTACATACACTAGAAACTAATGTGAATTAATTCAGCCCCTGGCAACCACACACTGACCTAGGATGAACCAGAACAAGCAAAGTCTCTCTCTTCTTTTTAGAGGTTTTAAACAAGCAGTAGTCTACATAGCTTAATACTTTACATCAGACTGACCACATAGTTACAAAGGCCTAAAACTGTTAACTTCATCATGTCTTCTCACTTACCCTGCAGGAGAGTTTTTTTGCTCTATGAATAATTTCTCCATTGTTATCCATGACTTCCAGGCTTCCACTCTCACTGGAGTTCTCAGATGAGTCATCTCCTTCTACTACACGTTCTGGGACAGACCCAGTGACTCGCATCACTTCAACATGCAACCGTCCTGCAACCTAAGTCAAGACAAATACGAAGAACCCATGCAGAAGGGACTTAAAAGACATTAAGATGGCAGATGGCTAACTTCTAGGAGGTGTTGCAGAAACAGAACTGAACAGTTCTCAATCACCAAATGAAAAGCAACAATATCAAAAAAAGAGCACAAAGGAAATAAAAAAAACAACCCCAAATGTCTTTGTATACAGAACTACTGACCTTTTTAATTCACACAAAACAGTAAAGGTAGAATGTCGTGACTGTACATCAGAACCTCATGTTCTGGTTTTGGCTTGGATAGAGCTAACCTTCTTTTCTTCTTAGTAGCTAAAATAATGCTGTATTTTGGATTCAGTTTGAGACTAACACTGATAAAAATAGTGATGTTTTTAGTTGCTGCTAAGGAATCAAGGACTTTTCAACTTCACATATTGTGCCAATGTGCTGGTGCACAAGAAGCTGGGAGGGAGCATGGCCAGGGGAGCTGACCCAAACTAGCCAAAGGGATATTCCATACTATAAAATGTCATGCTTATAAACTGGGGGGAACTGGGGGAAGGCAGACCACTACTCATCAGTTAGTGGGTGGGGTGAGCAATCTCATTGTGCACCACTTGTGCTTTTCTTCATCTCTATTATATTCCTTTTCATTACAAATATTATAATCCTATTATTATATTTATTTTAGTTATTAACATGTTCTTATCTCAATCTATGATTTTTCTTCTTTTCCAGTTCTCCTCCTCATCCCACTGGGAGGGGGAAGGAGTGAGCAAGCAGCCGTGTGGTGTTTAGTTGCTGGCTGGGGTTAAACCATGACTCCTCAATATGCTGCATTTTGCTCAGTTACATATGTTGATACTAGGAATTTTATTCTACCATTTTAGTAGCTGGACAATTGTAAACAGTTAAAGACAACACATACAGAGTGGTTTGGAAAATGTTAATTCACCAGGAAAGAAGATAATAAGCATCATTTGCTTGTTAGGAATAATAAAAAAAAAAAAAACCAAAAAACCAAAAAAGATGTACGATAAGTCTCTCAGGACAAGAGAGACATGGACCTGTTGGAATGGGTCCAGAGAAGAGCTACAAAAATCATCAGAGGGACAGAACATCTCTGCTATGAAGAAAGGCTGAGAGAGGTGGAGTTGTTCAGCCTGGAGAAGAGAAGGCTCTGGGGAGACCTTATTGTACCCATTCAATACTTAAAGGTAGCTGATAAGAAAGATGGGGACAGTATTTTTAGTAGGGTCTGCTGCAACAGGACAAGGGGTAACGGTTTTAAATTAAAAGAGGGGAGATTCACACTAGATGTAAGGAAGAAATTTATTACAATGGGGGTGGTGAAACACTGCCACAGGTTGCCCAGAGAGGTGGTAGATGCCCTAACCCTGAAAACATTCCGGGTCAGGTTGTCTGGGGCTCAAAGCAACCTGATCTAGTTGAAGACATCCTTGCTTACTGCAGGGTGATTGGACTAGATGACCTTTAAAAGGTCCCTAACGCATGATACCTGATATGATACGGTAAGATATATGATATACGACGCGACACCCCCCCAGAGCTGTGAGAGCAGGGTGGTCCCAGCCTGCTCTAGGTCAGTGCACGTCAGGGCTTTACCTCCCCCTGCTGGCTGATGATGGGCACGGCATACTGCAGCTTCACCTCATGGAAAAGGCACTCCAAAAACACATTGGCAACACCAATTAAGTTGTGATTCTCTTGAGCTTCGTAAAAAGGATCACCTCTTTTGCCAATCAGCTTCCTTATCTGTTTTAAAGATCACAAAAGTTATGTCAAAAACTGTAAGCACAGTAACACAAGATCAAATAACCACATAGTATGTAAGCTCATGGCACAAAAAATTAAAGCCACTACCAGTCTTTTGTGTTCCTTCCTGTTACACAAGTGGAAAAAGACTAGAAGCATACCACAGATCTAAAATGAAATCTTTTGAGATGAAACATTATGCCATCCTTCCTTTACCATGGGATATAGTGATATGGTGATCTATTTTTAGGAATGTCAAGACAAAGCAGATTTGACCATGAGCAAGCACAGTAGTCATTGATTTCAAGAAGTTTCACCTTAGTTTTCTGCTGTTTACACTTTTTAAGTGAGAGGGCAAATCAATCCCAGGTTGCAATGCTGGTCTGGCTGCTGGGTACCACTCCAAGGGCAAAAAAGAAGGTGCAGGATGACTCCCACCAAGTCTACAAGTGTTCTTTCTTATGAGTCCCATAGAGCTGAGATCACACCTGCAGCATTTTCTACACGAGCACCCTATACACAGCCACAAAGAATTCATGCAGATTCCTAGCATGATATGCACTCCTCAGTGATCTTGTTAGCTCCTTCCCTTCTCCTCCTTCATCTTCAATACATGCACTGGAGCTATGTGTTTCTATGTAGCACATAGAACACATGCATTATGGACAACATAAGTCATGGCAAGGATGACCCTGGCTCAGGCAGACAGAATATATTCAAAGGATGTGCTATCAGTTCTTACTAAAGTCAGCAGCAAAATCACTGTTGTCTTCAATGGGCACAGATGAAGTGCTTGACCTCCCCTGTGTTATGATTTTAGAGATTCCCATTGTCCAGTCCAAGGCATGTAACAAAGGCACAACAGCTGTTCAAACATATTTGAGAATGATTCCTAGTACAAGTAATTTAGGTGTTCCCTATCAGCCACAAGTTAGCAAGATATACTTCCTAGGTATTTCTACCTGCATACTTAGAGGATGTCTTCTGGAATATCAAATCTCAGGTCTATCTCTTGCCAGTAAACAAGGAAGCTTTTGACAAATCTCATGCTGATTTGCAAAGGCTAATATACCACTTAAATTCTAAGGAAATGCCACTTAGTTTTGATGGAGGTAAAGATGGAGACTAAGAATCTTCAATGATCTCTTCACTGCTTTAACACTGGGGGATAAACAAATGAAATTACAGAATAGTTCACATTTTAATACCAAGTTCTACCTCACTGTGTTCTGCACAGTGACTAAATCTAAATAGCATCCTTGCTAGCTTTGATATTTTCTGCAATTTAATCATTTTATTTCTAATGCAGCTTGCTGCTTCCATTCAGAGCTGGTGCTCATCTGCAAGGCACCTGTATCATGTCAGGTAAACATATGCCTAGTGGTATCATGAGTCACTACCTCAGCACACTCACATCTGACCTCAGGACACTCATAACTGAGAATGCAAGTGAGGCTAGGACATAGCTGTGCTCTATTATGCATGGACATTTTGAATATTTAGTACTATTTATAAAAACACACCTATAGCCTTTCACATACAAAGTCATTGCACTGGATCTGTACAACACATTAAAACGAGTTAAAAGAAAACAAACCCAATTTCTGAGCCCTTTCAGAAAACATATACAATACCTCAGGAATCTTCTCCTTCCACTCTTGATAGAGGTCTCTCATGTCAATCAATTTGTTCTCCAGTTTCTCTATAGTCCACACTTGAGTACCTTTTCCTTTTCTTCTCACTTGAATAGCAGGCTCACTTACTATTGCACCCCTCTAAATCAGAGTTAAAAAGTCATCACTGCAGGAAAGGGCATGTAAGTAGTTTAACTCTTCCCTCAAACTGCATTCCTAAAAAGGAATGAACTACAGGACATACAGCTTCTCTCTGTGTGACAGCCATACTCTCCCTGTCCTCCAACACACCATACTCCAAGACATCTCTACCATTCACACAGGAACATTTACACATTCAATCAAATCACTCATGACAAGCATATTGCCCTAATTGCTATAATTATATTTACAGCAGCACTACAACTAGGAAACACTTGAGAAAAAAAAATTGTAAACATCTGTAAGAAAACCTGGTCATTTGTGCAAACATAACAAAAATTCAGGTTTTACAGTAACAGAACACAAATGTCTGTTCACAAACTGCATGTGCATATGGTGATCATTCACTTGAAAGAACAGCAAGAGTCATACTTAATGCTATGTTCCCATTTTTACTTGCAATTATTCACTTTCAGTGTATGAAAGTCAAATAGCACCCATATTTTGCCTATGCTTAGTCCAGCAAAAGTAACATTTTATGGCCACAAGTTACATGAATGTTACATATGTCTACATATTTTAGATTAGCCATAAACCAACATTTTCCAGCATTTTTTGTTGTCTTTACCTTTTTGTTGGCACTGAGGTTTTCAGCAGGGATCTGAAGTGTTACTTGATAATCTGTTAGTTTACTCATTTCTTCTGCTAAGAAGTTTGCTTCTCTCACCAGTGTATTTGCCTTTACTATCTGCTCTCGAAGTTTAGCCAGGCTCTGTCGGAACAATTCATCCCTGTGGTGCAGTAGGTAACATGAAACATACAGAGAAAACTATTTCTATTATTGGAAAGCTGCAAATAGTGGTGCCAACAAAGACTCTTCTGAAGCAAGTTTATGAAGAAATGCTGTATAGTACAATGTCAGTGGACATGAAACAGCATCAGACAACTTTATTGAGGAAAAGCAGTGATCACTTACGAGGTGCCCAGCACTGTAAAGCCCACATAAAAAGACACAGTAATATGGGAGCTGCTACAGTGATGATTTGTTAAAAGCCCTAGGAACATTCCTAATTTTCAAGAAATGAAATAATTGCACCTTTGTCTTTAATCTGGAGTCTTGTTCCATAGAAACTACCAGTCCCAACATGTGAGACTTCATCTTGATAAAAATCAACTTTTCCTCAGATCACGATGCTGGAACCTGCAGTCATTGTAGGCCACAGCTTTACATCACAGCTAGGGCTTCTCACACCCCTAGACCTCCCTCCATATATTTAGGACATCTCTAGTGTACACATTAAAAAAACAAACCCAAACCAAAACCAACTTAAGTCCTATATACCTAAAGTACCTTTTAAGTAATAGATGAGTGAGCACAAATTAAAGTTTGTGCACTCTGTACAGTTAACAGTCTCTGGACAAATTCCAAGAAGGTTTTAAGGCCTGTGTGAGCAAATCTAACATAACACCTGGCAAACCTGCTATGACACATACTATACCTCCATCTGCGATACTAAGATATGCTCTCACCTGGGATTCTTGTCTTCAATTTGCTTTGTAAAATGATCATGATTATCCTCTGAGCAAACATGAAATCCTCCTGTCTGCCTTAGCTGTATCTCATCATCTTCACAAAACTCATGATCAAACTCCAGATACTGCAGTGACTAGCACACCCCTGTGTGATTTTTATTTTTTAGCTTTTCTATGCAAAGTTCTACTGAGATATAGCACATGTTGTGCACATGCACTTCTCACTTCTACAAAATACACTATATTACAGACAAGTGTAGGAGGAACAAGCAAAGTCACAGGCCTTGCTGTGAATACAAAGTTTGCCTATTTACCTTTATTCAAATAAGCTTAGAGCTTTTGTATGTCTTTATAGTACAAACCACAGACAATTTTGAATATGCCTTTCAGACTCAAACAGAATTCTTCTTGAGTGGCTATCTTTTTTTAAATATCCCAAAGAATAGCCTGGGTAATTCAAATTGCATCCTGCTGGTTCCCTGCTACCATACCGAGGTGGTAAGTGACTAGCAGTGTCAGCAAGCAGCCCTGAATTTTAGTGCCTTCATCATGCTAAAACATGTAGCTTCATTACGTTTGCAACACTGACGGGTTTTGTTGGATCTTCAATAGTTGCTGCTGTCAGCAGAGTTTTAGTCCACTTCCCCAGATGCTCCTGGTGTTACACAGAATATTCCTTCCCCTCTGCCTCTTGCTTCTGCTATCCAAGCCATCATGATAAATGAGCAACTCCAGACCATGGGAGTGACACAGCTGTAATCTTGGATTCACCCAGAAAATGAAGGTAGAGTCAAGAATTACTCACTAAACAGTACTTAAGACTGAGAGTGCATTACACCTGCAACCACTGTGAGACAGCTGCCTTGCTTGAGAAACAGAAGGCAGCTTTGATCTGTGTGTAAGAGCCATGGGATTCAGGTACAGTCAGTCCCTTCCTTGATCCACAAAACCAGCATCTGGTAAGCTTTTGGGGAGGCTCCCACATCAATCTTTTCTCTGCTAGATTCTTGACAAAGGAATGGCTTAAGACTTTAAGGAGGACTTACGAGTAACTCGATCAACTGTTACGGGTACTTCTCATTACAGTTGTGGTTTTCTGTGCCAGCACCATTGCAGAAACGTAAGCAAAAAAACCTTCCAGGTAGGATTTCTTAGTTCTTACTACAGAAAACAAGCTCCATTGGGATGACAAGCTCCATGTGGATATTGACCAAAGCAAATACCCACTGACCATGAAATCCTTAAACAATTGTTTAACTCAAAAAAAGGGAAACTTACAATCTGACATTCAGGAGAGGTCCCTGCAAGTCTCCAGGATTCCTACTGCCAGACACAGAACACGCTGAAGAAGTACACCACCACCTCCCCTCACTCTGACAAACTACTTCTGTTCAAACTTACCTTGGGCTAACTTCATGCCAACAGGTTTTAACACCAGGTCAGCTATCACCTGTCCTTCCACAGTCATACAGTATAAAGCCAGAATAAACTCTGTGTAATGTGTTCTAGATGATCTGACTGATAGAACCATGTGCCTATATCTGATACCTATCACATTCATTTTGCTGGCTGATCTGGTACAGCTCAGCTTCATTTGCAACGGCAACAGAGTGACAGGTGAAACTGCACTACTCAAATTCTGTGCAATCCTGACACTTGGCTCTTTCACATGTTGCTCTTTACATCCAAGTCTTCCCATTTTTTCCTTATTTCTTGCCCTGTGGCTAGTTGGCTTGTAAATACCCTCTCAGCACCATGTAGCCATGCTTTTACAGCAGAAATCCCTGAAAGATTTTTTTTCTGGTTTCTTATTTAAGAAGATTCCATTTTTTTTTGCCATTTTTACAGACGCCCAAACCTCTCCTAGAACTATAAATAAAGTATACCTAGGAGGATCTTCTGGAGAACAGGAAATTGATTAATTAGTTCTTCCAGAAAACTGCTTATTCAATGGCAATGCTGACAAAACAGTTTCAGATTCCTTACTGATAGCTACACAAACAGCATTCAGTAACTTAATAATTGCTAAACCAAACATTTCAGAAGCACTTTTCTAGTTAAAAGAAAAAAAACAATGCCATAATGATGATCAATAAAAGCTAAATTCTTATTTAATTTATGTGTTAAATCAAACAGGAAGATCTTGTACACAGGTTAGACATCGGAGCCCAGTCCTAAATGAAATGCTAACACTGGTGGAGGCAGACGTTGTACTGCATGGCAATGCCACAAAACAGTATTATCAGTTTCTGAGAGATGGTTCAAGTCCCATCTTTCACCATTTGTGGTTCTTATTAATTCCTTTTTGTTTTAACCCCAGTATTCTCACCTCTCTTCTGTCCAGAGGTTTACTTTCTGCTGTGCAGTCTGAGCAGTGTAGGAGAGTCTGTCGCTGCCGTGCTGGTGTTGCCTTTCTGGAGACAGCTGCTGCCGCAGGAGCTCTAACTCCCGTTCATACATCAGCCGCTGCTCCTCAAGAGCACTCCGCTTCTCTTCCAAGTACTGTTTCTCCAGGATCTGCACCACATTTTGTACTGGGTCTAAAAAGAGAAGGGGAAGAGAGGAAAAAAATAAAGTACCAAACAGAAAAGTAAGCAAATGCCATTTCAGCATTACAGAACACTCCTCATTTATTCGGTAACATCATCAACATAGCTTTGCAAACACGAGACGGCCATTGCCTCCCAAAACAAAAGCCAAAATAATAAATATTGCATTCATTAGATAAATCCAAACAAGGGGGAAAAGACAACAACAACAAAAAAAACCACAACAAACCAACATGCAGAGGGGCTAGAACAATAGCTAAGACCCTTATCTGTTGCATGTTTCATAATGTACAGTATGTTCCAGAGTCCCAGTAGGGAAAAAAATAATAGATGGAAAAGGGAACAAATTAATAAGAAAAAGCAAAATACAAGGGAGGATGATGTTAACCAGAGAAGGAAATGGCATAAGGAAGTAAAAAAACAATTTATTTTCTGCATTTTGGCAGAGAATGAAACGTGTTGGAGAGCTGCAGATGAAAAGTGAGACAACAAACTGTCTGGCTAGTAATGCATTACATTGCACCAATGCACTTCACAGTACTGAAGCAGACAAAGTACATTCAGGAGGAGACTTTTGCATTTAGCTTCACAAACCACATTTCATCTCAGTATCAAGCCAAAGCAAGTACCCATTTGGACTGGATAGTCTATTCTGAAACGGATGCTTTTGTCAGTCAGCCACAGTTAAATCTAAATTGCATTCAAGTTAAAAAAAACCACAAAAAACAAGCCACAACACAAAAAAAACCCAAACCCAAACCAAGAAAACTACACACACTACTCCATCTATTCCTGGTTTTAGGTGCAATGCCAGACTGCAGCTCTGAAAAGCCAATTCCATGGAGTAAGTTCTTTCTATATAGTATCAATATGTATCTGCTTCATGTATTGGATCTGAAAGCTTAAATACAGCAAGAGTGGTTTGCAAGGGGCCTAATCTAGATGAGTGTCTGAGTGAGAGCACATAATCCAACAGATTGCTGACTCTGTACATCAGAAAGAGTTCAGTAGCTGGAGTGGTGGATTATCATGGGAAGCAACATTGCAGCTGTAGGACATTCCAGGATTTTCAAATGCAAAACAAGCCTTCACCTTTAAAATAATTGTGAAACCTCTTCCATTTTACAAAGATTTAAAAAAATAAAGCTGCTGTGACTTTCAAGGATGCCAGTCTGTCACAAAGGAGGCAGAAAAATAAACCTAGCTTTAATTACACTGTCCCACTTTGGAACTAGAGGTGTGCTTCTCAAAAAAAACAAACCAACCCAAAATCCAAAACCACATCAGTGTGATTTAGTTATGAAACCTAGTGCCTTCACTACCAAAACCCAAGTCCTTGTACAAGTTTTCCTGATACTACAATGTACATGAAAAACAACAACAAAATAGTTACTATAGCATGCCAGAAAGGATGCACATGAAACATTCTGTAGGGTCTTCATCACTAACTGTGTGTGTTGGTCACTAACATATACATACACTCTCCAAAAAAACACATCCCCTGCATCTTCACAACTACAGCATTACTGTATTTACTCATTGATAACAACTTACTAAGTACTAAAACTCCTGAGACTGACTGTGCTAAGGATAGGTGAACTCCTTGTCTGTGATTTTAACATACACAGCCATTGAGGTAAGTCACCGCCTAAAACAAATCCTTCCTATTAGAAGTGCCAGAGAAGCAAACAAGATCTCCAGGCTTCTGTTTGTTACAGTGAGTTTGTATTTGCCTCTCAGCAGCCTTTTTTGAAATATTAAGACTGATGTAAAGCACATCTTAATTTTTAGCCAAAACCAAACACTTTTGCAAGCTGCTACTGTGGCCCTAGCCTTACCCCCAGAAGAAACCACTGGCTTCACACAAAGGCATCTTAAAATACCACCAGAATAGTAATTATAAAGAACAAAGTTCAAAATCAGTCAGTATAAATAGCAACCAAATAGCAACACAGGGATGCATAAACATGTCTTAAAATAACCAGAAATATTACTTTTAAGTACATGACATTCTCAGAAAGACAGCTGTTTTTAGCTTTTAAACTGTCAGTGCAGCAGAAACAACTGACTGAACCAAGCTCTAATATTCTAGACTACAAACCAAGTTATTAATGCTGATCTGCATCACCATTATTCTCCACTCCTCCAGATAGTACCAGAATTACCTTCACATACATAGGTTTTACTGCACAATCCCTAAGACAGTTTGAGTTCTCTGTAAGAATGGTTGAGAAATCAGGTATTATGCAGAAGACAGAAGAGGCATGGAAGAAATTAAAAGCCCTCTATTGTGTTCGCAAACACAGGAAATGAATCTAAGGCTGACTCATTAAGATGAGGCTTTCCTAAACTTCACAAAGACCAGCTCTGACTTCAGGAAGCAGATTACCTTAAAAGTGATCTTTTCAGCCATCTAGATTTGCAGGATTACAACCACCACTGTAGTAAATTATACCATGGAAAATATTTGGAACAAGATGCAAGAACCTAGTCTAAAATTTCCCAATTTCAACAAAACCTACTACTGCTTGGGGGCAAAAAAAAGTGGATTATTAGTGCATTGAAATGCAAAAGGTAAAATTTACACTTTTAGAAAAGTCTTCAATTTAACTTTTGAAAGAGTTTACACAGAAATCCTCAAGCCTTTCACAGTAATAAAGCAAAATATGGTGTGGATTATAAACCATCTAATTAGAAGATGAAAAAATAGTCAAGTTTTTCACAAATCAAAGGAACTATAATAGTGTTTAAGTTAGATTTAAATGCCAAATTCCACTATTTTCTCCTGCAAACACAAATATATTAGGGAAGATCCTACCCAGTCCCTGCCAAAGGCACAGCATGTTAAAAAAGTCTCAAGACCCAAGCCTTTACACATTTATGTGACATGACTTTAATGGCCTTGAAAAGACCATTCATATGCAGTTAATCCTCTGCAAATCGTTAGAACATTAACACTGCCCCAGAAGAATGTAGAGTACTTTCTCCATAGGATGAGTGGCATTTATTACCTTGCTGCAACATCACTTAATTCACATCTGGAATCTGTTAATCCATTAACAACAATGCTGGACAAATTCCTTAAGATCTCATGTAAGTGTATTTTCCTAAGCAAGTTAGAAAAAGGCTTTGACACAGGCTACTTTGCTAAGTTTTATTAGAATCCCAACCCTGAACTGTAACAGCTTTGTTTGCCTAAAAGAAAAGCTGCATAACCTAATCACACTGTTTACTTAAACACTGCACAGTGTACAAGAATAAAGTAAACTTCTTTGCTGTGTTCTGTGTTTGACCAGCATCTCAAATTTGCAGTACAAAGCTGATCTGACAGAATCCCACAAAGTTAACATGCTGAAGGGAAGAAAGAATCTGGGTGTTTTCTTTACAGCTGTTACACATTCTCCTCAGAGCTGCTTTGGAGCTGGATCCAATATGTGACACTGTTGTACTAGTTACAAGCCATAAAAACAAATGTGCTTGCACCCTGGAGAAACTAGGCTATTTATTTAAAGAGGTTTACTGATCTGAAATAGATGAAGGGAGGTAAAAGCAGCCAAAAACCCAAACCAAAGGAAAACCAAACCCTCTTGGCTTTGGACTGTATCAGTATCTGCCTGTGAAATACTTATCTAATCAAATTTTAAAAATACATCTTTATTGCCCCCCTAGGTTTTATTCCAGAGAATATGATTAACAGTTACTTAGTTATTTCTTTCTTACCCATATTTTTCATTTTAAGGGAGGTTTGCTTCTTACACAACAAACTTGAAGCCTATCAGAAAAAATGTATTTTAGCTACACTGCTGAGAAGAACAGCACCTGAAAGTGCTATCCTACCTTCAAATCAAAAGGCCAGCCTATGATCCTCACAGTCACTTTTTTTTTTGTCAGTGTTTTAGTATCACTTACTACTCCAAATTAGTTAAGCAGCACCTATGTGGGAGGGTGCAGAAGAGCCAAGAAGCTGAATTACTGGGTTGTGACACCTCAAACTGTGCAACATGTATGACAGCTAACATTTGCTGTGCATTAGGGAAGAAAGTTCTAATGAAACAGTCAAGTCTTGCACTGTTCTTGAGCAAAGACAGAAAACAACAAATACAAACCTCAGCCTGGATCACAATCAAAAAAGCCTACTGAACTAAAATGTAAATTGAGTTATTGCGAAGAATCATTTCAATCAGCTAGATCACATGTGAAAACCAATGTTTCCCCCCTGTCCAAAGAACACTGACTCATTTTACACTGCTGCTGTTTAGTCAGATGTCTGGTTAGTGACAAGCAAATCAAGCATCAATTAATGCTTTCAAATTTCTCCAGCAGTCTCATGCAAGAGCCAATCAAGTTCAAAACCTTTGTCCCACTTTTGGCACAGATATGGGATGGTTTGAGGCCTTAAAAGAGGCAACAGAGTCTTCATGAGAGATGACAACACTGAAGACCACCAGGATGGCAGATTCATCTGAAATTCATCTCCTGCTAGGAGTGAATCATAATGAAAACATTTTTTATCAAACAGTAATTTCACATCAATTTAAATGACCTGATCCTGTCAAACTCACACAAGCAATCCCATTAAAATCAAACTGTAAAAATCCTTGAAACTGCTGCTAGAGCATCAAGCATATGAAACCATCATGCTGTACTCAATGGCAAAACAGAGAAAGTTATAGCTCTGAGACCAAGAAAAAGAGTAAATAACTGTATATGAACAAGTGAACCACAGCAAACAATGGAGATACTGTGAAGATACTCAGAAAGGAGAACAGAGAGCAATGAAAGCACCATCTACTGTGTCTTCTTGGTCAGTGACCAAAACACAAGATATATGCCTCTCAAATTTTGTGTGTTAAAAAAAAAATCTTACAAAGCATTCAGTACCTCACCAAGTTTTTCAGCACTTCTTCATAATGTATTATAGCCTGTGAACTGTGGCTTGCCTTCTGGAAATCATGAAAACACCCTATTGTTTTATATATATATACACACACACATATATATATCTCATACTATTGGTTTATATATATCATACTATTGGTTTATATATACTGTATTTTACTATACCATCCAAAAAGGCATCACCAATAGGTTTTAACAAAGATTAAATAAAATATTGAGAGTGATCAAGCATTCGAAACCACACTACCTGACATTTAACTACTGGTTTGTTATCATCTAAGTGTTTTTTCTACTAAGGTTAAAATGGTGTCAGTAATATTTGATACAAAGGAATGATGGACCTGACTGAGCCACATCTGGAGCATCCTTTTGACTGCAGTAACTTGCAAAAGCAAGAGGTTAGTAGAGCTTGTACAACAATTCTACAGGCACATAATTACATCTGAGCTGCACTATAAAGGACAGCAGATGTAAAGTCGTGTGCCAGGGGAAAAAACAACTACTAATTTGTGTGTGTATTTACACCTAGGTGCATATAATTTTATACATATATCTTTATTTTTTTTACTCTATCTGTATCTATCTATATATACCCACAGCTAACACTGTTTCTGTAAAATATCTTTCTGCAAATGCTCCAAAGGCCCCAGGAGCAACTGTATCACTTGTTTTACCCAGACATCACAGAATCACAGAATGTTAGGAGTTGGAAGGGACCTTGAAAGATCATCTAGTCCAACCCCCCTGCCACAGCAGAATTCCCTAGAGCAGGTCACACAGAACATTAAGTTCCATGCTGAATTTTTTAGCCAATCCAAAAGAACATTTGTATCTGGCAGTTGCCTTACCATTACTATTCAGTGTCTTCATAATAACTTCCATTTGGGCAAACTCATAGTTGTAGTCTGGTTCTGAAGAAGCTTCACTAGCTGCATCCAGATCATGCTCTCCTGAGGAAGTTTCCTTCTCGAGGTCTCTGAGCCAGTCTCGTCGTTTCCTCTTGGGCAAATTGATTCTGTGTGAAAATTCAAATTCAGTTACAACAGTGGAAGGGAAAAAAAAATTGGCTGAATGAATGTAAAGGGGCTGGAATGTATCCACTATTACCTGAAAAAGTGGTTGTTTCCCCATAATATTCTATCTCCATGCCATAACTGAGTGACAGAACATACCAATGCACCATTCACACAGGATCTGGAAGAAGAAAATACAAATTGAGTGAAATCCTAAAAATAAAAGGTTGAAAAGTAACTACAAGATCTAGCTACTGCTTCTACCACCTACAGACAGGGATCATTTGATGCACAAATCTTTTAGGTTCTCATGAAAGAATCAATGGGAAAGTTCCTGGTCTTATTTCTACTGTCAGAATTAAG
This sequence comes from Galbula dea, assembly GCA_013399015.1. Taxonomy (NCBI): domain Eukaryota; kingdom Metazoa; phylum Chordata; class Aves; order Piciformes; family Galbulidae; genus Galbula; species Galbula dea. The sequence goes on along the minus strand of VWZX01007172.1, from coordinate 189,414 downwards.
TGTGAAGCACCTTTTCCTTCTAGCTTTGGCTGCTACAACTCTTCAGTTACCACACAGACAAGGTTGCCTTTAGTTGCACAGCATTACTTGCAATGTCCATTTCTCAAACTGGGTCACTGCCTGTTTCTTATAATCTGTCTGTCAACTTGGGATGCATGCAAATCCTACTGATAAAGCTCTCCAAGACAAAAGTTAGCCAACACAGACTTGTAAAACATACTGTTAACATACTCAGCATTCAAGCCTAAGAAAAGACTCTTAGATCCAAGTTTCATGCTTCTAACAAAAAGTCTCTTATTATTAAACAAGGATCTATTTTTGTAAACACTTTCTATACTGCTATATTTGCATTTAGCTTTCTTTCTAGGTAAGCTGCAATCATGAAATGGGAAAAATGGAGCTGTTGAAGCTTTTATATATTTGAGTCACAAAGCAGAATACTGGAAAGTGAAAAAAATGAAGTAAAATTTAAAAAGCCTTTTCAGATGTAGTGCTCTGAATTCAGTTGTCTCCCTCAAGTCAGTCAACACAAACAGGTAAGAATTTGATTAAAAAAATCAGGTTTTATCAATGAAATTCTGGTAACTAAATTTCTGCACACCAGTATCTTAAGAACAGCTATTTAAGCACTGCAGACCAAGCATAAGTAAAACAAAATAGGGTTGTTTTTTTTCCACTGACACGTGCCTTTGTTCTTGCCAGTCAAAATGCCTGATTTCCAGTACAGTAACTCTATCTCCACAAGTCTGGATCCCATCTGTTTGAAATTTTGGACTGTAGATTGCAGCAGAAAAATGCAAATTCTAAGAGGCACTCTACTGAAGGCAGAAGGAAAGAAATTGGATTTTTTAAGAGTTGTCTCAAACTTTTGCTTCCCTTCTTAATACTAATCTATACATTAGCTAGATATTCAGATTTCAGAGAAGCAGCATGACTATAAACTAGGACAAAAGTATTGCTTAGCACACACCACTGGAGACAGACATTTACAATTCCACCCAAGAAACCACAGTGCCCCCCAAATTAATAATAATTCAAACACAGAAGTAGAAACAAAAGGAGAAATATGACTTCATACTGCATATTTACTAGACACAACAGTAATTACAGATTTAGAGAAGAATTTAAAGATCTTCAGTTCTGTAAAACACCTCTTTCTCACAAACTACTGAGCTTTACACAACAGGAACTATTCACAAGGCACAATTTACCCTCCCCCATTGAGACACAGCCTCCTAACCCATCACACAGCTTAGGAGAGCCAGCAGTTTCTCAGTGATCCTGTTACCCCAGAAGATAAACACAAGCAAGGGTCTCTCATTCCTATTGAGCACCTTCTTGTGATGGTTTATTGTGAGTCAAACTACTGATAGCCTGTTATGCCCCAGACTGGGTGGTGTATACAGGTGTGAAATCTCACTTTTATCACTGGATTTCACTTCTGAATATCTAAGTAATCTATACTGAAGCTACTAAGTGATCAGAATGTAAGATACTTTTGACTGTGTGGAAAACAAAAATAAATAAAAAAGCATGGAAGTTATCTTCTGGTAAAGAAAAGCAAAGATTTCACTAAAAAGTGCTGCTGATCTTCCTTACCTTGCATTTTCTTTTGGTGTAAGTGTCACTTCTCCATCTAAACCAATATCAATCTCACAGTGTTCTGGTTGGATTCCTATACCAAAGAGCTGTATATCCTGAGAGGTATCTGCCCCAACTCTTGTGTGATCCTAAAAAATAAGCTGTTACTAGGAGACATGTAAACTATCACTCTTTACGTAACTAGAAAAATACTAGCTAAACCACTGAGACTGCACAATCTGCATGCTGGCCTTTGATCAATACTTCTGTACAGCAGAAATGGTGCCACAGTACATTTGAAGACTGTAAAGGTCCCACACAGACTGCTCTTTGCTCTGCACTCTATCTTCATATGGTTCTCAATGAAGCAAAATAAAGCAGTTGACACACAACTTGTGATTTAGAAAGATTCTCAGACTATGCTTGCACCCAAGCAATAAATGCAAGCAGTGAAGAAAACCAGCCATGTCATATAGGCATATCTAAGAGGACAACACAGACAGTAGAACAAGGTGCACAGGGTTGGCTGCTTTTCAGAGAACAGCTATATAGTACAGCAACTCAACTAAATACACTGATCTCTACATCATTTCAAATCATACTGCTGAAATACTTTGCTGCTGTTAGAGGAGAAGTGCTTTATTTGCTACTGTTCAAACACAGAAGCCTTATCTCAGCCACTAAAGTAGAAAAGTAACTACAAAACCAGACAGGATAGTCTTTCATATCTTACTGACAGGGAGCTCACATTTCCTTACAAGTTTATTAGGTCTGTACTTGACACTATTTCACTGTGACCTGAGACTATGATAAACAGAAAGCTAGTGGCACTAGGAATATACATTTCTGTACATTTTTAACACTGCTTCCCCCCCTTAAGGTTTTCTGTCATCAAAGACTATTTTCTCTTACTGATTACTACTACATATCATCTCTTTATGACTAACTCACTGAATATTTAAAAGCAATCCTCAGTTCACTAGCAAAATGAAGTATCTAACACGAGGCTCTCACTTCAAGTTCAGCCCAAAAAAGCAGTTCTAGTCACATCCTGTCTGGAAAAGCTAGAATTTCTCTTAATGCTGGAATACACCAAGCACTTCTCCCACTGCTGGCCATCAGGAGATCAATTAGGAAAACAATGAAGCTGAACTGCAAAGGAAGAACAAAAGACTTAACAGTAAGTAAGTAAGTAAGCAGCCTTATTCTATTTTGTTGCAACCCTCTCTACAAAAATACGCTCTGAATAACAAATTAAGACAGAAATTCAAAACAATAGTCAAGTGTCCTTTCATTCTATGCAAACATCCTGCTCACATTCTTACCTTTAAATAGTAAACCAAAAGCTCATTGAGTGCAGGGTCAGCATTCAGGTTCACCAGGTAACACTTGTCGTCTCCAACCTTGATACCTGAGGACTCAAGGGAAATTCCCATGCTCTCTAGCTGTCTTTGCCTCTCCTGCAAGCACAAAAAATAGGTTAATCTTGCCTACTGCAATACGTAGACTACAAGAAGAGCAAGTAAATGAAAGCAGAGCAACTGAAACTGAAGATGCACATGCTGAGCATGCATGCTGTATATTGCTGTCAGACACAGAACTTAAGACACTGGTCAAGTACTGTATGTTTAATAGAACTTAATTTTTACACACTAACAATAAAAAGTTAGATCTAATGTTCAAACACCTGTTTCCCCAAAGTGGAACCTGCTTACCTAAGCAGCCCTATTGATTTTATTAGAGCTACCTATAAGAAGCACAATGTGGCTTTGAACCTCTGTCAGTTAAAAACTGGTCTCTGTCGCAATTACTTCAAAGATAATAGAGAGCATCTGTCACTCATTTAGCAGCTGGCCCAGCCATAACCCTTGACAATACTCATAGATAATTTAGAAAATAGCATGCCACAGTTTAATTGTTTTGCAATAATATTATTAATTCAGCTAAAGGATCTACTCAATCATATGTCATTTGCTTTGCTTTTGTGTGTGGGGGGGTTATCTTTGGCTGGTTGAGTTCAGTTTGTTTTTTCCTCTTGCCTTTTTTATTCCATTTAAATAGTTGTTGCAACAAACACTAGAATGGGAAACCAACAGTACTTGTTCTCTAAATTACAGATGGTAGAAATGATGGAAAAGTACACTGGAATTCAAGTGCAATAATAATAAATATTAATGAATACATATAAACATTTTCCTTCTCTGGTTAAGAAGTCACTAAAAGCAAAAGCAACAAATATTGCCCAAAATTCTGATCCTTTTGCAATTCTCAATTTTCTTAGTTACTTCAGGGAAACATGTCCAAGGATCCACTGTGGTCTTATAAACAAATGAGCTGCCCAAAATTTTACCTCAACATTTCTACAATACCTGTGCAATCTCTTCTGTTTTCCTTAGTTTTTCTTCCCAGGTGACTGTCAGCTCTTTTATTAGTTTTTCAGATTCTTCCAATTTTTCCTTCAGTTCAGGTGCCTTCATGGCCTAAAAGACAGAAATTAGCAAAAACATTCAGCTACTCTCCCCACTGTATCATCTGCTTGCACAAGGAAACTGAACACAGCAACATAATATGAAATGCAGCAGGCATGGATTTCAACTATACTTCCAGGTTTTTCATGGCAGAGGATGAAGACAATTGCAATGGAAGAGGACAGAACCAACCTAGAGAGGGTCCAGAGCTGAAAGAGCTGAAGATCAACATAGCTCCAAAAGCTAATGGAACCAACAAAATCTCTGGACTTGGCCACTCAAGCTTCAGTGTCTGTATACAAATATACGAATATTTAACAAATGTATGTCTTAGCTTAGAAAGTTGTTCCAAATACAAATTCCCCCTCAATATTTAGCCTTCCACTCCATCTTGCTTTCTAAGTGTTCCCAGAGCCATGTTAAAGCTTTCAGACTGACCCTGTTGATGACTTCTAAAGGCAGGCACGCTCTGGAACTAACACAGACTTCCTATTTCACAACAGGAAACAACAGCAAAGGGCTTGAATATGTCCAGTGCCAAGTAACAATTGGTAACTGGAGTTATAGGCTTGCCTGTAACTCTACCCAATGGTTTTTAACACCTTCCTACTGATTGTGCTCAGCCACAGTCCACCAACAGCTGAGAACATGACACAAAAATATCTTCTGATTTAAATACATGAGATGGGAACAGATTTTTGTTTACAAAATATCAAATACCTCCTTTTTCTTCAAGCAGAATTTCCCATTTCAGCCTGTAAGGAACTGTTCACACATGTCACCTAACAAACCATCCTACCCTGATACTTTACTCTCCAATTGGAAGTATAAATCTAAGCCATACGGGAATCACACAGTGTTACCTGTTAAGGCAGCAAAGCAAATTGCTGATGGTTTCAGTGTTGCAGCTTTGACAATATTTTAGAGCTTTTCATAAATGTCATGGAGAGAAATGTCCCACACAATTTGTGGCCCAATAATGGACTTACAGCTTTTCACATTTGGCATCACAAAATTCTACAGTCCACCAATGCAAATAAAACCCAACAACAACCAAAGAATTCCTGCTAATAAGTCTACAGAATGAAGTTGTACTCTAGCTCTTATATGTGCTGCATCAGTTATGGCTTGACATGAAATTCTTCATCAACAGTTTCTTCTGTTATAAACCCCTTTATTCTCAAGGTCACTATCAGTACCAGCAGTCATTAAAAAGTTACCAAAAATATGTAAACACTGTTGTATTTATTTCAGGAAACGAAGTTAATTTGAGGAGGTAAAAAAAATGCAAGCCTCTTCCTTTCTTCATTTTGTAAGGCTTAAAAAGAAAGCTATTCTTCTAGCCAGAAGCTGGCATTTCCTTGGGGAAACTCAGTTTACATTGTGCTGTGAGTAACATTACCTCAGCTTGGGAGAGCTGTTCTTTCAGTTTTTCAACTTCTTCACGTAATTCTCTGATCACCCTGGCATTTGGATCTTCATTCACCACAGCATGATTAACTATCCTTTTGGCTCTGTCTGCATATCTAAGAGTAGAGAGTGTTTCCTCATAGTTGTCTGCTGCTGGACTAATGGTGGCTATCATGGCAGTTTGGCTGTTTCCTCCCAAGTTATCCTGGAGAGCACAGCAAGACAGAAGTTGGAGGGTTAAAAATTGTTCTGGCAGTATACAATCTCTTCACAAAGATACTTAAAATACAAAGCTTACTGTTTCCATACTGAAAAGTACTCTGGATATAAACTAACCAGTATGATCCATAAACATTTCCAGCCACCTCTGCCAGCTTTGCTTACACTCTTGACTGAAAAATGCCAAATAGGAATTACCTAGAATTAACACAATACACTTAGCTGTCCACATTCCTTGGAACAACTTGCAGCTATTAGAACTCCTTAGCAAAATTCTTTAGAAAACAGATGAGAAGTCCACGCACACAATGATCCTACAAGCTATTAAAGCTGCTATCTTGTGAACAAGGTGAACTGAAAGAATTACCTTGAGAAGCCAAGTGAGTACAGAGTCTCTGTAAGGCACAAACTTGTTTTTCCCCTTCCCTGCTGCTTGGTCAGCAAGTGATGATATAACCAAGCCCAGTGTTGAAAGTGATCTGTAAATCCAACACAACAGAAGAGCTTTAACACATAATCCAAATGCAGCTTTAAAATAAAATACAGAAAAGGAGATTGGCTAAAGCATTTCATTTATGCTCCACAGAACTTCACACCCAAGTTCGAAAATACCAGAATAATTAAAGTTGTAAATGACCACAGGAGATCAGCTAGTCCACTGCCCTGTTCCAAACACACTACTATATTTATTCAAGTTACACACTTGGAAGAAAGTGTTCCATCTCATCTAGTACTAAGACCAAGTTCAACTTCAGTTGAAATATTTTGGTATTTAAAGTAGTTTGAAAAATGCAAAGCAGATTTCTTCAGCACATGATTGATTAGATATCTACCTTCTCAGCGACCTTGGACACTGTCTCATGACACTGTCAGGAGTCAACATTGACAGCACAGCAGGAATCTCCTGTCTCTGGAAAAAATGTCTTAAGAGCAGTGGCTCAACAGCAGACTAGAACTGAACAATTTTCTAGCCATAAGGAGGCATGTGCAAGACAAAGCCAGCTGTGGCCCAGGAGAACTGGTCTGCCTGGTGGCCCAGTAGCTAATCAGCCATCCCACCAAAATGGAAGACTGCTTGTTAGAAGAGACTGATTGATTAGGAGGTCCCCTGACAAATAGGTTGGCTTATAACTGAGGTGGAGCCTTACTAGCTTCTGGGGGGGAATAGACCAAACAATCTCCCAGTTAAAAAAATATTGCACAAGCATGAAAGAGAAAAGCCTCCAAATGGCTTAGCAAACAGTCACATCCCAAACACCACTCTAGAAGCATGAGGAAAATACAGATTAACTTGTTCATTTTTGTACATGTTGTGACTTCTACCACCAGGGATAACTGTATCAGCAATCTGTGGAACGCATGTGTGCATTATATTATCCAATTGTTACACAACCCTGTGTAAATCTGAAGTGACATCAGGGCTCTTGGGGTGAGTATGCTTAAGATAATGAGCTGGTTCAGGAGCCTGAGAACATTAAACAGATGCCTAAAGGGTTTTAAAACAGACAGCATTGAAGCCCAGGAGCATACTGGTCTGTCATACTCATGCCCAATTATCTAGCTACTCTTTGTAACTACCAAAGAAAATTTCAGCACCTTTCACTTTGCTATTAGATAGTTAACTAAGTCTTTAATTGCACTGTCCCACTCCTTTGAAAAGAAACCTCAAAAGAATAGAGCAGTACTATTTCAGCTGATAGGCAGTGTTTACACAGTATTTGTAACAGATCCTTAGTTCCGCTTGAAACTACCAGTGCTTCAGAGGTAACACTTAGAAAATGTCCAAAATGTTGCAGACGATTATTTCAAGGTAGGTGTCTTGAGGGGAAGGTAACAAGAACCATTGCATGTGTCACAAAAGATGTCCTATATTGCATTTAGTGCAAAGCTATATGAAGACAGTTTTAGTTTGCGACCTAAACAAAAGCCTAACCACCTCTGAACGCTTGTGGGCAGAGGATGGGGGAGGAAGAATGGGTTCTTGCCTCCAGTCCCTGGTCTCCACAGACAGAGATGAATGACAGCAAACTAAACAAGGAAGAGCAAACAGTAGGATGCTGGATACTGCTCTGTAGCAACCTCCAAGAGTACAACTGAAAGCATCACCAGCGTATGTGCAGTGGAGTTCCCCTTCAAGAAGCATGTTCAAAAGCTCCCCCGGCCCATTTTCCTCTTTAAATGAGGGGAAACATCCAAACCAAAGCAAAAAACTGAGGGAGGGAGAAGAAAAGGATGCTCAGAAGGTGGAACAGAGATTTGAAAAGGTCTCTCACTAAAAGCTATTTCACAACAGGGCTGCAACATAAATTTGAGTTAGGGTTACTGTATTTTAATGAACAGGAAATGATAAGCTAGGATTTATTAACACAGGATTAAAAGATGGGATGATATTTCTGCTTCTCAAATACTGACTTTATTTAAAGACTGTTAACATCTGCCACAAAAGCCAAACAAAGTCATTTATGTATTCTGCTTGAGATTTCATAACACAAAGCTGTTTAAAGACTTTAAGGAAAGCAGTAAAAGAAATGGCTACCCAACAAAATAATTACAGGACTCAACTGCTGCTTTCCTTCATGCTAAATGACACAGCAGAGATCTGTCATTACTCTGATCCTATCTCACACTACTCATATAATGAATCAACCAGAAGGCCTAAGCCCATAGCACATGGCAGACCAAGGCAGTTCAGAAGCAGCAGAGTGAACTGGAGTGGTGCAAGGGCATGGGAAAGTGCCACTTCTGCACACTTTCTGTTCTCTTTCTCCTTGTTCCTCAGGCATGACCAGTCTGCCCTTGCTGGCAGGCAGTGAGAAGCTCACACACTGCCACCACCAGCCTGAGTCAGCAGCATTCAAAGGGAAATGATGCTTCCTCACCCCAGTGAACATCTCTGACCCTAAATGACACCCATTCAAGCTACCTCTGTACAATTTACAACCAAAGTCTTCAAATAGTAGAATTTATCTTTCTATTAGTTAACTATGAATACAAAAAAATCTCCCTAAAATCAGCTTGGAGCCAGACCTGCCCCAATCAGTTCCTTCTCCCACCTCCATTTTCAAGGCGTCTTTCTGCATTCTCAAGTTAAAATGACAACAGCTATGATTTTACTAATCAGAGTTACAATTGCAGACTGCTCACAGAAAGTACTTTTCTTAGCCACTAATTGACAACTTGTTTATTCTGCTTCCTCCTACTATTGTATTCTAGACATTCTTTGACTACACCACAAAGACTTGTTAAGCATCTGCATTTCTATGCTCAGTCTGGGAACTAGCACATCCAGCTTTCCTGTGAGGTATGGCAAGCCCTCCAAAAACCTCAATAATAAAGATCAGAGACCCAGCACCTTTGCCAAGGCAACTCTGCATCAGTTCTGAGAAAAACCAGACAATCATTATTACAACTTTATGAAGATGTTACCAAAATGACCCCACTCTGTTGTTTCAGTTAAGTGGGAGAGCAATCCATCACCTTCGCCCTGCAACATGCTGGCCCAAGACAGGGAAGAGAGCCTACAACAACATGAGTTGTAGGACCAAGGTGGCAGCTACCAGCCCCCTAGCCAGGTTTCCTTGGAAACAAACAGCACAGACTCCTGCAGAGACTGGCTGAACATCACACTAAGCAGTTCAGGTACACACAGCTGAGAATAGTTTTTTCCTGCCTTGTAATACATGACCAGGTACATTATTTCCACATTCGTCTCTAAAAGAATAAAACATTGCACAAGAAGCAAATTTATTTGCCAGGTGATTTCAGCAGCTCCATTTTTGATCTCATTAAACATAAGACATGCTACCAATACATGTTACTGCTTTTGTAGAAGAGAATAAAAACAATACCAGGAGCTAACATAGTAAGGCATATGGTTTAAGTACACTGTATCAATCCAAAACAAGATTAATATCTTTCCCTAATCTTTTGGGAAAGGTTACAGAAGATGTACACAATGTTCTCTGAAGAATCAGTCTAATAAAACTTGTATATACCAATTCTGAGGCTTCCAGTAAAAGGCTTGATTAAAGCTCCAAGTAACAGCAAAAGCCCAACAGAAGACACCAAGCACAGCACTAAGAATCCTCCTTCACCTGACAGTTACAAAGGAGATTTCAAAGAGAGAATGCTTAGTGAATGGACTAAGTAACACAAATTTATACCACACAAGTATTTATTTGATGGGAAAATGTAGAGCTGACCACTTTTCTTTTAAAAATATCTTTTAAAGAAAGTTGAGTGCTTGCATCTGAAGTCCTGTACTGTCAAAGAGGTTCAGCAGAGGCAAAACTGCCTTACTCTACTACAGTGATACTACAGAAGTTGAACACTGAACAAAATATCCTAATTAAAAAGAAAGAAGAGATGTTTTTCCTGTATCTATAGCTACACTTACAGTTTGTTTACAGTTGTTGAGAGACTTGGCATTTGAATTCTTCCCCAACAATTAGAAAGAAACATTTAATTTCACCTTTGTTTATGCAAAATACAAATACAGTTTCTAGTAAAACCAACCTGAATTTAATTAGCAACCTGTGGGGTAAAGGTACAATAGCTGCCATTAGGCAAACAGAGCCACATCATTTTGTTTCACAAGGACCATGACAGAGTGGCTACCAACATGATGCATTAAACACAAAGAAGATTAGAAATTAAGCCAGAAAGAGCAAACATGTTCAACCTCTAAAAAGAGGTTATTTAAAATCATTTTAAGGATGAATGCTGTTCCAGCACACTTTGTGCTGTCATTGTTAACTTTAAAAAAATCAAAACATTTTGTAACATTTAAAAATTAAATTGAAAAAGCAGTAGCTGTTAATGTAACAGTTAAATTCTTTCCCAGGAAAATTAGTGTATTTAAGGCAGTGGTAACAGTGCACTGAATTCTTGCTTTTGGCAAATATCACAGTAATTACAGTAAAAAAGTGGAAACTTGTCATTGCTTGTGTACAAATGCTTAAGGCAATGCTAAACCAACATAGCTTCATTCTGATCTGGTTTTCTTAAATTGTGAATTATACTCTTACTTATTTTAATACATGTTGGAACAAAGCCATTCAACTGTGCAACTCTGCATTCTTCCTTGAGCAGATGAGACAAACACATAAGCCTGGGGACAGGGTGTATAAATGAATCACAAAAGGTATATGCTTAATTAAAGAGAGCTGCTGTCATTTTTTCCGGATTAAATTCATATAGCACTCATTTGAGTCAAGCATGAATCAGGGTCCCAATGCCAATAGAAGGAAACGTGGTGTTCAGCAGCAGAGCAGCTGAAGGAACCGTATTGAACTGCTTCTGATGAAGTCCACTGTAACAAGCACACAAAGAGAGGAGGCCAAAAAACCAACAGTGATTCTTACAAGATTAAGTTTTGCAACCTGCATATGCCAAAGTCTTACTTATTTATGTTGCTGCCTTCCTTCAGCCTTTCTCCTGCAGCTCCTGTTTTGGACACTCTCTCACTCCCAGCCAAATCCACCAAGCTGACCTTGCTGACTTTCTCTCCAGAATTCTGTGCAGGTGGGACACAGAGAACAACAGATAAGAAACATTGTCACAAAGTGCTACCATGTTTGACACTGGCACTGTTCTTCATAATAATGTGGGTTAAAATACCAAATTCATGAGAAGAGAGGAGATGGAATTGTTAGAGGTTTTTGCAGGCCTTTACTATGAAATATATGAGTGACTCTTAAAGGGCTGAAGAGTTAATTAATCAGAATCAGCTGTTTGGTAACATCAGTAACCTTATTGGTACAGCAAGCCATTAAAAGGTATCAAATCCAGCAACATTCATGGTGGAAAAATAACCTTTAAAAGTGATCCGATTGTTTTCTCTCCCTGGTGTGCTTCCTCACTCTCCCAGGGCTCCCTCAACCTTACCATCTTGCCAATATTTTGGTGAAAACTGGACCCCATGGTATTAAAGGTAGACGCACAGCTAAACGGACCATGTAAGTGGAAGAGGAAGGAAGAAGAATTCACCACAACCTCAGAAATTAATCAACAGAAATACATACACCAGACTGCAGGTCATGAAGTGTCTGAGTCACTATAATATTGAATACAGCATGAGAGCGGCTGCTTTCTTCATTCATGTTGGTTGCAGCAACTGTTCTTGATTTGTTTCCCTCTGACATCAGTGACTCAATATCCTAGAGCAAAAAGAGTAAGAAGTGATGCTAGGATAGAAGCAAGTATTGTGCTTGTTGAAAAAAAACCCCCCATCTAGTTGGAAGGGTGTGTATGTGTGGGAGAGAGGAAGGGAAAGTAGAAGTAATGAGAAAATTCGTTGCCCATTTTGAGATATATTGGTTATATTACAGAGGGTATGTAATTCCACAGAAAGAAGTTAAATTACATCTCTGTTTTAAATGCTGCACTTAAAAGCCCAGCAAATACAGTCAATGCACCTTCTCCTTATCTGCTGCTGAAATATGCTGGCAACACCTATAATACAAGTCATACTGTTTAATGCCAGTAATCAGGCCAGCACAGATCTGCTTACACAAGCGAACACAATGCATGTCTTCACTGAGGTGCACTAATACTATCTTCACTTAATTGGCTCAAAGGGTTACCTCACTTGGAGCCCTTCCCACATACATGAAAACAAAGATGGCTATGCCAAGTCTGAGGGATGTGCTTGCTGAGTCTTCCAAAACAGTTTCATGAAAGTCATCAGCCAAAAGCTAAGTATGAACAAAATCTTCTAGAATCTGAACAAAGGTGTGCTTTCAAAGTATGCAATTCACCCTAACAGCTGCCAAAGCAGTTTTTATAACTCTATAATATGCACAGATCCTTCAGGAAAAGAAAAATACCTATAAAAGTAAAACAGTTTCCACAATACTATACAAAGAATTAAAATTTTTTAAAAACTAACAATTCTAAATCACTGTCCTCCTTAAAAAGAAATTCCTATGCAATTCATACAACTGCATTGCTTTAATTATTTCCATTGTAGCTAGAGTTCCTTGGCTTCTACAATACTGATTTATCTGAATGTGTTTTTGTAACTCAGGTGGGCTCAAATGCTGTCATGATTTAAATTATAAATGACATAGGCCATGTTGTAACTCCTCATGCAAAACATCTGTATAAAATAAAAGGTTGTATTCGACAACAAAGTCAAAGGAATTCATGCCTGAAGACTAATATTCTTATTTTCACAGAAACACGGAATCATTAAGTTTGGAAGAGACCTCCAAGATCAAGTCCAGCTGTCAACCTATCACCACCATGCCACTAAACCATGTCCCTCAGTACCACATCTATACATTTTTTAAACCCCTCCAGGGATGGCGACTCCACCACCTTCCCGGGCAGCCTGTTCTGTACCTAACCCAGAATTCCAATGCTTAACACAGAAGCTTCATATTTCCTGTGTCAAGGAAACATGTTCTTGGTATATACTATATGCAATGAAATCTGCAAAATAGAGATATTACTATTATATTTTTAACACTTTAACATTCAACTCTTTTACATGAAATAAATACTCCTGAAGCACTAGAGCAGATCTCTGCAATTGCAAGACACCATTAACACCCAAGAACTAAAAGAGGCAGCCAGACACTAGCATCTCTCTTATAAAATTCCCATTGCTTATGTACACAGGTATCACTTATAAACTTGGCATTGGTTTAGATTTACCTCAAAGTTGGTGACAGCCAGCTGAGACAGGCCATCTACATATGGTCCCAAAACCTTGTGCTCTCGAACCTTAAGGGACTGTCGACTCCTAGGGAATAAAGCAGACTTTATGCACAAAGCACCAGTGTGAACTTGTATTGAAAGACAAAAGTTAGAGTATGAAATTGTAAGAATCTTCTTTAGAGCAGAAATCAATTTATGCCTTTTAATTGTAACAGAAGGAAGTCTTCCAGAACTGCTTTTAACTCAAATTAACAGAAAGACAAATTAATCTAACTGGTTTTAATCTATATACATCAATCTATATACATGTTTTCAATGTATCCTCCCACTACAGTAATTGTGGCTGGAACAAAACCTGAAATGTCTTTACTTGGCAGAAAAAATGCTGACCAAAAAAAAAAAAAAGAAAGAAACAAAAAATCTCCCCCCAGCAATTTGCTAAAGCTTCAATTCTTGTATTTTCCACATTTTATAGACATAGGAAGTAAGCTGCAAATTTACCTTTTAACTAACTTGGATGCCTGTTCACCTAGGGCAGTTATGCACAAGAATCAAAATACACCCACATATATCAATGCTCAGATGAAAAAAACCTATCAAACTACCTGCTCTAGTTATCACCAATGAAGAGAGCCTATCCAATATTTCTGTGTATCCAAAGCAGAAGAGAGACTGCCATGAGTATATACTGAGGCATTACTCTTCCATATTCAGAAAGTTCAATGTCTAAACTACAAGAACCAAGTTGTAAATTAACTTCAAACTCCTCCTAGTAGATAAAAATTCTTACCTGAATACATTCTGGATCATATGTCAAAAACACCCCAGAATTTACTTGTGTACAGTCTTCCTTTGGTACACTACTTCATATAGTATTTGTTTGCAACATTACAATTGTATCCTAACAGTTAAATCGATCCACACCTGTTACTACTTCATATATAAGCTTTAAATGCATGTTATATTCTCTTATTTCTGGTGTTTGGTACTTAGTCCTTTCTGAAGAAGTTGAATAAACATACATTCTGAGAAAACCTCCTCAAGGACTTTCAAAAGTCATTCCTACTTTTATTGTTTCAGACAAAAATAAGAAAGGCTGAGGGGGAGAGTGGAGCTACTCACCCTTTTGGGTCAAGCAGATCTCTGACTTTCTCATTGTAGATTTCCATATAGGACACTTCAACTTTGAAAGTATGAGATTCATTTTCTTCCACAGAGATTCTCTGAAATAAAGCACAACAGAGCCGTGGGATCAGACCCAGCTGCTCTGCATTGCCCATCATTGAAAAGGATTTTCCTGAACCTAAAGGAAAAAAAAAAAAAAGAAGAAAGTGCTTTAGAAGGTAGTTGCTGAGCTACTTATTTGTTCATGAAGCACATTTTAATTCTCTTTTTATTCCTCCAGAAGCACGTATCAGAACAACATGACATGTTATTCCAGACACATACATTGCTCTTTAGACTACAAGGTACAGGTAAAAAAACCAACCAAACAACCAAAAAACAAAGAGAAATTACACTGAAGGTTTCTTTCAGCAAGGCCATTACTTGGGACCCCTTTGCATACACAAACGACCAAATGAACCTGCAGCATGAACTACTCCCTTCAGCATTTGAAAGCAGCCTGAACAGTTAGGAACTAGGAACATATTTACAGAGCTGCTTTAAGAACTTTGTCACTGGCTACACCAAATGTTTGACATCTCACATCAAGATATTTCCAAATGCAATTTTTAAATATTCTCTAACTTCATGTTTTGCTCTTCCCCTTCAGCACAGGAGACTCACCTGTCTGTCCATAGGCAAAAATACAAGCATTATAGCCCTGAAAGGCCTTTTCAAGAATTCCTTCTCCAAGGCACTTGAACACCACTTCTTGACCTAGAAAATAATTATTAAAGTTTACTTTGACTTGAGGAACAGACTAATTTACTGAAAACCAGAAAAAAGGTTTGCAAACTTTTTTCCTATTGAGTGCACTGATGAACAAATGATTTCACATCCATCTGATTGACAAGTTCAAAACTGCTGCCTGAAAGCTATGTCTGTGTTTAAATATATTGCTGATTTTCCTGTGAAGGGAGTAGTGTCATAGTAGTTTAATGCTTAGAAAATAACATAGATGTCTAAATTTTGTAGTAGTTATCAAATTTGCAATTAATACACATTCTTTAATCACCAGCTATACACAATTCTGTAACAGAACTGCAGTGAAACCCATGAGTCAACCAGAATATTAGAGGTACAACAAATATCATGCTAGAAATAGTCAGAGTGGTTCTCTTGGGAATTGGCCTCAAGTTTCACCATAAGCTATTATGATTCACCCTGTGGCAAGGTGATGCTGGAAGCAAGATAAAAGCATTCCAGTGACATTCAGGGAGGAAATGCATATTAGGACCTTGTGAGACTTCAACAGAGCTGTTTGAGGAAATATTCTGCCAAACCCATAGTTTGAAACATCACCTGCAGAATGTCATTGTCTGAAAATTTTCTCCCTGTGCCAGGCAGATTTTAGATGTGCTTCAATCTTTTGGATGTAAAAGATGAAAACATGCATAGTGGTTGTTTCTTTTAATAGGAAAACCCAGAATTTGTACACTATAAAGAAGGTCAACAGGTTATCTGCACTGAGTTCTGATCAAGAGAACAGCACCAGCTGGATGCACACCCAAAACAAGCAGAGTTTTGCTAGGGACAGTATTTATACACCTTCTGGTGTTTGGTTTTAAACTGACCTTACTGTCTGGTGACTTTCTGAACAGCTATGATCAGTGGCATCTCTCACTCTGGCAAGTTTGTTTCAGCAATTGTCAGTGACAAGAAATGAGTTTGTGTAGTGGATGCAATAGTAACGTCTTTCATCCTCAGATGGAACATACTGACATAAAAAAATACCTACCTAGACACTTATGCATTGCATGAGAATATTTACAGTCTATGATCCTCAAGTAATTGGTAGCCCAGAAAACCCTTGCAGAGCCACCTTGGAATGATTATGGAATGATTTACAGGCATGATGATAGGACTAAAAGGTATTACATTATTTTAATCCTCCTTTAGCTTTAACCTAATTTCTCTTCTGCTGTAAAGGAAAAACTAGCACATCAATGCCCTATCAAATGGTCTTTGTGCATCTTTCCAGTTGAGTTTCTAAACTTTTAAAGCATCACTGCTCCTTGGATTAACACAGTTCAGAAATGCTGGATACAGGAATTAGAAACAGAGGAGAATCTACTGTACTCTGAAATAACTCCATCTCCTCCCCCATGCACATTCAGTCACTTTATCATTTCTGTACTGAGAGCACAGTGTGCAACAAGCTAGAAATAGCTACAGAGAATGTTAAACTACTGAAGAACAAATGAATGAAAAACATGTATCAGCATAAGATTTTAATAAGAATATCCAAGATGTAAAAATTTGCTTTCCAGCTCCTGAAGGATCATTTAGAATCTATCAAGAGGCTGGGACCCACTTACTGCCTTGATGAGCAACATAATGCAAAATCAAAGATGGAAGCTGAGTATAATTATTAACAGAAAAAAGCACACATATTCTGGAATAATTGTGACTGAAGAATAAAACCATTTGTCAGAAGAGATAAAAACTTTTATCACCCACTTCTGACCAGCAATAAACCAGTAACCTCCTCCATGTTTCTCAAGAATATACTAAAATGTTTTAAGACTGTGCACAGTCACAATAACCATAGGATGACCTACAAAATATCTTACTGCTAAATACCAGGGAAGAAACAGTTTGAATCTCACAGACAAAGCTGGAGATTGGGGGTTTTTTCCCAGAAGAAATTTACTTTTCAGTCTACACAAACTGAAATTCAATCAGAGCCTGATAGATCATTCTAAAATGGTATGTTTATTATGGTCTTTGAGAGCTCAGCAATAGCAACATAGACAAAGTTGTCATTAAAGAGTGATGTTTATAGAAGCCAGTCAAATTATCATGGGATAAAATAAGATTTGTTTTTATGTACACTCACAGAAAAGAACACAAGATGTTAAACTTCAATTATGGCTATTTTATTCATCTGTTAATACAGTGCACTGTGGAGGGGAACAGCAGATCATCTAGGATATTTTGAAACCTCACTGCTTCCCCCATTAATTTTATTAGTGAGGTTGCAAACTGATTACAAACTCTCTATTATACAGCATTATGTCTATGTGCACCTGTGGTCAAAAGAAATCATTGCCTACACTACTGCATTTTTGTTTTGCTAAATAAACCTATACTGCCTGCAATTAATACTTTTGCTTATTTACTGGACTTTTCTTCCACAGATGCGTGTTTAAAGATGTAAGCAAGGGTTTTAACCTGATTCTAAATTTAGAGAAAAGGGGGGAAATACAGGAAAAATTACATTTATTAACAGAAACATTTCCCCTACACAACCTTTATTGTCTTTAAAACAGGGATTCCCAGACTTCTAGCTGGCTAACACCATATAGCCTCTTCCAGAGGCAAGTAAATGCAGGACACAGAAACACCCATCCCTTCTCCCATCTTCTGCTGAGAACATGGGCAAGCCTTAGGTGGCTGATGGACCTGCAGCCAGTCAAGCTGGGGAAAGCATACCCAAAGCTGCCAGAGAGCCCAGGGTAAGTACAGTTGCTGTCAGTTCTTACAGGACAAGATCTCCTGCCTGCCCATCCCTTTGAGGAAAGGTCTAGAGATTTCTCTTAGAGACTAAGTCTAAATGACCTTGTTTACTTTAAGGAGCAAGACTGTTAACCTGGAATCATGCAGTAAGGAAGATTATCAGACAGTGTTGCTGTATGCTCTGTAACTCCAGTCATGGCCACAAAGTGGAAGGCTGTGAAAGGGATGCTCTGCTAATCAGAAGCTGAAACCCACTGGTGGATGCCCACTCAGTTCTGGAGACATACTGGAAAGTAACATCAAGACAATATGGAAAGCTCTTCCACTTTCACCAGGCAGCTGTAACTGTCTTCATAGCTTCAAGACATTTACCTATGCATTTTGACAAGCATAACTGCAAGCCTGAGGCCAACAGTGGTGGTGGTGAAACACCAAATTAGTAACTCTCAGCCTCTCAGAAGGCTACTTCCAGTAGGAGAATGACCCAATAATCTTTCCATCAGCTCCTAGGACTGAATATATTCACATGTTCAGCACTCCAACATGCTCTTGACATTCTTCCATAAACATAAACAGCAAAATAATAAACATTTCTTTTTTAGCAATTACTGTATGACAGTATTGAAGATTTCTGCATTTGAAATGGTATTTGTGACTTATCTGAAAGCTAAAGGAATCCCATTCTCCTCTCAGAGTTATATTTTTAACTTACATATATTCCTGGAACTCTCATATGCTATGCCTGTGCTATTACCATCCATCAAGGGCATTTAGGATGGCACTTGGAAACAAAAAAACCCAAGTTTTTTCACATGTTCTCTACCCACTGAAATGGCTATTTAAATGGCAAAACCATAAACCAAAGTAAAAGTAGCAGAGTATGCTAGTGCACATGTTAGCAGTGGCTACTGAATTATTAACAGTTCTAAAATAAACCCTTCACATTATCTCCACAGAGCTGCAAGTGAAAAAACCTGCTTAGAATCTGAGCCAGCATGAATTATTAGAACATTAAAATCTGGAAAGTATTTAAGAGAATAAAAAGTCCCTGAAAATAAAAAGATAAATCCATATCCTGACACACAAGAATACAACACAAATTTCAGAAATATATTTTAGTATTCTCTCTCATATCTATATGGTTTTTCCCCTCCTTTTCCTCCAAATCATCCCCTTACAACTTCTGAAGCCCCTACTGGTAGATCCGATGTTCCTAGGGAAACCTCCACACTGCAGAGGAACTCAGAATCACAGAATCATTACGGTTGGAAAGGACTCTCAAGATCATCTAGTCCAACCGATAGCCCTACACTACTCTTACCCCTAAATCATCCCCTGAAGAAACACATCTATCCTCTTCTCAAAAACCTCCAGGGATGGGGACTCCACCACCTCCCTGGGCAGCCTATTCCAATATCCAACCACTCTTTCAGTAAAGAAATTCTTCCTAATATCTAATCTAAACCTACCCTGGCTCAGCTTAAGCCCATTCCCTCTAGTCCTGTCACTAGTCACAAGGGAGAAGAGGCCAACACCCGCCTCCCTAGAATGATCTTTCAAGTAGCTGATAAGGTCTCCCCTCAGACTCCTCTTCTCCAGGCTAAACAAGCCCAGCTCCCTAAGCCTCTCCTCATAAGGCCCGTTTTCAATCTGCAAAATGAAGCTCTTTAGAAATAAAGTTTAAACATTAAGTTCACTAGACTGCTGAGAGCAAACAGAAGGGGAAAAAAAGGAAGGGAAGGAAAAAAGGGTCACACCCTTTCCAACAAAAGCCCCTTTTTTAAGAGGCAGTTAATTGTTATTGTCTTTCCTAAGCTCTGCTCCTTTAATGACAAACATTCAAGATGTACTGTAACAAAAATTAGTTTCAGTGTCTGGTTTTTAGATGTGCAGTATTTCTAGCTCACAACCACCTGTCCATCTGAATTAGGGATAATTGCCTCATATTAGCACAGACTCATTCAGCCTGGTCATGACTGCAACCTTATGACACAACACTGACATTCCTGAGCCCCCTCCCCTTACACAGCAGAAACAACCAGAACCAAGCAACAACTTGTTATGTACAACACTGAAAAATCAAGTCTCTTTATGGCTTAATCCCTGACCCAGAACATTTTAATAAGCAAATCTTGACAGCAATAAGTTGCAGTTGGTTCCATGATCTAATAGTTAAAATAACACTTGGTTTGTGGCTATCGGAATTATTAAAAGCTCTGCTAGATAATAGTTTTAAAAGAGTCTGTTTAAAATGAGAAGAAAGATGCCCATGGTTCAGCTCGAGGTCCCTTCCAACTCCTAATATTCTGTGATTAACAAGAACCTAAAAGCAAACCAGCTAGCATCATCTAACTACTGCAGCCTACCACTACAGTACAGGCAAAGCAGCAGAGTCTAACACTCAAAGTCTTAATCCATCAAGAGATATCCAGTGCTTCAAATTAGGTGCCACATCATCTATGTTTTAAATGCCTGACCCATACAGCATCAAAACCATACTGAATAACTAAGTTTCCCCCAACAGGTACAGGCCAGGGGTCAGGTGTGTGACACAAAATGAAGTTCTACATTTTATAGAGTGTCCTCTTAAAATAAGTCAAAGGGACAGTAAGGAAGGAATAGGTTTCTCCCATGTAACAGCTCAAATATTAGTCAGAACTATAGACAGACACTTGTGTCTGCTCAAATTCTACAACTTGCAATCTCTCATGAGGGTAGAAGCATCCAGTTCTTTAAGCTAACTGCCTGGACTGTTTCCTTCTGAAACAGCTGCTGAAAGAGCAGGAGTCAGCATATGTATTTCCTATAAAATTAAAGCTCAGCAAAGTTAGGTGTTCAGCCTTTCAGGACAAGGCAGCCTTGCAGAAACACAAAGCTGAGAGTTCAGGCCAAACATGATGCAGCTTATACCCAATGCCCACCCCAAAAAAACCCAACCTAAACAACCACCAAATCCCTCCCTCACTTTAACAGAGATGATAAACAGTTCCTTTTCAGTCTCAATAGCAATTGAGGAGGTTCTGCATCTTGCAATCTCTAAGATGGGATATCAAGCTGTTCAAGAGCCTCCATCTCTTACAGTATCTGAAACCAAAGCACCACTTCCACAAAGGTCTTGTGAAAAGCTTAGTCCTCTTCTGCACTCCAGACTCCCTGCTAACTTTATGAGATACACAATCCTGCAAGGACAGCTGCAAAGATGTCCTTCACGTGTGTTTCATCATATAAAGGTTACCTTCACTACTCCTGTTAGTGATACTGCTGGATCATTTTAGAATCTCAGAACACAACTTTCACTTCAATGGAAAAAATATTTGCTGAAAAACAGCAACAATCCCTGTGTTTTCAAAGGCTGGAAAGAGAAGGTAACTTTCAAACTGAAGTAAGATCCCTTGTACTTCCTTAATATAACTTCAGAAAGAAAATTAGTATGCACAAAACAAGTCTCATGTTCAGCCAAAAAAGTTGAAGATATCTCCAGTTAGTGTATGAGAAAGAAATGCTCCACTACAGTCTGAGAGCTGTTACCAGTCACCCATGTGATTAAGTTCATCCAAACAAGAATCTTCCTCCTGTGCAAACAGTATTAGTGTCAGTAGTATTGTAGATCTGTCAGCAAAGTGAAAAATAAACCAGCCCATAATCATGTGTGACAACTTGAAAGATCCTGGAACAAATGCACACTTCTAGGAGACCACAAACTTTGGTTTTCTTGGTTAAAAAATAAAAAACCTGACAGACAAAGAAAAACAAACCACAACCCCCCCCAAAACCCCAAATGAACAAAACCAAACAGAAAGCCTACCACCACCATAAAAGACTGGTCCACATAAGTCAGCACAGAATTCAGTTATATGTTGTCTGTGGTGCACACCATCCTGTGGGTTTTCTGAAATCCTACAGGTCAATCAACAAAATCTTTTCCATAGTAGGACAGACACAACAGAATTCAACATAATGCAAGTTGGGCATGATTTGGTTTTGCAGAGAGCAAAGCCTGATAGGGTAGTCTAGCACTGGAGAATCTCCTGTTAAACCTTTCACCATCTCACATTTCTCTATTTCTGTGATGCAGACAAATGGGTTTTTCAAGTAATTCAATTTGTCTCACATACCTTTTCTATTTCAATCATTTTACTTAAGCTTGAATCTCACATATTACTTACAAGCACCCTAGACTTAGCTTGCAAGTTTTACAGTTGTTTCCTTGGAACTGCACAACTTTTGCCAATGACATTAAACTTACATGCTCACTCAGAGTCATTTATGGCAGGGAGCATTTAATGACAGAGTCATTCCAGGTGGAAAAGATCTCCAAGATCATCAAGTCCAACTGTCAACCTATCACCACCATGCCACTACACCATGGCCCTGAGTGCCACATTTAAACATATTTTAACACCTCCAGGGACAGTGACTCCACCACTTCCCTGGGCAGCTTGGGTCAATGCCTGACAACACTTTCAGTGAAGAATTTTTCCCTAATATTTAATTTAAACCTCCCCTGGTGCAACTTCAGGTCATCTCCTCTTATCCTCTCACTGCTAACCCAGGAGAACAGACTGACTCCCACCTTGCTACAACCTCGTTTCAGGGAGTTGTAGAGAGATGTAGATGACCTTGGTCTAGGGAATCCTGCTGCAGCAGGGGGTTTGGACTAGATGATCTTTTGAGGCCCTTCCAGCTCCTCACATTCTGTGATTCTCTGATACAAGCCAGGATGCTGTGGTCATCTTGCCCACCTGGGCACACTGCTGGCTCATGTTCAATTGGCTGTTGACCAGTACCTCCAGGTCCTTCTCTGTCAGTTTCCAGTCACTCTTCCCTAAGAGTCTAGCTGGCTTCCAGATCAGTATTCCTTCTCCTGTCCAGCATCCCAGAAATGACAGTTTAGCTCCAAACCTCCTGCTTGTTTGGACTCTGTAAGCATTTTAATTAACAGCCTCTGGTACAATCTTTGGGCACAGGCAACATGACTATTTGCAAGGCCTCTAGGATGATGGGAGTTTGTTCCATATGGCAAAGGAATTACCAAAAACCCCAACCGTAACCAGTTATTATTTGTTTAGTACAATAACTTAAACTGTGAAAAAAACTTAGGGCACCTTAATACTACAAAGGTATCAAAAATGAAATCTTAGCACTTCAGCCTTTGGTTTGTTGGCTCTAAACCAAGAAATGCTACTGTAGTGTAGTATGAGTGCATGCACAAGCAAGTGAACAAGTCAAAAACCCAGTAACTGAGCTGTGAAAGAGTTTTCTTTCTTTGTTGTTGGTTTGGTTTGGTTTTGTGTTTTTCTTTTAATTTCTATTTTGATACTCTGCCAGCCTCATGTTCTAGAGCAGGAATACTGGAAATCACAAGTTAACTTCAAGACCATAGCAAAAAACAAAAACAAAGACAACAACAACAACAACACAGTGAAAGCATTGTTTGTTGTATGCAAGTCTTGCAGCTCACATTCTTACCATATTTCTGGGGGTAAAAAAAACCAAACAAACAAACCAAAACCCAAACAAACAGAACACACACACACACAAAATACACACAGAAAAACCCCACCCAACAACAGCACACCACAGTTCTATGTTGGTGAGGCTTTTTCCCCTGGTGGGAACAGTATCTGAAATGGCAAAAAACCCCCAACACTTCACAGCTTTTTGACTAGTAAGAAAACAACAGATTCAGGCAAGACTTTTCTAGAGTTCAGTCCAACAAGAGGTTCATGTGCATACAAATAATAAAGCTCTCAGATAAGTTGAATTCAATGACACCATCTGAAATAGGCTAGAGAAATCTAGTTTAGACCCAAATTAAAAATAATTAGACCTAAAATCCCACTGAATTCACCTGGAGATGGATTAAAACAAGACAGGAACAAGTTTAACTGGTTAGGGGTGTTTCTCTGGTTTGGTCTCTACAAGGGGGTTAGCATCATGGTGCACCCAATAGGTGCAGCTCACACCTGCACACTGGAGGCAGACAGGGCTGAGATCTGGGTGGCACCATTCCCTCCTTCCTTTAAAAGGAAACAGAGGTGCATGCAGGCACAAAAGGAGGTGCTGTGTGCTCCAACTGCTCTACCAGACTGAACTTCTGTGAATGCTGTGCAGTGCACCTGTGTGGTACAAAAACAGTCACTGGAAGATGAACTAACACACAAAATTTTTCCTGAAGAAACCTATCTTTGCCCAAGCAAGAAACACAGCAGAATCTATGAGCAAGTGCAACTCCTAAGATCTGGGATTTGATACAAGGGGCCACAGCAGCCAGAGCTATATTTTAATACAAGTATATGACAGTTCACTTACAAGATTGCTCACCTCCAACTTCGAGCTGATTAACCCTATCAACCTTTAAGCTATACAACACTATTAATATGAATATCTAAGTGAAATATTTTTTCAATCCTCTCTCCTTTCCACACACCACAGCCTTGAAATCCCAGTGTTCAGAGCTGTCTCTGTCAAAACAAGCCCTCTTTTATGAATATGCTAATACACAAATCCAGTTATGAGAAAACTAATGGGATTACAATCTTGGCCTGGCTATCCAGCTTTTGGGAGGAAGGCATCACAAAGCTGAACACTCAAAAACATAAGAAATCTGAACAATTACACTATGAATGACTTGACCTGAAAAAAAACACACTGAGGAGCACATGCTTTATTCCTTTCTTGTGCACAGGAGCACAGAGCACTGGAAATACACATGTTCAGCACTAGCTCTAGTCAGAAGTAATTTCTGATACAGAACTGCTATTTCTTTTTAAGTGACAGAAACAATTCTCAGAATATTTACAGTATAAAATGTATGAAAAATAGTTTACCTGCATATTTTGTAGTGTTTGATTCATCCATAGACCAGAAGCAGTGATCAAAGGCAAACACCTGTAGAAATACATAAAAGGACAAATTACGAACTCTGGTGACAAACATTTCTCTTAAAGCAGTACAAATCCATGACTATTTAATTGCAGCTAGGCCCTATTGTGTCTGTGGATCCTAAATCAGAACTGTAAAAAGGCTTCAGCAGCAGGAATACTTTTGGGAAATCTTGGGTTGCAGAAGGTGCAATAGTTCTATCTGTATTATACACAACACAAAATCCTGCTTACTGTATCCCTTCATACAGACTCAAAACACCGCCAAAACCTAACAATTGGCTCCACTCTTCTTCAGGCATTAATGCTGAGAAAGTTTCTGGCAACAGGAATGAAACAGCATGGAAAGGACTCAATAGAAAGAACTTGACAAGATTACTTTTAGCAGACATCAACACAAGACACAAAAGTTTTACCATGGGTTGAACTTCTAACCTTTAAGGAGCAAGTAAATAGTATCAGATTAACTGCCTAAACTCAGAGTACAGAACTGGATCTCAGGAGCAGCAGCTCAAAAACTACCAATAGAAAATGTACCTCCAGTAGACAAACAAGCTATCAGAGGCTGCTTTAATGAAAAGGCTTAACACCACTTCACTCAAGAGTTCCAGCTGGGCAGAAATTGAATGAGATTCAACATCGTATTCAGCAGACTTGTGGGCCTGGAAGAGTGTCCTGTAAAACCACTTAACATGTTGGGATTTGATCCAGGTTAGTTTTTCTGCACATCTGAGAGCATCATGGTACAGACCTTTTAACATTGTTGCTTTGACAGCTTTATATTGCCACAAAGACACTTTAAGCTGGAGTGCATTTTCCACATTTTACCACTGTAAACTGACTGTGGATGAATTAATGATATAGTCTGTTTATTTTTCCCCTTTTTGGGATCTCAAGAGGTAGAGAAAAAAGCCAAATAACCTTTCTTATTAAAACTGTGCCTTGACCAAGATTTTCTTTGCCTGGTCTTCCAACAGCTGACCCTTAGTAAGACAAACCATGAAGGTCAACATAGAATCACAGAATGTGAGGAGCTGGAAGGGACCTCGAAAGATCATCTAGACCAACCCCTCTGCCACAGCAGGATTCCCTAGACCAGGTCACACAGAAGCGCATCCAGATGGGTTCTGAATCTCTCCAGAGGAGACTCCGCAACCTCTCTGGGCAGTCTGTTCCAGTGCTCTGGCACCTGAACTGGGAAAAAAAAAATTTCTTGTAATCCCATGGAACCTTCTATGCTTCAGCTTACAGCCATTGCCTCTTGTCCTGTCACTGGGCTCCAGTGAGAAGAGCCTGACCCCATCCCCCTGACACCCACCCTTCACATATTTATAAGCATAAATGAGGTCACTCCTTAGTCTCCTCTTCTCCAAGCTAAAGAGACCCAGCTCCCTGAGCCTTAGAGAAAGAGCCACAGGCTCTATTAGCAGGAACACCAAATTCCCTGCAAGACAAAACCTAAAGTGAGGAAGATGCATCAATTCCTTTTGGCTTTTTGGGGTGCAGAACATGCTGGATTCCCTGCTATTACAGAATTACTATGCAATCTAATCTACAGATATACTATAACCTCTTTCCAAAATGTCTGCTGCTGCAAATATCTCAGAAGGATAAAATTGGGTAGCACAGTAACCTCACCTCCTTCCCTTTCCCCTAGCTTAATGAAAATACACCAAATGGTCTGGGAGAGAACTTGATACTGAGACAACACCTAGTCCACAAGAGTGAAATGAGTTCTGGAATTCCCTTCCAAAAAGGAAACAAGCAAACAAAAACCCCCATAATAATAACAAAAATAATCTAAGAGGGAGATCCCAGTCTGTGGCACAAACAGACACAACTCCATGAAACCACTGAGTGAAAGATGTAGTCCTGCCACTGAACTGCAAGCATAATGCAGCAGTTACTTCACCTTACCTTCCAACCTCCACTAAGTAAGAGGGCATTTTAAATTACTTTTGTGCAGTTGTTCATTGTGCTTCAAATCTAAGCATAAAGAACTGTAACCAACTTTGGCAGTCCAAGAACTCCTGTTTCTCTTCTCATATTCCACTTCTACAGAAATTCTCCTCATGGGACATGGTAACAATATCTAATCTCTCAACAATCAAATGACAAGTAGCTCAATTACAAAAAAACCCAACAATTGGAAGGATCCAAAGCCACCAAATGTCCATTTTCCCACTCTTGAAACTAAGTGTTATCTGCAGTGGATCACACAGTCAAGTTAAAAAGGTTAACCCAACTACACATGCTCATGTGTAATGACTTGAATGTCAATACAACACTACAGTAGGCCAATTTAATCTATTGTCCTGCACATTTTCCCCTTGGTTAACATGGAAAAATCATGACAGGATTATACAACGGCTCAAAATTTTAACATTTCTTGCAAAGAGACTTTAAAACCCCAACTATGCATGCAGCCAACTGTTTCTCAGGGAAAAGCAGGTTTTATTTGATTTTATTTTTAAAAGGTAAAAATTGGTCAGAGTGTTAAAAGTTCAAAAATAATTATGCAATAGGAAAAGAAAAATGATGTCTCAGAACAAATGTAAATACAGCATTTTAGTACATTTTCATACTGAAGATAAAGAAAGAGGACATGGACTTAGCCCATTTATAAAATCTGTTCTGGAAAACTGCCAAATCCTTCTAAAAGAAGTAACAAGATTACTTTAAAAACAAAAAAAATGTTAGGCAAAAAAGTGGAAACTGCTAAGGCATGCACTAGCCACAAAACATGCAGAGCAGCTTCAGTAAAACTCCTTTCTCCATTAAAAATTACTTTGCTCAGTGCTGACAGAACAGTAACCTTGACTATTCCCAGCAATGGTAATTTAAGGAATCATCCAACCAAAGGAATTTTCAGGACAACTCAAACCTTTGGGAAAACAGATTCCAAATGCAAGAATTAACAGAGTAAGAAATAAGGCACACAAGGGCAAGAAACTCTGTCCAAACTAGTGAGGCTCTTCTGCATGTACATAACGAAGTAATGTAATGGGGAACTCCTGTGTGACAGTCTCCTATCTAAAAGCAACCCTTCTGAACATGTTTGCTGTACAAAGATGACTTGATAATTTACATTTTCCTCATGCAGTGCAGGAACTGCAGGACAGAGGCCCAGGAAGAGCACATAAGCATACCTAAGGTCAAGATACAGAACCTATGCTATGGTGAAGAAGAAAAAGCCCTCTAAGTCTCATCTAAGGTGCTCCCTTCCTTCTCTCATCTTCACCGTTTCTTCCATGCAAACAAAATTGGTGGGCATTACTTTTTCTTTTGACAGGAGGACACAGAATAATCATCTTGTTCATTTTTTCTGTGCAAGATCCATTTCTCTGAAGAAGGTATTAAACACCCTGACAATATGATTATCAAAGCTATCAGAAGTTCTATTAATGGCAAAGTCTCAGATTCAATGGCCAAGCCATATCAAAACTACTGCTGTATTTGAACAGAGAGATCTGTGACACACAGAGAACTTTTTATACTTCCAAGCACCCTCTGTAAATTAGTTTTTAACTACATTTTGGAAAAGTAAAAAGTAAATTAGTTTTTAACTACATTTTGGAAAAGTCTATTCCATTTAGGAGTTTTAACATTAAAAGAAAAAAAGGCAAGTATTTTCTGTTTGAAACTCCAAGTTTACAATTGCTACCTGTACCTCCACTAAGATAGCCTGAACTTTCAGTTAGTCTTCTAAACATTTTGAGTCAGACTCTGTGACGATATGGACAAGTTTTTCTGCTTTCTTGCTGCTCTGATGTAAATTCCATAGCCACTATACCAGGAAGCTTAATGTATTTTCAGAAGCTAAGCAAAATGGGAAAACCAGGAAAGACAGGCATACACCTACTTCATGTGACCACAAACACACCTAAGTTCACACAAGTGTTGGGCAGTTCTCACAATAGGACCCCAAATTATTCTGGGCTTTTAAGCTACAGAAGGAACTAGAAAAGAAGCCTTAAATCTTCTTATTTTTGCAAGATTCTATACTTCATCCTAGCAGCTAAAAGAGAAAGCTAGACAGAAGGAAGCAGGTAAGAACCTACCACGCTAGGGTAGTAGCATCTAAACCAGGGGTCCTCAAACTTTTTAACCAGGGGGCTGGTTCACTGTCCCTCAGACACTATTGGGGGCCGGACTATAGTTTGGAAAAAAATGAACGAATTTCTGTGCACACTGCACATATTTTAATTGTAGTAGTACACAAAAAACAGGAAAAAGAATGCAATATTTAAAATTAAGAACAACTGTAATCAACAAAAACAAATAATATTTCAATGTGAACTAGGGGCCTGCTCTTGGCTAATGAGACGGTCAACGTTAGGTTCCATATTTGTCACTGCTAGTCGTAGCAAGTGATGCAAGTGTTCATCAGTTAGTCTGGATCTGATTGGAGATTTCAGATGTTTCCTTCGGGAAAAAGTCTGCTCACAGACATAGGTGCTGCCAAAGACGGTTGCAATTTTGAGTGCATGGTTTCTGAGATTACGATACGTGTCTAAGGGGAGAGATGCATAGAAATTAGTAAGGCTGCTTGATTTGAATGCCATACGCCACCCCCCTCCTTAGCCCGGCCGCGCAGTCCGGAAAGGGTGGCCAGAAGAGACTGAAGGAACTTTGCTGCGCCGGGGCTCTGGCGATTCGCCCGAGTTGGCTGGACCTCGCCCGAGAAGGAGGAGGAGGAGGAGGAGGAGTACAGGGCGGCGGCAGACGGCGCGCGGATTAAGTGGCAGGAAGTCATCTGCGGCTGCTTGGTTTCCCCCCAACCCCCGGCGGGGAGGGGGGCGAGGGAGTTCTGTAAATACCGGCGGGCCGGACTGAGGACCCTGGGGGGCCGTATCCGGCCCCCGGGCCGTAGTTTGAGGACCCCTGATCTAAACTGTAACTTTTTGAGCTGAGTTAAGGGACCAACAGGATGGGAATTTACACTAGCTCTATTACTCCAGTGTTTGACACTGCACAGCATTTGCAGTCTGAGTGGTATGACAGTTGTAAAAAAGCTTGGCCATTGCATGTTAAACATCTAGAAGTAGCCAAGTAACAGAGCTACAAGTCATGGAACACTACTCAACAGGGACAGATCTTGCATAATTGGAAGTCCACAGTAAAAATAAGTACATGAGCTTGAGTATGGACTTACTGTATATTCAGAAGAACTGTAACTCACAGATGTTACAGCACAAACATATAGAAGTGGAAAGTTAGGAGAAAGAATTAGCTGGGAAGTGCTAGATCCTGGTACTACTGTATCCAGAGTCACTGTAAGCATGCACATCACCCTAGGTAATAGAGCTATACTGGCTACCTCTAGGTTATAGAGAACGATGCTCAGTGTTAATAATTACAAGAAATTAAATAAAAGACATGTTCTGGTAACCACAAAGTTTAAGTTAAAGAAAAAAAAAGAGATGGGGTTGTGATTCAGATTTCTTCAGCAAACACCTACAGCAGTTTAAGACAGCTGTTGGTTATTGTTTTGCTAAGGAGGCAGCTAAAGGTAATGGCTTCCACAGCAAAACCAAACTTGAGTGATACAGGTTCACATGTCCACCACAGCAGTGAAAAATCTGGAGCTTTGTCTCAAATTAACCTGGACCTGTGGGTTAAAAGGAGCTTGCAGATTTTAAGCTAGAAGAGCCATTGTGCTGGCTGTGACACAGCAGTAACTTCTCACAAAACTGGAAAAGACAGCCAAGGTGTATTCACATTTTAAATAGCCATATTAACATTCTGAAGAACTTGTTTTTATTAAAGCCCCTGATCAATGAATAAGTAATTTTATTCTTTGAATAAATAATTTTAAAAGGTTTACACATGCAAGTATACTTCTGTGAATTACTTAAATGTAATGAGTACCATATCCAATACTAATTACTAGAATAAGCCAAATGACATAATTAGTTTAGAAAGGAGTTTAATTTCACATTGATTATTAGTTGTTTGGAAGTCTAATCCCCACTATAGACTAGACAGACTCTGAGGCTTGCAGCATTTAGCAATGCATTACCCAGACTGAACATAATCCCTAACATACCTATAATATACCTAAATTATAAACCACTGTAAATGTATAGCTAACATTTAACAGTCATTTCCATCTGATCAGTAGATGGTTAATTAGTCATGTTTTGTCTGCACAGAAAAAAAATTATGCTGGACAGGTGCAGATATTGCTCACAGGACTCTCAATGAAGCACCCAGTTTGACATTAGGTGACTTACACAGCTACCTGGTTGCTAAATTGAAAAGCAAGGGAAATTGTCATTCACCAGGCAGCTCTTCCTACATCCCTATTACAACTGCTGCTGGAGGTAAGTGATAAAGGAGACACATTAGGAATGGCAAAGTCCACACCAGTAAGCTTAATGTAAATAGAAGCCATTTTAGACCTACGAAAATAAAAGAGAAAATCTGAAGGCAGCCTAGGGCAACAGCTCAAAGCTCAACTGGGAACAGCTGTTTTACCTTTGTCACAAAATTGTACCAATACAGCTCAGGGACTGATCTGCTGAAAAGTAGCTTGGTGGAAAAAGACCTTGGAGTCCTGGTGGACAACAGGATGACCATGAGCCAACAATGTGCCCTTGTGGCCAAGAAGGCCAAGGGCATCCTGGAGCGCATGAAGAATAGTGTGGCAAGTAGGTAGAGGGAGGTTCTCTTCCACTTTACTCTGCCCTAGTGAGGCCTCATCTAGAGTACTGTGTCCAGTTGTGGGCTCCCATCTTCAAGAATGAAAGGGAACTTCTGGAGAGGGTACAGAAAAGGGCTACAAAAATGATTAGGGGACTTGAACATCTCTCTTAGGGGGAAAGGCTGAGAGAGCCTCGAGAAGAGAAGACTGAGAGGGATCTTATCAATGCTCAATATTTAATGGGTGGGTGACAGGAGGATGGGGTCAGGCTTTTTTCAGTGGTGCCCAGTGCCAGGACAAGAGGTAACAGACACAAACTGGAATATAGGAAGCTCCATATAAACATAAAGAGGAACCTTGAGAGTGATAAAGCACTGGACCAGGCTGCCCAGGGATGTGGTGAAGTCTCCATCTCTGGAGACATTCCAAACCTGCCTGGATGCCATCCAGTGCAACATGCTCTGTGTGAACCTGCTCTGACAGGGGCATTGGACTAGATGATCTCCAGAGGTTCCTTCCAACCCCTAACATTCTGTGATTCTGTAATTATACTAAAAGCCCAAGACTAGTAATATACTTAAATGTGTTGTTTGTAGAAACAGCAAAACACCCTAATATCCTCGTAAAACTTTTCCTATCACAGCTTCTGGGATATCAAGTTGAACTGCTTAACACAATTCATTCATGGCTGATGATCAACTAGCTCATTAAAGTGAAAGAAACTTCCAATATTTATGAAAGTTCATTTAAAATTTCCTAACTTGAAGATCAACTATATGCAGTACCCTAAATATTGGGAAATCAAGAAACATTCAAAACTCATATCCCATTTTTACAAACTCACAAAGCCAATTTGCACTGATGGTAAGAACATTCTTCTGCCTCAAAACTGACAAGCATTTTGCACAACATTCCAAGTTTTGACATCATAGCTCAAGGATGGAACAACCATGTAACTCTCTAACCATAACGTGGCACACAGGCACAAGGTCTATCATTTGAAGAAATCCAATCATTTGGGAGAAGAATAAATAAGTCAGCATACAGTTTTAAATTGTAATATCACTGTTACTCATTTTCACCTTCTGTGATGTCAAATTACTTATTTTTGTTTGGTTTTTTCCAAATATGATTATTTCTATTCATGTTTACATAGTTTGTTCCATTCTTCCCAGCCTATTAGGAATAATATAAATCACTTGGTGAGAAGTTTTCTTCTGACATTTAAAAAATTAATCAAAACAACAGACATTTACATTTCAAAGATATGTACACATACATATAAAATAGCTGTCTGAGCCAAAGTACATAGATAGTCACAAGACAGATAGGTAGATTAATATCCATCTCAATTTCTATTCCCAGAATGCCTGAATGTTCTGCTACACCTGCAGAAGTCACACCAGATTTGCATACATTTTTTTGAAGATCTACAAAAGAGCTAACAGTGCTTTCTACTGTAAAAAGTATCACCCAACAGAAACAGAATTAATTATGATTAAGTTGCTGAAGCAAACTACCAATAGTGGTTTGCATGTGCTGACCAGGTAAGAGTTCAGACAGTCCTTTCACCTTACCACTTGCTACCAGTCCTGCACTGACACTGTATTTGTACCAGTAAGGCTCCTCCTCTACCCCACTAGGTACATAATACTCATTCACAACCCCCCAGCATTACAAACAACACACAGAATCTCTTCTAGTCAAATTCCAGTGTGCTTTGGCCACCTTTATACGACTCATTAATTCCTGAATATCCTCAATTACAAACAAGAACAGTTTTAAGCAGAATTACATGCAATGAAATGTTTTACACACAATATTTATTTACTCTTTCAAATGTTTTTATGAATGCATTAAAATCATGGTTTGTCCTGGTCACAGCTTTTACAAGACATGTGCCTTGCCTGCATGGCAGCTGGATTAATCACAGACTGGCTCAGGTTGGAAGGGACCCTGAAGATCATCTAGTTCCAATGCCCCTGCCACAGGCAGTGATGCCACCCACTAGACCACACAGCCAAGCCCACACCCAGCCTGGCCTTTAACACTGCCAGGGATCTGTTCTTTTGTAATTATGAACTCTTTAATTAGAAGTATGAAAAACAGATTTTTTTTTTCCCATATATTTTCCTTTATCAAAGCTGTACTGATCACATTCTATGCAACATGCCCAACACTTCTGCATTAGTCAACATTTTCAAGAGGATGAAATAAAAAAAATAAAAAATAAAGAGATCAAATCCTTACCTTAGGTGGTTTTCTAGGTGATTGGCAAAAAAAAAATAAATCAGCAAGGATGATGAACAGTAGGAATACACCATTCACATAAAGGGAGAGAACAAAGAAAAAGAAAAGAAAAAGTCAGTTTACATCATTACTATAATCTTAATTTCTTTGTAATCCACAAAGTATTTAAGAATAATCAGAGCAGAAGATATTTATATGATAAGCCACATATTTTTAACCAGTAATTATTTAATTACTAATACAGTCCTACATTAAAACAAAAGGAAAATGTCAGGTTCCTTATAGGTATAGAAATCCAACAGTACTAAAGTTCCAGAAGGAAGACAAGCATCTGATTTGTTGTGGAGGCCAAAACACAGCCCATCTTTGTGGCAAACAAACTGAGCCTGCAGCCTGGCAGAACAAGGTGTCCAGGTGAAGCCCCACTGTCTTCAGCAGTGATACACATGCAAGACCAAGGCAGTCAAGCAAATGCTTCTTGTAGAGAAGTGTGAAGAAAAAAACCTCTGCCTTTTCCCTAGCCACAGATAACCTACACAGAGCATAGCAAGCCAATGCAAAAACACCAAAAAAACTCCTCACAAACTCCACCAACAAATGCTGTCAGAAATAAAACAGATGTCAAACTCCCAAACTAAAGACACCAGCTCAGAGTACTTTAACTTGTCTTTAAATGCTTTTATGCTTATACTGGCAGCCATATGGCCACAAAACAAATGAAATCAGTTTAAGGTTTTTTGGGTGGGATTGGTTTCAAGAGAGACTGCTGCCCTGTCTCACTGTGCAGTCAGCCCTGTGCTTGCTAACACATTGCAGCCTAATGCAAGAGAGGAGGTGAAAATACAGTGCAAAATTAGACTGACTTAGGCCACTCCTGAAAACTGAACATTAGGTGTATGCTTAAATTATGTATTGAAAGAAGCCTGAAGTGATACACAGAAATGTCCACTTGTTTTCACATTAAGAAAACAACCATAGAAATGTGGATGAAGAGTAAAAACACAACCAGAAAGGTCTACAGGCAAAACAGCACAAGCAGAAAATGTAATAAGGTTTACAAGATAAGGAGATGGAAGAAAGGTCTCTATCTACCCAGCAACAGCCATACTACACAAATTCCAAGATATAATGAGGCCACAGTCTCAGTGCAGCTACATGTGTGACCAAGCCATGCTTTCATCCACCAGACTACAGACACTAACTCCACCAAGTTGAGAGAAGAAAACCAACACTTTAATCAGTTCTTAGCAACCCATAATACAACTACTCAGCAAAAAAAAGCTAGAGAGATGCAAATCTGCAAACACATCTTACACAATCTCTTCTGCCTAACTCTCAGCTGGTATTTTAGATGACATGTCTGCCTAAACCAGAAGTTACATAGCTGGTACATGGTAGTGCTCTAATGCAAACACACTTTGCCTCAGAGCCAAACCACTCACTGCCACCTTACCCTTTCATTAATGGTGGCTACAAAGGCTCAGTTCACAGCTAGCTCATGCCCAGGTGTCTCAGAACTTGTGCATCTCATCTAATTGAGGAATATATTTGGCTGTACCTTGTGTGTTTTTAACTTTAATCAACTTGCAGATGTGATGAAAGCACAACATTATCAGCTTGTCTAGCCAGAGCCCCAGCACCAGCACTAAACTTCCAATTCTTACTTGGAAGAGAAGTTCCTAGCAAAGGAAGTCATCCAAGGTTTTCTGGAAAGCTTTTTTACACTCATATCTTGAAAACCAATTCCAGAATACACCAGCTTTCCTAGGGAACTCCTGACTGTATAGGTTCAGCAGAAGCCCTGAACATTTTAATTGAAGTAAAAATCAACAGAAAGTTTATCAACTGTTTGTTTGGTTTGGTTTTTTTCTCTGAGATCATTCTTATAAGCCCAAACTGGAAAAGTTACAGAACATCAATGAAGTAAACAAATGGTTTGACACACTTCTTAAGATATTACTTAGCAACGTAAGCCACTACCTTTTAGGAAGTTTCCTCTTATTTTCCCCTGATGCCCATTTTAAGAAAAGTGTAATAGCAACTACTTACACCACTGATGGACAGAAAAGCCTCCCAGTTAGAAGCAAGATATTAATCACTGATCTCCTGGATTTCAAAGCACAAGGAGCTGCAGCTTTCTATCAAATCTTCTATTCTACTGGTCCCATCTCTCTGGCTAGTAAGACTCCAGACTCCTTTTCTGTAAGACCAAACTCACAACTCCACAAGTCACCTGCTACTACCACCAGCACCAATATGCTCAAGTGCCTCTGGAATAAGTCAGCTTACATATGGCTCATAGAATAGACTTTTTTAAGGTATTTGGAAACTCTAGTTACCCTGCTCACTGAAACCATTACTCTGGCAGTGATTCAGATGGAGACACTCCAAAATACTTTCTTCAATCAAAGGACTCAGACTAATAATAAAAGAACTGCTTATAGTTTACAAGAAATCACATCTGTAGCAGCTTAAAGATGTGCTATAAAACCTGCATTAGCCTCAATCAATTCTTCACATAAGTTTTTTATTTGGCCTTGATTTGGTTTTGTTTAATATGTGCTTCATGGTTTCTTCTCTTTCCCTGAAAGCAACAGTTTTCAGCTTCCTAAATAATTGGATTTGTCTCAATTTTTACGAAACTCTGACCATACAAATGTAGTGATTCAGTGTCACAGGCGTGGCAGGAGGAGAAGGAAGGGAGGAGGAGGGAAGTGGGGAGACGACAACAGACCACAGAGACACAACAGTTAGAATTATTTCCTATAATATTTAATTCCATCTCTAATCATCCATGGTGTCAATGACAACAAGCAGATATACTTTATCAATAACAAAAAAAATCTCCTCTAAAGTGGATGGCCAGTACAATTATCACAGAGTTACTGAACTTTGTAATGCATCTGCACAATAACAGATTTTGGTTAAACCTGCCAGAGTGCATTTTCCTATTTCAGAGAAGTCTCCCTTTATCATACAAAAAGTTGGTATCAGCTGGAATTACATAGTCTGACTAGAAAACTAGTCCCATGCAAGAGGACGTAACAGAAGATGTGTTTGCAATATAAACATACAGAAGCAGACAATACTGTCACCTTAAAGACTCAGGCATTTTCAGGCCTACACCTGTTGTGTGTCCCTCAGCACTTGTTACAGCCTTCCCAACCAAATGTCACTTCCACCAGAAAGAAAGACATTTTAGACATTAAAAAACTGAAAGAACTTGGGGTTTATCTCCATTCCATGTAACAGGGTTTCATTACCCCACCCAGACTCAGCCAAAAAAGTCACCTTCAGTAGGGACAAGGTATCTTTAAAAGCAAGAAAGTAGATGTAGAAGCAGGCACTCCACACTGGAGGGGTCAGAAGAACAAGGCATGTTTGAAAAACAGGTCTTGGCATCTCTGGAACACCCACACAGCCCTTTTCACCTCCCAATTCAGCTGTGGTAAGAGGCCAAGTAGGTCACAATTGTACTATAATCCTTTCACATTTTGGAAAGTATTTGGTAGATTCTTTTCTGTTCTCATGCTCAGTTAATGAAGGCAGAACAACCATAACCAGCTATGTGAAGTAACCACACACAGGACCTATAGCACATGATGGATGAACCACATGGCTTTGCAGTTTGTTCTTCTAAGCTGACTACAGCAGAAATCATCATCTAAAGACACCAAGTCTGAAATACCTTTTTTGCTCTGGTCACAAGTGCAACCACAGCAAATTCACTGTACCCACTGCCTTCCCAAGTATGTAATTAAATGTTCACAGGTGAAGGCTACCTAGTCACTGATGTGCTCCTTAGGATCACTGCTCAAAAGAACTATTACAAGCAACTACTAATACACTATAAAAGGGAGGGAAGTCCTCAGGTTTATATATGATAAGTTGGAAGAACAATCATCTTTATCTCCTCTATATGCATAAAGATCATCCTGACAGATTAAAACAATATTTTTACATTCCACTGCTCCAGCATCTCTGGAATCCAAAGACCAGCTGTTCAAAACAAGTATTATTTTAATTTTTGGAGTGCAGTTGGGGGTTTTTTGTTTGTTTTTGTTTGGGGAGTGGGGTTTGCTGCCTTACAACTCAGGCTGAGAATTACCACCAGCACCATGAGTTTGCCTCACTCAGAGTGCAAGAGAACAAAGCAGTGGCAGGACCATCATACCAAGTGCACCTTGCTTTACTGAAGTAACTGCATTATTTGTTCATCCACATACACAAGGTTTTCAGAGAGACAGCAGGCTTTCAGCACTCCTAACTGCAAACGATGTCAATTATGTAGAAGCAAAGAGATGATGTTTCTCCTGTCTTTCAGGGTAAGATCACACAGCTCTGGGACCCTTCATTGTCTCAAGGTTTATCACTGTATGCTGTTACTTGTAGGCTTGATACCAAGCATCTTAAAAAGCAAACCTATCTATTATTAATAGACACTGCACTACTTAACAAAAGCACCTATCTGGATACAGACTGCAGTCAGCCACAGTAACAGTTTTAGGTGATCATGTAATGCAAACCACTGGCAGCACACCAGTTCCTCTACAAACAACATAAAAAAGGGACATTAATTTACCCCTTTCC
Source organism: Galbula dea (assembly GCA_013399015.1). Lineage (NCBI taxonomy): Eukaryota > Metazoa > Chordata > Aves > Piciformes > Galbulidae > Galbula > Galbula dea. Next base: position 151,081 of record VWZX01007172.1, on the reverse strand, counting down.
TCCCTTCTAAGTACAGAAAACCAAAGGAAATGTCAGAGGCAATGCCCTTAAAGGGAACAGCATCCCACCTTTGTGCTTGGCACCTTCTGTAGAGCCGATTAATGGAATCGGCATCACAGTCTGACACTGGGATTTCTGGAAGAGTCACTTTGCATACTGTATAAGCAGATATACATACATAAACATAGGGAATTAGTTGGTTTATATTTCATAAGGTGGGCAGCACATGCCCTGCATCTGTTTAATCCTCCTACCCAGCAAAAGTCTGTTCTATAGACAAAATAGTCCTTTGAAGAACAGAAAAAGAAGAACATTTTAACAATTAAAGCAATTTGACTAAGTGCCTGCATAATAAGGTAGTAGCTGATCATAATCAGAAACACTACCAGATGCACACTGTAAAAGTATAGTTCCATGGCTTTCCATTGCTTTATGGAAACACTACATCAAGAAGCCATACTACTCACTGCAAATCTACCACACGCAAACAGAGAAAAGTCAGACACTGAAATCAGAATGCCAAATACTGCAGCACCAGTTAAACAAAACAGACATTATAGTAGCAGAGTGACTCTCACAGAATAAAAGAAATCTACAGAATGCCTGGATATTCTGATCATAACAGGGTTCCATTCCAAGAACTTAAGCTCATTCATTAAAGTAGTGATGAACTGCTCCCCAATAAATAAATAAATAAATAAAGGCACCCCAGGTTATGAAACCAGCACAGACTCCTTAAAAGAAGTGAAAGGCATCATTATATTCTGACATTTACAAAATGGAAAAGAAAGTGACAACTGCCCTGGAACACCACTAGTCCCCCCCTACCTTCACTCCCATTTTCTGACAATTTTTACTGCCCAAGGCATTATTATTCCAATGCTAGCAATTTGTTGATGTGATAGTACAAGTGGTTCTAATCTCTACACAGAAGCCTGGGTGTTCATGTAAACCCAACTTCTACTGAAAGCCCCAAAAAGGGCTGATACCTGTCCTACATGCAACAGCATGCCACTGTGCAAACAGTAATCAGCTTAGAACAGGCACCACCCACATGCAGAAAGATTAATCTATCACTTTGCTAGAAAGTTCACTAGAAAAAATATTGTCTCCCCTCTCACATAAAAGAAGCCTTTAATAAATAAATAAATCCCATTTAAATTAAGTTGCAAAAGGCAAAAAGTGACTAAAATTGTTCTGCTCTGCAAGAACTCTAAGTCTCTGCAAGAGCTCTAAGTCAATCCTGCCTGACAAGACTCCATCCAGAACGTACCTTGTTAAATAACCTATTTTCCCCAACTTTGTAATCATATTCATTCAAACCTTACCCAAGACTCTCCTTACCGTAATCAAAACTTGCTACACCAGTTAGAAGTACAGTATAACCACAATCACAAGTATATTAAGCTTGTTCTTACTAACATCCAGCTAACCCTGTAACAAAAGGCAATGGACTGCAAGTCTACCTAATGATTCCTACTACTGGTAGTTACACTACCAAGTAGTCCTGACCCTTTGGAAACTGATTTTTCTTCCCTCCTTTTCAATAAAATTGAATGTGAAAGAATCTAAACAGGGCGATTTTTACTGACTAGGCAGGTTTTTACTAGTTAATCAGGATGAAGGAAAAAGGGAGGGGGAAAAGAATCCTACCTCAGAACTCAAAATCTATTAGCTATTAAAACTAGTCTCAAATGAATGATGCAGTGAAACTGCTGTAGTTCTGTAGAGTACATGGAAACACACTTGAAGCATTAATAAAATTACTATGGTATTTATTAGGCACCTATTATTCTGTTGCATTTATTACTAATGCTCTTGGGGAGAAAAACACCTCAAGCATTAACTGGCATTTCAATTCTGCACAAACTTTACTTAAAGACTCTCAACACTCAACCACCCAGTCACTCAGGTTAGCTACTCCCAGTTATTAACTGCCTCTCAAGTCTCCTTAGAAATCCACCTGTAAGAACCACCAAAACCCCAGGCTGTAGCAAAGATATATCCTTTATGGAGGCAGTGCTCAAAGCTATTTGAAAAATATATGCTATTTTATCACTAGATAAAGTATTTACTGCAAGATGGATGACCTTCAAAGGCATCTGAAGGAAAACTGGTAAGCAACATAGCATTTCATAAACTAAATTAAACTCCATTACTTTGCCTGTTCGAAACTCAAGCATCACAGTTTGATACAAAGATATAAAGAGCAATTAGCAGCTTTGCTGTTGAGGATCAAGACAGAAGATCTCTAGTCAGTGGAAAGACTACATACTGGAAAGAACTAAACTGTAGATGTTAACTGAGTAACTGGATCTGAACTTTTCCCTCAGTAAATGGAAAAAGAATTCTTTTTGTTGGGAAGAGAAGTAAGCATATTCATCCTTATTCCACCAGGACAAGGATACAGGTGAAAAGTTTCTGAAGAGACATGTGCAACAGGCCTGACCATCTTTTCAGGCTGGACAACAGACATGAATCAGACATGAAGTCTATTGTCACATTCCTTTACCATAACAGGCAAAATAATCATTCAAATTTCATCTACTTAATGTTATTAATGAGGTTTTAAGTTAAGTGAGATGCTAATTGGGCTTGACACTTCATCCCTTCACACAGCTCTGCAAATATGTTAGCATTCTTTAAATCTAACTGTAGCATGAAAAAGATGCCTGAGACTCAGCAAAATTCACAAATTCCTATCTGCATGTCACTCCAGCATGTTTTTAGTGACATGAACATTATGTGAACTTATCAGAAAGAAACTTCTGCTCATTACTCTGTATTTGAACTTAAAACTTTCCCCAGGTTTGATGACAATACACATTAGCATAGCAATTTCTATTATTTCATTTAAAATATTTTGCAAGAGAAAGTCTATCTCAGCTGCTCACAGCACTAACTCTGTTGGTGACTTTGAGATGACATTATTTGCTTTAACTAACAGCATTAGTAACTGCTACCACTTGCCAGAAAGTGGACACTATGCAGAGAAAAATGGTGCTGATTCATGGGATAGAAAAGGTTTGCTGGGCAGAACAATATAACAAGAATGTAAACTCAAATCAACCCTACATAAGTAGGCAAAGTGAGTAAGGTCTCCTGAGTTGTTGCAGGACTAACACCTAAAGTACTGAAGAGACTTGATCCTTGTACAGCACTCATACAAGAGAGATCTCTCAAGATCTCTTTGGTGATCTCTACAAGGCTTAGGCACTAATCTAGTTTACTCTAGAGCCAGGCTCTTTCCAGTGGTGCCCAGCAACAGAACCACAGGCAAAGGGCACAAGCTGAAACACAAGAGGCTCCCTCTGAACACCAGGAAACACTTCTCACTGTGAGGGTGACCAAGTACTGGTACAGGTTGCCAGGGGAGTATTGGAGTCTCTCCTGCTAAGAGATATTAAAAAACCAGAGGAACATGGTCCACATCAACAGGCTCTAGGTGACCCTGGTTGAGCAGAGTTGCTGGACCAGATGACCTCCAGACATCCCTGCCAACATCAACCACTCTGTGAGAAATGCCCAAAGCATTTTTGTAACGATATTGTCACATGGAGTAGCATGAACATTAGTATAAAAGATGATCTGCAAGGTTTGTGATTCAGGAATTTGTAACCATCACTATCATCCCAGACTTCTGTCAACTAAAGTCAGTAACAAACACCCCTAAAAATCCTTAGATTGTGTGCTCCCCACATCAAATCATATATATATATATCAGTCTCATAAAAAGAATTTTTCAACATGAAATGTAGAATCTGTGGCAGCCCAACAACCTTCAGTGATCTTTCACACCTGTTTTTTATGCCTGAAGTTCCTTCTCATCTTCAGAAAGATAGAGCCAGTCTGCTGTGAAGAATGTTACTCATTGTGCCCATCAAGTGATGTTCTCAGGCAAGGACTGGCATCCAGGTTTCACCTACTGATTTTCAGCAAACAATCTTGGATAATACTCCTTCAACACCACAGTAATAATTTTTAGTTTGCTCTGGCAGATAAAGGGGGTTTAGCTGAATCTTCTTTTCTTTAGTTCTAAGCAGATGGCCAGTCATCACTAAGGAAGTGATGGTTCTGTACAGCTCCAGTGCAAATGAAATACTTAAAACTCTGAAAACTCAGTAAGAGCTGTCTTATCCAGAAGGGATAGGGTCCAAATTCAAACTATTCTTAAAATAAAAAGGTTGTGTGTGTGTATATATATATATATATAATCATAAATTGTTAAAACAGATGAAGTTGATTTACTGCTGACTTTCCATAGAAATTCTGTCTATAAAGTTAAGGGAAGACAGACACAGCTTTGAAGTGCCTCACTGGAGAATGAGTCCACAGCTAAATGCAAGTGTAGTGTACCATTCAAACTTAGAAGATGGCCATCATTTATAATTATTTGTTTTGTTAGAACAGACTTAATTTTTAGAACACACACAACAGCTGGCCTCTGCCCCATAAAATTTGCAATCTGAAAATAAAGAGCAAAGCTACATCACAAGGTGAAAGTCAAATTCCAGATGAAGCATTACAAGCAGTTTTCAATACAAGAAACATGGATTCTGAAGAGAAATGTGGAATCACAAGATCAGAAGCACAGCAAGAATGCAGTTCTAGTGAGCATTACAAGACAGCATAAGAGAAACAGAAGTCATCTCAGACTTCACAGACTTTGATGGCTTTTAAGAAAGCCTAAAAGGGGTCACAATACTATGGTGAACAAGCCATTAATATGACCAAAGAGCTACTGAAGACCTGAAATGGATTTTCAGTGTTTCCTGAAAAGCTAGAAACAAAAAATCAGTTATGTCTATTCTTACAGCTGCCAATACACATTAACTGTCTGAATAAGGCAATAAAACACAGAGCAAGGATCTGCAGGGCATACAGCCTATAACTGTCACAGGTAACAATGCCATAAAGTCTTTTGAGATGTAGTCTGAACAATTCCAAGTCAGTTATGTTGTTCTTTCTCATAGAAGGTTTATTCTCTGATGTCCAGAAAGCTTTCCTGATTTTTTGATATTGAGGAAATTTAATCTCATTTATTTGTTCTTGTACCAACATTGTCCTGTAATTCAACACTTCAATACAACTCAGCTCTCCACATATGCTCTCATGTTACACTTCATTCCTAGCTCTTAGGACACTACTGCAGGTTCTGTAGTCACAACATCACAGACTGTTAGGGGTTGGAAGGAACCTCTGGAAGTCATCTATTCCAACCCCCCCTATCAGAACAAGTTCACCCAGAGCAGGTTACACAGGATGGCACCCGGGCAGGTTTGGAATGTCTCCAAAGATGGAGACTCCACCACATCCCTGGGCAGCCTGGTCCAGTACTCCACCACCCTCAAAGTAAAGAGGTTCCTCTTTATGTTTATATGGAGCTTCCTATATTCCAGTTTGTGTCTGTTACCTCTTGTCCTGGCACTGGACACCACTGAAAAAAGCCTGGCCACATCCTCCTGTCACCTACCCATTAAGTATTGAGCATTGATAAGATCCCCCCTCGAGGCTAAACAGCCCCAGCTCTCTCAGTCTTTCCCCCTAAGAGAGATGTTCAAGTCCCCTAATCATTTTTGTAGCCCTTTTCTGTACCCTCTCCAGAAGTTCCCTTTCATTCTTGAAGATGGGAGCCCAAAACTGGGAGTCCAAAACTGGACTAGATGAGGCCTCACTAGGGCAGAGTAGGGGGGGAGAGAATGCCCCTTGACCTGCTTGTCACACTATTCTTGATCCTCTAGCTACCTTAACTTCAAAACAGTTTCAATTTGTATTTCTTAACCATAGTGAATCCAAAACATAGAGAATATTCCAAAAGAGGTTCTCCTAAGTGTCTTCTGGAATGCCATAGTTCCTATATTATATTCCTGCTGCACTGCTTATGAAGCAATATTTGCATTTAAACAGTTTGGAAAACATGTACTTTTGTGGAAACAAAACTATTTTTGCATAGCAAGCTGCTGTGGTTTAACCAGGACAAAAGCATAACTCCTCTGTATTCTTTGCTATATTCCTCCAGTACTCTGGAAGAGCCATTGTCTAGGTCTTCTGTGGATCGCAAAGGGATACTTCAGGAAAAATCTCAGTTTGCATTACAGATCAGAAAGAAAGGAGGCAGCAACAACCACCAAAATGGCTTAATTTTGGAAAGCTGAAGAACTACTTTAGCTAGCAAATTCTTGCTGAGAAACTGAAAGGAAAACTTTGAAAATATGGGTTCTATCTTTAAGTAGGCTGCAGGTGAAATTGGTTTATCTCTGCAGGGGATGGGGAAGGAGGAAAAACAGGTAGGGTTTCAAGTGTTTCAGATCTGAAGAAGAATGAGTAAGCTTCAGGTTAACAGACATCAGCAACAGTTGCCCTAAGAATACCTCACTGTAATTGTTCAAGAGGCAAAGCCAGTTTAAGAAGTTTCTCCTTCAGCTTCTTGTTCCCAGCTCTGTACCACAGTCTTGTCATATTCAGCTGTGCCTCTGCCAGATAAATGCAGGGTAAGGAGAGTGGAACTTTGGGGGTGGGGGGAGTGTTACTTTGCTTTACCATTCTTTATTTTAAGAATTATCTTCACCTACTTTAGTTTACAGAGCCAGAAACAAGCTGTACCAATGCAGGGAATGTGCACAGTAAACATCAATGTGCAATTGGAACATGAACCCAGGGAGAGAAAGAAGTTGTACTAAGTGCTAGTGTTATTACAAACCACTGGTGTTTCACAAAAGGGGCTGACACCCCTCTGACAGTCATCAGAGCCTTCAAGCAAGCCACCCAACACAACACAAACTACAGCATCTGCAGAACACAGGCATGTCCCACCCTTACTGCCAGTCTCTACTTCTTCTTAGTTCCAGCACACCTTGTTTAAGACAGGATGGCCAGAGTAAAACGCAGCAGTCAAGATCACTTTGTAGCTGAGCAGACACATGAAGGTTCCTCCTTCACTCCCCTCCTCTTTGTCAACACACTTCTCCAGCAGGCTGTAAGAGTTCCTTGCCAGTTTGCACCCATTTGCTGAGCATTAAGCTGATGTTTCCCTTGAACAATTCTAACTCCAAGATGATTCTCCTGAGAACAGGGAGTGCAGAAACCACGTCTGGGTACACAAGGTCAGAAGTGTTTTGTGTTTCAGGTACCCTTTTACCAGCTGCCCACAACCACCTGGAGGTCCTCCCACAACTTTCTGTGGCTGCCACACTAACACCACCAGCAGCAGCACAGAACTGCCAATGCATGCTGTCATACCAGTATTCGACCCTTCTCCAGCTGACATCAAAGAAGAAATACCAGACCAAGCAGAGATTTCTTCGTGACTCCACAAGAGATGTATAGGAGTGCAGGAGAAGATTTCAGTTGGACACACAGCTCATCCCTCCTGAGTCTACTTTTTATTAACCAAGAGAAATCAAAAGGCACAGTCTGTGGGTTGTGACTGGCTTCTTTTTCTCCAAAAGACTTGAGGCACAAACATCAGTGCCTTGTTAGCTTCAACCAGCTCACTGCAACCTGTAAAACTATTTTGGGTCTTTAATCCTCCAGAAGTCTTTTTACAGAGAGGCTAAGGAAACTTAGAGAAAGAACAGATCCCTTCCAAAGAGAATAAAATTACTGTGAGACCTTAATTAAACTATCCACTCAGCACCATTCACCTTGGAACTGCTGAAAAGCAATAATTAAATCTGACTCTTAAAAATGCTCTTAATACTTTTGCTAGATGCAATTTTTTTTTTTAACTAAATTAATAGACTTGATAAGTTCACTGCAGAATCCCTTGATCAGTCTTCTCCAATTATCTGAAATGATGATGCCATTACTAACACACCATCTACCATTGTTTCAGAATACAAAAGTTACAGATAAAAAATGCAGGCATGACAGTACTGAGTTGTAAAATACAGCAAAAATATCTTTCTACCTCAGGACCTGTCTGTAGAGACCTAAAGCTCAGGACATGAAGCAACATTTAAAAATATTAATATTAAAATATATTATGACAATTAATATTAAAATATAGACATTAAAATATTGATTTAACAATGTATTAATTATAAATATATTTTAGAATTATTTTTTTGAAGTGTTGCAAACAGATTTGTGGCATCATCCACTTCAAAAGCTGCATCCAAGAACTAATACTCCAGGAAAAAAAACAAGGCTAGAGACCGTACTGTTGCTTCATAATCTAAATTCCCTTTATTTGCAGTTTTCTCCCCAGGCTGCAATGGAAAGTTTTACAGGCACCTCAGCTTTTCTATCCCTCACTTTCTAAATAATGAGGATCAAGATAAATATAACACATAAAAGCTTCCTTCGAATACAGCCGAAGCTTTCCATCTCCATTACTATACTACAAACCAAGAGGCTAGATTTTGGGATTGCAATTGTTTCTACTTAATGTACTTTCTGCTACCTCCCACAAAAATGGAGGTCTTGCTGAGCACAGCCACACCTACTCCTCTGCACAACATCTGTAGCTAACTAGTCAGAAAAGCAATTATTTCATATTTAATATGTCTTTTCTAATACAAACTCCCTCTTTTTAGGCAACAGAATCTGGCCCTAACAGGTAGAACCAAAACTCAAAAGCTCAGTAACACTTCCTTTAGTTATACATCAGTTGTATAAAAAGTACTGCCAAACAAAGCCAAAAATAAGTTAACTGCACAAAATAATTACAATGGTAATCCTTTAATACAAACTTAGCTTTTCTAAATGGCACTTTTTTGACTCATCTGTGTCAAGATATTTAGGGTTAGTTACTATGAGAGCAGTAACTCTTGAGTCTTGGGCAGTTACAAATAGAGCTGATTTTTGCAGAGCACTGCAGGAAGCAAAAAGAATTTTCTAAATCCTCTGTCACTCAGGAAATTCTCTGGAAGATAAGACTGAATACCTCAAATCATATGCAACCCTAGCTTGTCAAACTGAAAAACCATTAGTACCTTTCTACTCCCTTCAGAAGTTTCATTAAATCCTGTCCTGACTCTGTTTTGTTACTGGGAATCCCACACTTAAATCCCTTTCTAAAATGAATCTGTTTCAGGCATAATGAATAAATTCTTCAACCTCAAGAAGGGGAAAACAGGAGGGCAAGTGGCAGAGAAAGAGTCTTTCTTCCTTATAGAAGGAACTCATCTCTCCACATCTCACAGTGGCAGAGTGCAAAAGCAGATAGTGCTCATTATCTCCAACCTTCCCCTCAGAGGATCTAGTTGCAGCAGCATGAGCAGCAGTGAACAAAGGCCCCTCCGTATGTAGGTGAAGGTACAAAGAGCCACAGATGTATCAAGGGCTCCCTAACTGCATCTCAACACAAGGCCCACACTGACAGCTCTGTGCACTCATGCTCTGCACAAGCACAGCTACTGCCTTTTCTGTGCCAAGGTGTGCTACACTTCAGAGGACAACCTTTCTCCTTCATAACAGAAGGAACATACAAAGAGCAACCTAAAAATAGTCTCTTCAAAATCTGCACTGACAAGCAACACAGTCAGAGTGGTGTGATGCTCAGCAAATGGGAATGGAGCACCAAGATCTTGCTCTGAGCACCTGTAGTCAGGAGAAATCCTGTCCTAGAGAGGACAGGAGGTTCCACAAAAATACTCAACTCCTGCCTTCCACTGTTTTTCATCAAGATTAATTTGATAATAAAGACAAATTCTTTAGAGCAAAGTAAATGCTCAAGATCCAAAAGCTGACCAATAAGATTTCTCAAACTTTAAACTAAACTTAGGAAGGACCAGGTTCATTTGCTTGTAAAGCTCAGCTTTAAATACACAAAAGTGCATTTGCTTTACATAGGTTCTTCTTCACCCCTTGCTGGTGAAATGGTATTAGAGAAAACAACTGAAGGTTAATAAATATAGAAGATACAAAATTCAGCCCTGAATACTTTACAAGATGAACAAAGGGAAGCCGTACCTCACTTAACCAAAAAATCAATACCCTTAAGTGAAAAGTAAGCAATACAAATTATTTTAGAAAGGAGGACAGAAAGCAACAGGATAGGTGGGAAAGAGACAGAAAAATAACACTAAGGAACTGACAGAAAAAAATTTGGTTTTCACCTTTTTGCCTTGATATATGTTATTAATGGGACTCTTTGCCTGCCAGCTTGATTATTTTCTGCTCCTCCTTTTCTGCTCTCCCCAAATGAAGTTGATTTTGGGAGTTTGTTTGTTTTTAATCATTGTACTACCTTAGGAGAGAACCTAGGCTGATATGCTAAAGAACACTTTGAAACAAAACACTAACATATTGCCAACATTAATTTTGCTCTGTATTTTCAACACGGGCTCACTAACCTAGCTCCAAACCATTCGTGCCTTGGATATTTTGGATTGAACTTCAGTGCACTAGAGTGACCTCCCATAGAAGCTGCAACACTTAAGGTTTCAGTTTTCTGACTATCCTTTATTTTTCCATGGATACTTTTCAGATCCTGTTTTAACTTCCATGTGGTTTAATATTTGTTGTAGCAACACAACAATGAAATATACAAGTCAGTACAATCACATAGCTCTTTCAGAAATACAAAAGACAGCATTTACTGCCCTTGCAGAGGAGGTACATCCTCAATCTCCAAGCCAAGCTTTATGTTAGGCACTGGATATAAAGCTTGGAAACAGTATTATATAATGGAAATAGGGAGAAGCTCTTTGCCATAGCATCACTGGCAATATAAATACCTAAGACTACAAACAATATCATCATGTGAGCATTCCAGGCCAGCCTATAAATAGCAATTCAGTTAAAAACTGGGCTCTCAGAACCAGAGTGCCTGCATACAATGTGTACCTGCTAAAAATATCAATTTAAATATATTCAGTAAGAGCATGCAATGAAAATAGGTCTGTCTGATTTTTGTGAATTAAACAGCTATTTACAGACCTGATCTTATTTGTTACAATGATGATAATTCCCAGGAGTACTGTGATAGAATTCTGAGCAAATGCACCCTTTTCATGGGTGTGTTACTAGTATTCAGTTTACCCAGGAATATGTGTATTCACAAAACTGCCCTTTGATAATGAAATCCTACCTCAGAGCTTCTTCAGAAACAGCATGACTAAGTGGCTATCTTCATACTGTGATCAGAATTTATGATTCAGAAACTAACTTAACTTAGGATTTCAGCAACAAAAGTAAAAGGGCACATGATCTTCTGCAAAGATTCTTAGAAATAAGATGCTTGTTTGCATCTACCTACATAGATTATAAAAACATGCATTCAGAATTCCTTCATACAAAAAAATGTATTGTTTTGATACCATTAATTGTTTTTCCAGAAAGAACAATAGGAACAACAGATTCATATTCATGGTTACACTGAGTATTTATACAATAGAGGGAGTGGACACATTCCTCAGGTAGCAGATCAGTAGCATGCAAGGTTTCAGAAACAATCAGAACTTCCTGAAAGATAATGGAAAAGATAATTCATGCATTACTCAGGTCAGGCTTACTCATTTTGCTTTGCCAAAAAAGGAAGGTGTTAAGACATTGTTAGGGAAGCAAATGACAATTTACTTGAAAGTATTAATCACTTTATTGCTGCAAATGTCAATTGTAGCAATTCATATGGATACGGCCAAAGAAAAAAACTACTCTTTTGTCTCTGTAGCATGCCTCGCCTCACCAATGTTCGACACTTCAGCTGCTTCTGTTGCACTATCTTATAGGTCAACAACCATCGCAAACCAGCGACAATAAAGAATTAAGTCAAATGAATGGAGAAAGAGAAGGAAAAACCATCCATTTAAACATGTGTCCCAAACTCATTTTGTTAATTTGTGGTGGCACATATCAAGCTGCTCCTGGGAGCAACATGACTGAAACCAACTCTTGTATACATGTCCCTCAGCTTTGTCCATCTTTAAAATCTTAGTAAAAATGTGTTTGCTAAGCCTGGTTAAACTTTGGCAGTCCTACTACTGATTCCACCTCCACCCAGAAGCAGGAGCAGTGAGGAGGGCTCTGAATAATGACGCAGATGAAGGCACAGGTCTCGGTGAGCAGCAGACAGCCCCCATTATTGTAAGGCCCAGAACAAGGACAGGCTGCCACTGCTCAGAGACTAGTTCTGGAGAGATTCCCAGCAGCATCCCATGCTACTACAGAAACTGGTGAGTAACTCAGACCCAAAGCTGAGGACCACTGGGATGGGCAGTTAGCTGGACATCCAACCAGCACTGTAGATGCACCATTGCATCAGGCAATGGTGTCACCCTGCAGAGCTACCATTTCCTCCTGCTCTCCTCCCTCTCATCTCCAAAGAAGAATCATTGATCTGACTCCCAACCATTCTATGTTTCTGAATGCAAGCTATACAAGTAGAAGAGTTTGCTGTTTAGAAAATTAGAGATTTGAGTAACCTTCAGCAAGCAGCTTCTAAAGAGTTAAGGGGGGGAAAAAAAAAGAGATGATGGGCAGGTATAGGAAACCATAACCCTGTATTCTACTCTTTTTAGTCATTAATAAGATTTATTTATTTACCATACAGCACTGGAGATTTAAACTTATCAGACAAGGTACCAAGTATGAACTGAGAAGATAATGCAAGTAAGCTCGAAATACAGAGTTCCCTTTAGATCAGTAGCAATGCTGAGTCAGTGGTAAACAATTTTGCAGCAACCTGGCACATTTTTATCATCTTCTGTTTAGTTGCAGTTACAGACCTGCTTCAAAAACTCAAATATTATACAGATACTAAAAATACAGAAAATAATTCTAAATATAATTGGAAACTAAATTATTCTCAGTGTCTGAGTCTCTGTGAGGGACAAAGATCTAAGTGTAAATACTAACTGGTTCTTTTTCCACAGATCCATGCACAGCTTTTATTAGACTCTAAATCATCTATCCTTGTAAGTACACCAGTTGATTACAGATTCTATTTAAATGAAATAACATAGATTTTATTCCTGACTAGCAGGACAGATCTGTGTCCCATTACCAAAAAGTGCTCTGAAATACACAGAATATAAGAGACAATTTCAGTTTCCAAGTTGCATGTTGAAAGAGGAATGTGCTCTTTTGTTCTATTTTTTTTCCCCTCATTTAATCATAATGAAGTCAGTTGTGACATTACAACGGTTTCCAGAGCAACAGTCCAGTCAGATGTGATGAAAAGAAGATAAGGGTGTGCACAGGAGAGCTCTGTAACCCACTTGTGATCATGATGGGAAATTCGGCATAAATCTGTTTAGGCCAAAGAAGCAACTGGATCTGCCCTCTTCCACATTCAAGGACAGAGAGTTTCATATACTAGAAGCAGATTTTAGATCAACATTCAAGAAACTGAGGATGAGAGAGTATTTTCCCCCAAAATATCTGAAAGGGATGTATAAATCATCTGGCCTGTTCCAAAGGGCAAATACATAATGTATTAAAAAAAAAAAAAAAGGCAGAAAAAGCTACTTTTAACATTGCACTTACAGCTGCAGTAACATGAATGCTAAGCCAATGGCTGCCTAGACTCATCAGCCTTCAGTGTTTGGCTGTTAGATTTCCCAATAACTTAAAACCATCATGCTTTATGAATCCAGAGCAGAAGGGGTAAGGTCTAACTAAGAACCCTAGATCTAGTCAGGTGTATGTACAAACCAGCCACTGTCAGATGTAGGAGAAACAGAGGATTGTGCCTTGAAGAGCAGGAACTTAGGCATGAGAAATGCAGCCTGAATTCAGCCAGAGGTAGACTTAGTCCCATTATCTACAGACAAATCACCTTCAGGGCTTTCACAAGGCATCTGCAAACTTTCAAAACATAGAGCTTGAAATGCCATGGGTTAACCAACTCGTGTCTGTGTCCTGGGGCACGTTACATATATAAACTACATATTAATGATTAACACACAGCACAAACAAGACCAAAACTGCACTGTCAGCATCATTTAAACATGTGAAGCAAAGGAGAGGAACTTTTCTTTCTTATACTGTAGTAATACCTTGCAGACAATGAATATTTTCCCAAAAGATCTTCCTCAGAAAAACAGTGATAGAAATATGCTGTTATAATCTCCATGAAAGTCCACATGCTCCTCCTGAAGGAGCCCCCCAAACAAGCATATGAAGGAACCATTATCAGCAAAAGCAATTGTTTCCTTATTGGCATCATATAACTATTGGCATGAAAGCTAAGCAGGAATTCTGCTTCAAAAAGCAAACCAACCCTTGAACAATCCTCCAGATCTTTTGTTCCCGTGAGAGCTTTATACTTCAGCTCAAATATAACACTGAACTATGGCAAAAGGGAAGCTCTGTGAAAATGGAGCAAAGCTGTGAAAAAAAGTCCTGCTTAAGACCTGTATGTAAGCAAGTAACGTAATTCAAGTTTATTTACTATGCTAATCAGGAACAAGAAAAAAAAAATAAGAGATTGTAAATTTTTCTGTTTAAAGGCAGAGAAACAAACACCAGATCACTTCAGGAAAATACCTCAGTTCTGAATACTACAACAAGCACAGACCCACAGCATTACTTCTGCTTCTGATGGTACTTCCACTCTACCTTGCAGTCTTCCAATGCAGGGAGGCACATATCTACAAACCTACAGACTGCAAAAATGGATGAAATTTCAAGTGCCATATCAGGTCCCAAACCAGTAAGAACTTCAAAGTCACATTCAATCAATTTCATATTTCAGGATAGTAACTTTAATAGACTGATGACAGCAGTCTTGGTAAACTCAGTATCTTGGTCACTAATTTTCCCAAGTAATAACAGAATCATTCCAATGCGAAGTCCTAGACAGTAGTTGGTATATCTGTAGTAAAACTATAGTTACTGCAGTGAGTAGCTAGCTCCTAGTTAAGCCTTCAGAGGGGCATACAAGCAATTGACTGCAAGAGCAATTTTTGGAAACACTTTCTAATCTCGGGAGGCAGTAGCTGCTCTACAGCATGGGAAGGCTTAGTGACTGTAGCAGGGATCAAAGCAAAAACCCATCTTCCCTCTCCAGGTCTTGCTCAATTATTTACCTACATCCCTTCTCCATGCTGTAAGTGACAAATTAGTAAGTCTGAAGGAGTTTTTTTAAAAATTATTTACTACTATTGCTATACTAGCCACTTCTGTATATCTTTATTATTAATTTCATCATTCGCTTTTTAAAGGTATCAAAAATAGTATTTACTGCACAGCTGTCTCACCACCATGCACAGGCACAGAAAGTTATTTGAACTGATGGAATTACCTGTGGATCTAAACCAAAGCTGAATAAAAGTACTGAAGAGCTAAATAGGACAAAGGTACAAAATATAGAATAGAAACCCCCAAAACCTAGTAAGAGCCTAAATCACGAGTAAAAAAGGCCTACTTTTCTCATGTCTTAGAGGAGTAAAGAAATTGAATAAACCTCAAAAAAACCCAAACTCACAAAGAGATGCCTTTCTTCAGAAAACACATTGCAAATGTTCTTCCATTCAGGGAAAGCCAACACAGACAAGTTACTTTTATGAACCCTTTTTTTGTGTGTGCAAAGCAATTCCTGGAGAGCTTTAAAAGCTGTCCGTTCTTCCTTACTGCAAATTACTTCCATAATCTCAGAAAACTGTGGTAAGGGATTTACAGTAGTTTTCCCTTCCCAACAGAAACCAGTGCCTTCTGACCCAATTCCAACTAAATCACCTCATCTAAGCTTCAATTTTATCAGAGGATTTTTTTTCTTCTAATGCTAAACACTGACCATTCTATTTGCAACCTCCTTCAGTCCTTATTCGAGATGTTGCCTCTATTCTCCCCCTCTGCCACAAGCTGAGGAAAAAGAAAACATTTCTCAACACTTCAGGCTCCGTTTATTATGCCAAATCCAAGACACAGATGATTCTAATTTCCTGTAACTGCACATGCACACACCCCATCTGATCCATTACACCTTGTCTCTTTAAAAGCACTTCACTTCTTAGTCTTCATGAAGCAAGTTTATTACTTATTAAAAAGCTGAGCTTTTTTACCATCCAGGTTGTCCATAATAATGAACTCCACAGAAATTTTGCTTCAGGACTTGGTCTTCCAGATACTCAAAGCATCTTAAGAAATACTAGCAAATATATTACTTGAGATTTCTATTGAACACTCCTCCTCCATGTTTACAACAGGGCAGGCATTTATCTTTGCCCTGTGATGGAAACTATTACTGCCATCTGTGCTGACTCCAGCTGGTATAAGACTAATATAAAATTCTGTTAGCTGCTTTGGAGCTGCTTATTCAGCTGGCAATAATAAAAGTCAAGCTCATTAACAGCAGCCCTGCACAGCAAAGTTTCTACTTACCTCAGAGAAGCAACTAAGCATCTCCATGAACCTTTTTACCATTAAAAAGAAGACAATTCTATTTACTTGGCACCTGTTTTTAATAACAATCTCAAAAAGCACAACTACATTTTTTTCCCCCAAACATGTCTGGGCTAAAATTGCTTAGAAAAATGAAAAGCTGCTACACCAATGCAATATGCTGCTTCCTGTAGAGCAGCTGAAATAAATTTTTAAAATCAGAGACATCCTTAATGGTTCAGGAAGCAGTGGGAGAAATGAGCACCTCTGAAGCAAATGTTCAGGAAACAGTTTTTCTATCTCTGAAACAATACTTAATTGAATACTGACTTAAGGTTTTACCTGTCTTTATTTTACACAGACAAGAGGCAAACCACTGACCCACTCTCACTGAGAGAGAAAACACTCCAACAATCCATCAGCTGAAATACACAGGGAGGAATTTTATCTTCTCCTACTTGCAAACTGCAGAATTCTGGGATTATGATATGGGAAATAATAAAAACAAAATTCAACCCCAATTTGCATGGACTTCCATCCTCTCTTCTCCCTGAAGTCACAGCCAACGTCACTGTAGGCATCAGTAGGAACCAAAACCAAGGAAAGGCAACTGGAACAGTTTAACTGAGTATGTGCAACATTTTGGTAACTGATCTCATTTTTTAAATGCATATGTGCAGTAGAAATACTCTTGTGAACTGTCACCAACTCTTGATTCTATCATGTTCCCTCAAAACTAAACAACTCTTCTTCCTTATCTACATATTTTATAAACAACCTTCCTGGCACAATTAAGAATCCAAAATGCTCTTCTATCTTTTGTCCATCAACAGCTTCTGTCCAAAACAGTACTTGTCTCAGACTGCTCAACCTTCCTGTGCCTGCACAAGGCTTCAATTTTCCATATTTCCATGTCATTTCTGATTCTTATCTTTCAGTAAGCTGTTGAGGCCAAATACAGAGGGCAGACAGATACCAAAGGAAAAGCCACTGATGAAAGAAGATGGTCCTAGCTGATAGACATGGGCATCAAAAAAAGGTTAATCAACCATCTTAGATCTGACAGTTACCAAAATGTGTTATAACACACCTCCTCTCAAACCTATGAAATCCCAAATTGTGACTCAGATGAAAATTCAATTCTTAATTTTCATACTATCCTCCTCCTGATTTGCCAATACTCACCCCACCAACACCCTGCGACAAGTACTAAAGAAAAGGTCAGAGGTGTAGGCTTTGAAGACAAAAGATGTTTTCTGTGACACCAGAAACCCAGAAGATGGCAACCACCATCTCAGCTTTGTTCAAGGCAGCAGGTCAAAGCCTTCTACATTTCAGAAAGGAAGCTGACTTGTATCACCCACCATACAATCTAGAAAGAGGAGAAGCACAAGACTGTCAAAAGCAAAAGGAAAGAACTCTCTTGTTTCAAGTTAGCAGCCACTTTTTTTGTTTCCTTTAGCAGTTTCTTCCAATAATTAAGTGACTGTGCACTTCTGCCCCCTTCACTGGACTTCAGCTCTTTTAAGCTATCAGTCTTTGGTACGTTAAGGAGTCTTCTGTTTCCTGTATAGTACATCTGTGAAGTAATTCATTTATCATTGGCAAAACTGAAATACCTAGTCTTTAATATTATTTCATTAAAACATTTTATAAGTATCACAGTTAAAAAAAAAAAACACAAACAAACCCAAAGTAAAATGCTACAAAGCACCTCTTTTTCAAAAGGAGAACTGCTTAACATGGAAATAAATTTCTAGGACATAGCATTAAACAGCTGAAACACAGAATATCCCAAGTTGGAAAGGACCCACAAGGATCATCGAGTCCAACTCCTATTTAGGCACAGGACAAACCCAAAGTCTCACTATGTGTCTATGTGCATTGTCCAAGTGCTTCTTAAACTCCATGAGAGTGGTGCCACGACAGTCTCCCTGGGGAGCCTGTTCCAATGCTCCACCACACTCTGGGTAAAGAACCTCTTCTTAACATCCGACCTGAATTTCCCTCGGCACAGCTTCACGTCGTTCCCTGGGTCCTATCGCTGGAGATCAGAGAGAAGAGGTCAGCACCCACCCCTCCCTCTGTGGCGAGGAAGTTATAAACTGCAATGATGTCTCCCCTCAGTCTCCTCTTTTCCAGGCTGAACAGACCAAGTGCTTTCAGCCTTTCCTCATAAGTCTTCCCCTCCATTCACTTCACCATCTTTGTGGCCCTCTTCTGGACGCTCTCCAACAACTTCATGTCCCTCTTGTATTGTGGTGCCCAAACCTGCACACAATACTCCAGGTAAAGCCACAACAGTGCCGAGTAAAATGGGACTAGCACCTCTCTCAATCAGCTAGCAATGGAGTGCTTGATGCACCCCAGAACCCTGTTGGCCCTTCTGGCTGCTACTGCACACTGCGGACTCATATTGAGTTTATCATCAACCAAAACTCCCAGATCCCTTTCTGCAGTGCTGCCTTCCAGCCTCTCATTCCCCAGTCTGTAGGTTGTTTTCAGGTTGCCCCTTCCCAAGTGCAGAACTCAGCACTTGCCCTTGATAAACTTCATATGATCTGTGACTGCCCAGTCCTCTAATCTATCTAGATCTCTCTGCAATGCCTCTCTGCCTTCATTAAAGTCAACAGCACCTCCCAGCTTAGCATCATCTGCAAACTTACTTATTAGGCCTTCCAGTCCTACTACTCCTATGTAGTGAGGTTGACACACTGGAGGGAAGGGATGCCATCCACAGAGATACTGACAAGCTTGAGAGGTGGGCCTGTGTGAACCTCATGAAGTTCCACAAGGCCAAGTGCAAGGTCCTGCACCTGGGTCAGGGCAATCCCAATCGCAGTTACAGGCAGAGCAATGAATGCATTGAGCACAGCCCTGGAAAGAAAGACTTGGGGGTGTTGGTGGATGAACCAGCAAAGTTCACTTGCATCCCAGAAAGCCAATTGCATCCTGAGCTGCATCAAAAGAAGTGTGGCCAGCAGGTCAAGGGAGGCAGTTCTCCCCCTGTACTCTGCTCTGGTGAGACCTCATCTGAGTACTGCATTCAGCTCTGGGCCCCCAGCATAAGAAAGACAGCAACCTGTTGAAGCGTGCCCAGAAAAGGGCTCCAAAAATGGTCATAGAGCTGGAGCATCTCCCATATGAGGACAGGTTGACAGAGCTGGGATTGTTCAGCCTGGAGAAGACAAGGCTCCAGGAGGACCTTACAGCAGCCTTCCAGTACTCAGACAGGGCCTACAGGAAAGAGGGGGAGGGGGACACTTTCTCAGGGAGTGTAGCAATAGGGTGAGGGGTAGTAGTGTTTAACTGAAAGAGGCTAGATTTAGGTTAGATATTAGGATTAAATTCTTTACAGTGAGGGTAGTAAGACACTGGCACAGGTTGCCCAAAGAGGTTATGGATGCCCCATCCCTGGAAGTGTTCAAAACCAGGTCAGATGAGGCCCTGAGCTCAGTGCATAAACTGCCTTCAAAGAATATTTCCTTCAGAGATATTATCTCTGCATAATTTATTATATGTTGTGCAGTAATGGTTGTGAACAGCCATTAATTCTCTGTATCTCAATACTCTGAATAAGTTCAGACATAATGAAGTTACCAAGCATCAGCCAAGCCACGATGGCTGAAAACAGCAATTGCAAGACAGCGAAGTTTGCCTGGCCCACAGACACTTAAGACACTTCACATCACTTACATAAAATTGTTGCTTTTGATTTTTTTTCTTATACTTTTTTTATTTGCTACTTGCCCCTTGTGGTAGCTTTAAATTTTAAGGTCAAGCATTGATGCACAAAATACCTTGGAGGTGCAGGCTTCCTTCTAGTCAGATGTAAATAAAAAAATCTAAGCCATATAATTACAATTAAATCTATCTATTCCCTAAAAAAAGGTGTTGTTTTATACTATTAACATGTTGCAGTAAGAAACCTGAATAGCTGATGGATGCCTTCCAGACAAGTCTCCTGAAACAACCTGTGAGCTGAATTTATTTTGGAGGGAACACAGTATAATATCTTTGCAGGTTCCTAGAAGAGAATTAAGTAGATGGGATATGTTCTCCCTTATGCTCTTGCAATATACTCAGAGGAGTAGCATGACAAAAGGATCATCTCTTCATTGTCACTTGGACAAATGCTTTAAAGCCCTTCAAAATGCCATATTTCATACTTCAAGGTTATATGAAAGATTTCAGTGGGTAAAGTATAGACAATTTTGAACACACTTTTTGTGGAATTCTAGCACTCATTCTGATCCTGAGCTCCTGAACTCATGTTCAACATGAAAAAGCATCCACAATGCCTTTTTCTTCCCCAAAACCAACTTTAAGTCAGATCTTCCCTATGCAGGATTTTTAGACTACAATAGATGTTGTAATGATCTTATCTCTCAGAAAGAAAACCCACAGATCATAATCTTATTTGCCCTATTAATTACTTGTAATTGATGGTATCTTAACTGGATAAAGACAGCTGCAACACTTTGTTCAAAGAAATGGGCAACATGATGGAAAATATCCTTCTGACAGCAAGAACATGCTCGGAACTGGCAATTCTACACCTGCCTTCAAGTTCACCAGAGAACTGAGTGCTCAGGAAAGGGAGAGAAATCAGGAGCTAACTGATATCTCTAATACATTACAGAAATTATTTAAACAAAACAAAATAATGGCCTGTTTTTACAATCTTTTGAAATCAAAACTTGTATAAACCCACAGAGATGTCTAACTTACTATTACATTTGCCTACTAAACCCTCTGGATTCTTCTGGTTTGTTTATGACCTATAAATTTCACAACTCTGAAAAAAAGTAGTGAATCCTTTTGAAGCCTTTGATACCAAAACCAGTTTAAAACTGTAAATTTAAGAGAAGCATGAAAAATCCTTTTTAATTTTGATCTCAGGCCTGTCTCATTCCCCAAACCCACTTCACACAAGCATGCTCAGCACAACTACTTCTGTAACTCCCTTCATATGCTTCACCAAACCTCTGCTCAATCTATTACATGCATTGCTCTGCATAAAAGCACAATAACCTGCTTGAAATAGGCACCTAGCAGATTAGCTTCAAAATTATTTTACTCTGAAGCTGTCTACCTGTAATGAACAACTTCTCTCTCCACAGAACTGTGAATTTGCAGTGACATGTTGGCTTTGGTGGCAAAATGACTGTTCCCATACCCAAAGCTGCTATGGGAAAGGTTGACAGGTCTACTTCTTTCCAACACAACAACAGGTGTTAAGCTCCAAGAGATATTGATGGGCAACACAGACAATTAACTGACAACAGGAAATAAGCAGATTAAGAATCTAGCCTCTAAAATTTCGGAGGGCTATAATTATTGACAAAAAGTTGATTTTGCATCTTTTCAGATCTTACAATTTAAAGGCCATAGTGACCAACTAGACAACTTTGCTACCAAATTCTTGAGGCAGTTTAGTCAAAGATTGTCAGCCAGAATAATCACATTCCCAAACAAACTTCCTACACCAGGTAACTCTTACTTTTATTGACAGCAGACATCATCACACAGGAATCTTTACAAAATACACAAGTAGAGACATCCCGAACTCTGATTAGCAGCCTGCACAACATACTCCTTTCAGAAGGAGTTGTTTCCTTAAACAATTTGGGTTTCTCTAGATATATTTTTAAATTTGAAACATAAGGTGTTCAAATAACATGGGGTATTCTCAATGGAATTTTACTCCAATAGCTTAAAGTCTATCTACAGCTCAAGTGTTTTAAAGATGTGATAATCCTCCTTTCTTGAAAGACTGTTCATTCTTATTTGAGTTCTCCTTGAATCTTTTCCCCCTCCTTGGCTTGCAGCCAACACTATTATCCCCTAGAATGATTTTTTGAGCTGTGATCCCAGACTGCAGATCCACAATTCATTTTATGAATGTTTGTTTACAAGGAGTGGAACACTACTGTAGTATTACACTGAAAGTTGTTTGAAATACTTTCCCATTGCCACTACCTGTGAGGATTTTATCCACAGTGCATGCTTATTGTGCAGACAAAAACCAGATACTGAGTCCAGCCAGACTTTTATTAGCTCAGGCATAAAACAAAGCAAAAGATTGTCCAAGAAAGAATGCAACATCTAATACCAGAGAAGGTACATGGCCACTTTCAGATGGTGGAGAGTGCCTGATTAAGTACCAAATGAGCACACAGCCCCAGCCTGGATAGAGTGGGCAACCTTAACCTCCAAGTTAAGGGAGGGAGAGTTTGAGAACATGCGAGTCCATATTACCTTGCAGAAATTCACTGGGCTCTAGCTGAGTGTTTTAGCTCCCATGCAGCATGCTAAGCACAGTAGCATTGTGAAAACAAAAATTATTCCCTTTGAAGATTTGTCTTAAAACCAATCAAACTCTAAATTAGAAAACATGGTCATCTTACAATGAAATCAAACTGCCAGCCCTGGCAAGTTTCAGAATAGGAGAAAGATATTTTGTAATTAGCACACAGAGACATAGATGTAAAGCAGTTGATAATAGGAGGGGAAAAACAAAACAAACCAAAACACAACAAAAATCAAGTACTGTCAGTACTACAAGGTAAGGTACTCAGAGGAGTGAGGCACAGAAAGCAAAGCAGCTGAGCCACAAGTAACACACACATGCTACCACACCAACTGCAGGCGATTAAATGTCATCAAAGCTTCCAATTTACAATAAGCAATTGAGTGCTGCTGGGAGTTGCTAACAGCATTCCAACTCTTTGTTCTGAAATACCATCATTTTTAGAGGTAACACTTCAAATAGTACCATTAAAGAGCATAGGAGAATGCAGGTAGAAGGTCAGGAGGATGAAAGGTAGAGGAAGAAGAAAGTTGAACCGAAGAACAGAGAAAGGCATAAACTTTATCTATGGATCTGTCTACACAGAAATGATAAAGCTTAGTAGAAAGCTTAGCTGTGCATGTTTAAAGAGCCTGCATGCTGATAAGCCAACCTTGGCTACTGGGTCCAGACATCTGTATGCTAACCCAAAGACTGCAGTACACTATGGCCCATGCTGGCATCTATTCCAAGGCAGTTAAGAAGAGAGATCTATGTTTTTGCACTGGGATATAAAGAGTGCACACGTGATCCTGTACTGCAGTTACAGAATGGAACATCTCTTTCAGAGAGAGAACAGTGAAAAATGTATTCTTTCCTGATGAATGCTTTTCCTGGTACTACAAATACCCATGCTTTAAATTTAACATTCACCTTTAAACACTAAGGTCAACAGGTGTATTTAAATCAAACCAGGAGTTTTACCCCCACTTTTCAGGAAAGTATTTCAACTGCCTTGTTTCTAATATTAAATGAAGTACTTTAAAATCTACTTTAAATCTTCATACACAGGGTTTTATAGTTCCATTTAGTACCATCTGTGCTGTGATCTGCAGTCAGACCTACAACTCACGATGAGTGTAGGCTGAAATACTCTTGACAACAGAAAATCCCAGATAAGAGTGTGTGCTCCAGAGCATGCTGCAGTCACTCCTAAACACCAAATCAACACTGTGGAGTCAGTTAGTCACCTCTGTAAAGCCAGTTCCCACATCTTGAGTTTCAGGAGACCCCCATCAGCTTTGCTTCATTACCTGAACACATATTCATCCTGCACTGCATCTGAACTAGTAAAACAGTCGCAGAGGCCTGCGCCCACCTACTTTTTGCCCTTTCCTGCCCCGGCATTGCTCTTGACTCATCACTGCCACTTCCTCCCATTTCCAAGTTCCCAAGGACATCCCAAACACCAGGTCCCGCACAGACAGCACAGGCTACACACCCAGGATTTGCACTCTGCAAGCAGGCTGTGGGAGTCCAGCACTGAGTCTTCTGATCTGACTCTACACGGGAGGAGGTGAGGCCCCACAAAGCTTATCAGCTAAACTTCCAGGACACTGAGCCGCAATTCTTCTGTTTCAGGAGCTGCAATTCAGCTAATTATCTCTGCCAGAAATAGCCCATATCCTGAATGATCTACCTAGAGATCTGCCTGCACAGAGAATAGAGTTACACAAAACAAGCCAGGAGAAATAAAGCAGAATTACAAGTGGTCTCTCCAAAAGTTGACAAAAATATTCAGAAGAGAATGAGAAGTTATATAAAAGCAAAAGAAAGACTCAGAACAAGTAGAGCAGTCTGAAACACTCTGAAATCCATATGAAAGGACACAGAGGTTCTGCACTTTGATAAGCACTACATTAATCAGTGATCAGAGAAGGCAAATACTACTGAGGCTTGCAGGTTTTTGTTAATAACATTAGGGTAAGAATGTGAAGGAGAAAAGTAGGTGAGCACTCACTGTCAAACCTGAATTTAGTTTGCAAATACAGAATTAAGTTCAAAATTATGCAAAAGGTTTGTAACAATTTCAGTGTAGCTTTCCCACTTTGACCATCTTCACTAATATTTTAAGTCAGCAGCAGCACTCAATTCTCAGCAATTTCCAGTGTAATAAGGAGTCAACTGTTTCCTTGTTGCTTAAATAGGCATTCAACTCCAAAAATGGCTAAAGGTCATGTCATTTGATAACTCCAGACTAGTTCAATTTATTTCCATCAACTACATCTGCAAATGGAGACAAAAGTAGAAGAGCATGAGTAGATAGATCTGCCACAAGAGATGCTGCAGTGAAGGCAATCATCCCATTTCAAATACTCTTAGACTAACAGTACTGGACCAAAAAAGTGACCTGCCTCATACGCTACAGGGAGAGAACAAAATAAAGAAGCAAGATGATTTTTAAAAGAATCATAAATTACCCAATCTAGATCTTTAAGAGAAAAAATAACCAAAAAAACAACAAAACCCACAACCAAAACACATAGCACCCATGGCTCCTTCCATTTAAAGGAAAACTTCTGTAGGGAATCTATAACTTGCCTTCTATTCTGGATGGAAAGAATAGTAATTACAGAAGTCTTTCAAATACAAGGCTTTTTCACCATTATTGGGGGGGGGGAAATCCAAGTTTCCTAGTCTAATCAAACACCTCAAGCTCACTAAACTTTGACATTGCTTATTACAGCTAACAGTCAACAGATTGTCAGACTCTTATCACTCCTAAATGGTTCTTGAAAATAAGAAAATGAGCTAATGTAGTTTTTATTTTCCTACATAACTGCATGTCACATTAATGTTTTTTTTCTTTCATTTATACACACTGCTTATGAAAAATTTCTCCCTCAAAAGTCAGTTCTGCAATTTTATTTTATAATGTCTCATTTCAAAGTCCACAGACATGAACTAGCATTTACTTTCCCTTTTTAATCACAGCAAAGGCAAGCAGGCAAAAGGTCACTTATGCAAGTGACTCACTTGGCCTCTGTCTTTGCTAAGACATAATGAAGATGCAGATACTTTGAGAAAAAAATATAAGCATTTAAACCATGAGATCCTCCAGAAGTCATCCTGCAACACCCTTCTTGACAAAAGATGACAGATTAAGAGGGAGTAGGCTTGGAAAGACTTCCATAAACATCAATTTACACCTTGGTCATATGAGTGCAAGACTATTTTCAAAGCCTATTTGATCTATCTTGCACATGAGCCATGAATTTCCTCCTCATTCAGGCAAGAAATTCTCAACTAGTAACCAAGAATATGGGCCAGACCAGACACAAGAAGAACCATTACTCAGAAAACAGAGGAGCACTGCAAAACACTAAGGGCATTCAGCCCACCCAACAGTGTGGCTCTGCATTCCTGAGTATAAATTAGCACAAGTTGCAAGATGCCATTTGGAAATTGCAAATAAAGTTACACCAGGCTCCTTGAAGCACATGTAAAGATTCTATCTGTGAGTGCAGATGCCAGCAAGGATAGATTACACCAGGGGCATGAAGTCTGCACACCATTAGTACTTCTGAAAAAAAGCTTCCCATTGCCACATTCACATCTGCAAAACTGAAACTTCAAAAACTAGCTGAAAGGATACAGCCTGCCCCAAAGAGCAATTAAACAAGAGAGGAGAGATTAGACTAAAGTCTGTCTAGGTTCAGTACTTATCCACTATGCCGTGCTGAGCACTTCAAAACACAACTGGCAAGAGCTAACTTTCACCATGGGGAAGTCAGACATTCCCCTCCTTCAGTAAACAGCACTTCTGACACCAAGGGGGAATCCAACCATGGAACTGGGATGCTGAGAGGGACAGAACCTCTACTGAATTCATGACAAAAATTCAGGATGCTGTCCCAATGAGAGACCCCTCAGGAGAACAATTAAATGCTGCATCTTCAAACATGCTTTCATCATCCCTTTGATGGACTCACAAGTGTTTCCAATTAGACTGTTTTACAGCCAATTTACAGTTTCTCATTCATGACATTTAATGTAATAAACAGTAAAAATTCAGCATTAGAAGATGAGTAACAACTATGCAATGGAAATTAGAACATGAGATAAACTCAGTTACAATGTTATAAACACCTCAAACAATAAACATACTACAGACTCAAAAGCTCTAGACAAGGAAATTACATGACAAGCTGTCCAGTGTTCAATGGTCTGTTTACAAGAACTGATTTTCCTTTTTGTTTTCAACTTGGATCTTGACCAGAACTCACATGAAAACTGTACTACCACCCCAGAGAATGTCAGTTTCTCATACACATTTTCAGAAGGGTGGAAAAAAGGCATTGGGTTTTCTTGGTTGGTTGGTTTGTTTTCATCCACCATGTACTTTGAGGAGTTTCATCATGTTCTTGGGCATCTATTTCTGTACCTCTCTTTTTCCCTTTAGTTGTCTTTCCAGTCCTAGTCTCCAAGTATCCTTTCTCTATATTTTACTACATCAGCAGCAAATGCACTAATGAGACACCTTTTGTGTTTCCTTATGTGTCAGTTTCTCTGCAGACACTGATGCAGCATTTCTCAAGGGTACTCCAGCCAAGAATGAAGGTCCAAGGATTTGATTTACACCAGAACAACTACTCAAAACTCACTTCTTTTTAAATCTAACAAGCACTATGGAAAGCACCAGATTGTTTCATAGACAGTTTGTTTTAGAATATCGTATCTGCTGCAGTCACAGTAAGAAGCTCCAAAACAGCAAAACCTGAGTGGTAGGATGATGTTCCATGATCCATTTCTAACAAAACCTTCAGAACTCTCATTTTAACCTAAAAGAGTAAAACACCAAAGTGCAGCAAGACTGAAATGGTTTCTGCTCTTAGTCCTTTACATAACTGCATAGTTCTCTTCAGAAAACATACACACACTCAACTACTGCTTGCTGAGCATTCAGAGGATATGCTAAATTATGTCCTCATGTCTTCAGTGGCATACATTGAATATAGGAACATTTATTTTTTACCAAATGGTCAATGTCTATTTCAACTTGGTTTTATTACGACAAAATGATCTGAAAACACATTGGAAGTCTAAAGAAAATTGAGAAATATCTCAAAATAGAACATGACAACATGGCATGACACAAAGGAAAAAAATACCCAAAACCATCAAAATGCTGAGGACTTGAATCATTCAGGGAGGTGGCACTGGTGAGCCAAAACAAGTCTGTAGCACTGCAAACTTACATCACATAGCATACATAAAAAACTCTCATCGACAGATGATGACAAAGAAAGTTTCCAGAGCAGACCAGGATGCTGCTCATTCAGGGCCACAAAGCAGCTTTGCCAATAGAAAACTTCCACCAGTACTGTGCCTCCACTGGAATGCTCTGTTGACTTATCTTTAGAAAAAACTCATCTACTGTAAAACAAGCCTTGGCTTTTGAATCATTAAGTAAAACTGAATGTAAAGTAAATATTCAGCAAAAGTAAGAACTCTGAAGTATTAAAAATTACATTGCAGCCAATGCCAGTCACTGTACAAATCCCTTCACTTTGTGGATAAACTTCCCCTTTCACCTCACCCAATCCTTTCTCCTTCAACCCTGAAAGAATCAAATTTGTGAAAGGTCTTCTTAGCCACAGTGCACATGATTTTAATCATAAAGTTAGTAAAAAGTGGAAACCACATGGGAAGAAGCATCAGATACTGCAGTTTCTTATCTAAGATCTGCTGTTCCTTGTAAGAAATATTAAGCAAAACAGACAACTCCACATACTTGTATTTAATGATAGAAAAATTATTCCAGAAGCTCAAGAGACAGATTCAAAATTTTGAAGCCTCACACTAGATGAAAATCTAATCACACCTAGAAGCTTTTGTACACTACTTACTTGGGATTGATATTTATCTTTAAAAAGATATGGTGGAATAAACTAAGAAAATGTAACCCAAACAAATATGATATCCTGTACATTTATTCATTTGATTTGCAAGTCTAAAATACTCTCACACAAAAAAATGTTCAGAAAAAATAGTTAATTGTTGCCATTTTAAGTGACATGTTTTTAAAGCAAAGCAGCAAGTCACAGAAAGTTTACGGTTCACAACTCATGCTGGTAGTTGTTTTAAACACAGAATCACAGAATTAAGGTTGGGAGAGACCTTCAGGATCATTATGTCCAACTGTCAACCTATCACCACCATGCCACTAAACCATGTCCCTAAGTACCAGATTTAAACAGTTTTTGAACACCTCCAGGGAAGCTGACCATACCACTACCTTGGCAGCCTGTGCCAAGGCCTAACAACTCTTTCAGTGAAGACATTTTTCCTGCTACCCAATCTAAACCTCCCCTGGTGCAACATGAGGCCATTTCCTCTAGTCCTCTCACAGGTAGCCCAGGAGAAAAGAGCAACCCACATCTCACAACAACCTCCCTTCAGGTAAGTTGTAGAGAAAGATAAGGTCTCTCCTGAGCCTCCTCTTCTCCAAACTAAACAACCACAGTTCCCTCAGCTGCTCCTCATAAGACTTACTCTTTAGACCCCCCACCAGCCTCATTGCCCTTCTCTGGACACACTCCAACACCTCTATGACTTTCTTATAGTGAGAAGCCCCAAACTAAAAACAGTACTCAAGGTGCAGCCTATCCAGTGCTGAGTAAAGAGGAATGATCACCTCCCTGGTCCTACTGGCCACATCATTTCTGACACAAGCCAGGATGCTGTTGGTCTTCTTGGCCACCTAGGCACACTGCTGGCTCGTCTTCAGCCAGCTGTCGACCAGCACCCCAGGTCCTTCTGTGCTGGGGAGCTTTCCAGCCACTCTTCCCCAAGCTTACAGCATTGCATGGGGTTGTTGTGCCTGAAATGCAGGACCTGGCACATGAACAGTATATGCAGAGATCAGCATGTCATTCTAGCCACAGCAGCTGCTTTGATTCATATTTATGAAATGCTTAAAATTCTTGGAATATACATACACTGCAAAAAGAAGATGAAGTAACACCATGAATCTCAAAGCAAGCCAGTACTATCCTACTATCTATGCTGTTACTAAACATGAGGACACAGCAGCACAGACTTGGTGGGGGCTAGCACTGAAAAAACAGACTGTAAGTACATACTCTGTTGCTATTGCATGATGAGCCTCTTTGCCCCCACCTTCAGCAGCATCATTAACTGTGCTAGTTACCATGCACCAACACAAGCACACAGCAATGTTTCAGATACACCTTTCTGGTTTTGTACCAACTGATATACCTCAAAATATATACCGTACCATTAATAAGCACCCACAAATATTCATGGCTTCATGTATCAAAAGAGGAACTGTGGGATAAATCTTTGACCTGAGTTACAACACTTAAGCAGCAACTAAGTTACTACCAGATGACTTCAATAGGGGCTGTTACCATAGAGATTTCCCTGTGGAGATCTATGTGAAGTGAGACAGAACATTCAGGTTACCTCCTAGCGAAAAAGTTACACCTTACAAGCCACGAACTTCACATTATCTGAGGAAAATGTAGGTGTATTTGGTAAGCATGCACACACTTGAGGTTGTCTCTATTTAGGCTGTAACAAAATGCCAAATAAAGATTGTGGCTGTTGACTAAGGAATGTATTAGTTCAGGATATGCTTATGAATTTAATTAGATGTTTTGATGACTTAGAGTTGGGGGACTGAATAAGTATTTTTAAATTAAAAGGCAACTATCAATAATAAAGGCCAGAACTGCAGAGGTTAATTAACAGTAACCAAGCTCAAGAACAACAGAAAGCCATTGATTCCACTTTCCCTAAAAAAAAAGAAAAGTAACTGAGAGGGACACTTTCCCATGGCACTGAACACAGCCTGTATAACTCTCACTCTTCACCCAAATGGGTATCCTGAATCATGTCATTGATTTTCAACTCCTCTAGTTGTGTTTAGCAATGTGTTTTTCTGATTGACCTTCATACAGCAAATTTGCTATTTGCTTGTTGTTAACTTACCAAGCTCCTCCCTCAGTCCACAGTGAACACCCACAGCATCCACAGAAAGATCATGAAGACACACACCATCAACTCAATCCCCAGCACACCTCAAACTCTGATGACTGATTTTACATCAACATGCAAAGTCAGGGACTGGCTGAACAAACTTATATCCCTTCTACTGTCTCTTGTAAAAAGGCAAACATTATTTCTAGGCAGCAGCACGACTGTAATGGTTAACTTGGTACTTTAGATCACAAGTTAACTTGATAGACGAGTCCTGTGGTGCACATCATGGCACAGTGGGGCATTTTCTTGGTAGGCTACACCTACTGAAGTCACGAAATTCACTGTCTCCAGCCAACACTTTCACACTTCCTTAAAGAGCCTCCTCCACATTGCCATCAGTAATAAGACATCCTCAGAAAATACATGAAAGGGAGCAATCAGAGAAGTTATTCAGTTAAGCAACAGCATCTGCAGAGCACTGCTGCAGCAGCTGGCATTTTGTTATAGTAGGCAGTAATTGTTTCCATTAATAGATTCAAACCATGCCCAGGGCAGGCCAAATAAGCAAAGACCATTGCACTTACTTTCCCACCATTAAGGACAGACTGTCCATGCAAGAGACACCAGCAACACAGCCAGAGGCAGCTACTGCTGCTGCTATTCAATCAGTACTTAACTGTAGAGGGATGAAGGAGCTGAAACCTGATAACGTCTCCAGCACAATAGCAACAAGTACGTTTGCAATTTAAAAGATTTAGCTCTAATCTTATTACTAGAAGTACCACCATGCTGAGTCCCTGACAACAGATGCCTGCCTGTGCATGCTGCACTGTAGGCCTGAGACCAAGAAGGGATTTGCTTTGTCCCCAAAACCTTGTCCCAAGAGTCAAAGCCCAGCTCTGCATGGTACACAGACCTGCATGGAAGGGCACCTGGTGTGTGCTGCTGCTCTGCGAGCTCAGGCTCTGCAGAACAGGGACTTCTTCAACACTTCTAAAGTATTGTGAATCTTGCCCACATGTGGGTCACTACAACGTGTTTACAAGTATCAATTAACTTTAAATGTTTAAACTATTAAGTTACAGTGAATCTAATTAGAAGTCTGAAATCTTACCATATGCACATTTAATAAACTTACTAGATGCACAGGAGCACAGATAATCTTGTTTTCAACACAAGAAAGGTCTCTCTACTAAGGAGGCAAAGATAAAACTTTTCCTTTAGTCCTCATCTCCCCAAAGAACCAAACAAAATCAATTTTAAGAGTGCTGCACATTTCAAAAACTTACCATTCATTTCAAAAACCAACATATTCACGGTGTATTGACTAGTAATCCGGACCTTTAAAACATAAACACCTCTTGCTGCAGTAGTAAGCAAATGCATGTGCACCTGCCTCTTCTAAAGGCCTACTAATCTTCCCAGCAAATCTTTCCATGGTGCACAATGCAGACATTTCTAACATCTTAAACCAGAAAAACTGGACAGGTCCAAAGCTGAACCTCATTTTACTGGGTTATACTCAAATATTTGAGCATAATACTCAGTGGTCCAAAAGCACAGAACGATACACAGCAAGGATTGCCTAAACATGGTCATACCAAGCACAGTTTTCCTTTTCTTCAAACACTATCTATTTTTGGCCTGAAATATCGCCAGCTAAGTATGACTAGCTGCCTACCCACAATCCCAACAGCACCCAACGGTAGCTTCCTCTAGCAATGCCATTTAAAGACCAAAGCACAAGGTCCTAACAGCTGTCTGGATCTTATAAACATGGTAAAATAATGGACACTGCATTTACTCACAATTCAAGCTACCTGAGGAAGAAACAAGAGCCATGCCACACAGAACTCTGAATTACAGGTTTGTCTTAGTTTGTTTCAAATAACATGGAATTTAAGAACAGTGATTTCAAGGCACTCCATCTAGGGTCCCATCTGAGGCATGAATGAATTAAAGCAATGCAAAAAGAACTCCTGAAATGCCATTTTCCAACCACACATTTCATAATTCAAATATACCTCTCTTCTGCAGAGGTTCAAAGCTAACAGTTCACATCCTGAACATTAACATCTAACAGGAAAGTTAACAGAAGAGGTCAAAGTCAGATTACTTTTACAATTTCCTGCAAACAAAGATAAAAGTTGCAGCCTGCTATTACTTTATGATCTACCTCAAGTGATAATTTAAAGTATACACATCAAAGACATGATCTCCTTGGTCATTGCTTCAAATAAGGAAATAATTAGCAGCTGTCCTATTTCAGCTTCCACAAGTTTCAGTTTGAGAAAGCGACCACTACCAGCAACACTATTCAGAGCAACATAGGTAGGGTAGGGTGCCACAACCATCACATGAAGGACTATGTACTAAATACCATCCAAAGTCATGTCTTCTCCAAGGCAGAGGGAGCAACAGCTGCTTCCTGGAAACAAGAGGTTTAGAACAAGCTGCCCAGGGATGAAATCTCCTATTCAGCTCTTCATCTTTGACAGTATCATGACCTACAAAAACTCAACACACACACTCCCCTGTTCCTAGCTATTTATTGTATTAAAGAACTTAAACCTATTCAAAGAAAAGACTATATATTCTGGATTCTTTAGTAATTTAGAGCTCCAAGAAGATTTTTACCTAAGAAGAAATGGGCCTTGTGTCTGTTATTAAAATGATGAAAGAAGGCAGAGTACAAAAGTTCTAATTTTTATTTTCTTGAAAGAATTTAGCCAGGCAAGAAAGATACTTCCAGAGAAAAGTGGTAATTTTAAATTCCGCTTTATACTCTGACAATTTCTTTCTTATTTTCTGCCCCAAGATTTTTAATAAGGCAGATGTTTACTGTGCTCTAATGGAATAAATTGCCCAATAGATGAATCTTTGTTTCCGTCAAAACTACAGTTGAAATAGTATTTCAGTTCTACTGTCTCCACAGTTCCTTCTTTATTTCTGTCAAGACAAATATTTTGCTTACTGAAGGAAAAAAACATGTCACCAAGAATTGCTGTCAGAAAACTAAAAACTTCTCAGATTCTATGCATTAAAAAGTGTAGCTGAACAAAGAGGTTGGAGGAAAGCAAATTTTAACAATCAAAAGCAAAGGAGGAACTCAGCAAAACCTAATTTGTCCTAACAAAAAATAGTATCCCTAACATAAAGTCAACTCTTTAGACATAGAGACAGGTGTGAAATGTCCACTGTAAAAAACAAATAGTTTGAAATAGTGTCTGGAAGTCCGTACTCTGCTCATCTCATAGTTACATTTTAACACTGCACCTTACTGCCAACAAGGAAATACAAACATTTCTAGCAAAAGGACAGGATGTATACAATTGCCTTGAAACATAATACCTATTTCTACAAGAGTGTCAATTAGAACTCTCTTTTTTTCTCAGGAAGAAGGTACTACGAGAAAGGAAATTCAGCTTCCCAGGTGAAGACAGAAAATTTTAAAAAATAAAAATCAGAGGGTTCCCAGAAAGACAAGATGTTCTTCAGGGGAAGAAAGGGAAATACTTAGTGGTTTGGGGGAGGAAACGGATGAGAGACAGGAGAGGTAACCAAAACAACACACATGCACACTTAGTCAGAAACTACAGCTACTAATAACTGTAAAACAAGGGTTAAAAGTATTAAGTCCAACAACCAGCTTACAAAAAGTTTGCCAGCACTGGAGATTATACCTGATAGCAGCTAATGAAAACCATTCCTTTCTGAACTGTCTCCTATTATTTCAGTCAAAATAAAGATTTTCCTGTGCCTTTCAGACTTGGATTGTTCAGTTTTACTACGTTCTGGTTTTCCTACTTGGTTAGTTTAGAACACCAGAAGTCCTGCGCCTGTGGGGAAGGGCAGGCCTGCTGCTTGTAAAAACACAGAACGCTTGTATTTAATAACAATTGCTATTTTGTAGCTGTGTTTGGTAAGGTGCAGATGTTATGTGGTTTACCAGAAGATGCAGTCAGAACCCTGTTGGCTTTATACTTAACTTACTGCTTTACTTCTAACACAATAGTGAAAGTTGGACATATGACAGCACTGTCTGGGATTTTTAGGCTTCTTTCACTGCTTGTAAAACCAGCATTATTTGTCTATCTAAAAATCCTTCAGAACTATCCTTCAAAAAAAAAAAAATCTAGAAACTGATTAACAGTATGCATCTGAACTTAGATTTAATTCAAGAACTCCCTACAGAATAGGCAAAGCTAGTAAAATTTGATTTTCCTAACCTTGGAGAGTCTTCCAAGAACAAATTTTATAATGTTATAATTATTAAAGAGCTACCTAATTTTACTTTAGAAAAATCTGCCAGTACCTTTAAGTTATAACTAAGAGAACAAAGCAAATAAAAAGCACAGTCCCGAATTCTACTCCCCACACCCTATAGTCTCTTGACTTCAGCTGAATTAAGAAAAGCAGCCCTGGAAACCAAATGTGCTTTACAAGGCTACTTATTCTTATTCCAAAGTGCAGTGCAAACTTGTACTTCCACTCAGCTAGAAAAGGGACATTTCCATATAAAAAGGTAAAAAGGGAAAGGTAAGGGTAAACAGAATACTAAAATAATGCACATAGTAGAGAAAGACCAATTAATCACCCTAACAAGTGTAATTATTTTTGCAATGACATAGCTGCTCTGAAAGAAAGATCCAGCAGAGCTATATCAAAACAAGCTGCACAAAGACAACCAAAAATCCGTTTGACATCTCTAACCCTTCCACGGCATCAATCCAAGTACAAGCAGCAACTACTCAGCAATTCAAAGCCAGTTTAGACAGACATTTTACAGTGAGTACACAGAGAAAAGCTGAATTCACTTTTCATCATAAGTAATTCAAATTATTTATCTTGAGTAAGAAACCAGAAATCAGCAGTTTAGCACCAAAGAAAAAGTTAAGTATCTTCACAAGGCACTAGAAAGTTCACTGGGCGTCTCAACAGGTTACAAACAACATCTGCCATTGAGAAGGTCCTCAAACCATATATGTACACTAGTCACTTCTGATCAGTATTTCTGTCTTATTTTCAGGAACACACCAGGCAATTGTTTCAAATGCATAAGTTACACATGTAAGAGCCAGCCAAATTCCAGCCTCGCCTGGTCTGCAAAAGCAGAACAGCTGTCACAGGGAGGCTGCATGCAAGCATCACAGCTCACCTCCAAGGCTCTTGGTGCAGAACTCGAAGCTAATTCCAACCAAGTAGGAGAATGTATATATACTACAGGTATCAGAGCCAAACAAACACAAGCTTGCAAAAGACAGAGAATCAGTGCATAGTCTCCCTGAATATTTGCAGGCCAACATGCACAACAAGCAAAATTCACATGCTCCAGCCTCTTTAATAAACCATTTGCACCTTACACTCTCTAGGCTATTGAAATAATGATTTTTAAATCTTCATTTTGTTCTTGCTTTGTAATCTCTATTTCACATTTTATAGCTGTCAAAGCTACTCACTTTAAATAGTTACAGCTATTCTTATTATAGCAGTGTTGTGATGGAGGCCACATATATGCTTCAATAAACAAGAGAAAAAACCCCAACTTTTGTCTCAGAAATAAGATTTCCATTTTACAGATGGGATGCTAAGATTTACAGAGGCAGCATGACTTGTAAAAGATCATACAGATCTGTGAAAAGGGCAGGAAAATCACAGATCTTTCAAGACCCAGGTCAACACATTAACCACAACAATGGCTCTGAAGACAATGCAAATTGGATTTAAGCTAAACTGGTGTGACTACAGCTTTATTTCAGAACGTGGATTAATGTGAGAAGCATCTTCACCCCTTGGACAGGTGAAAACTGCTGTGAAACTATAAAAGCATGACATAAGCCTTGGAAAAAAAACACATACTCTCACACTACAGTTTCTTCCTAACAACTGTGAACTTGATCAAAAACATTCTTAATAAAACCCTGAGTAGCAGCAACGTGTTCAATTAAAATCTCCATATCCATGCAAATCATTTCACACTCCTTGACTTCAAATACATTTAACAGACCAACTTAAGTTGAGCACTCAACAGGTAACTGAAGACATAAGCATACAACTTAACTCCTCTTGCACCTCCCAGTCTTTCCCCACGCTCCCTCAAAGGCAAGAAATCTTTTCCTGTTCTGATCTATTTTTACAGTCTAGTGCATTGGTATTTTGGATTATTTCCAAGGGTATTCTTTACTGGGGCATCACAACTAAATGCTAGATTTCAAAATTACTTTAGCATATTCTCATAAGTACTTCACAGAACAACACTAACAACAGTGAATTAATAAACAATCTAGCAATTACAGCCTTTTCAAATGCAAATATATTAAAACCCAGTAAACAAACTTTAAAAATATATACAATCACTAACATAACATTCACATTCGGCTTCTGTTCCCCGACAGGTTGCATCAAGTTATTGGCAAGCCTGCACTCAAGGGAAACTTCTGAAAACAGCAGGTATAGTCAGTTTAAGTTTCTACCTAATCAGCAGCCTATTTTTTTGAGCAGTTATTCAAGAATCAGCTTTTAAACCTGGGAGGCCAATAAGGCTCTTCTGTCGCCACATCCCAATTTGGCTACCTCCGACTTCACTCAGGAAGCCAGGAGAGGGAGGTCTAGCCCTTACTTCCCAGGGATGCAAGCCCAAACCCGGCCAACCCCGGCTGGCTCTCGGCCTCTCCCGCTCCCCCCTACTCACTCCCCCCCCACCGCAGCCCCTCAAAGAGACCCAGAAAATACTTAGGGCCCCCGCCGCTCCCCTAACAAAGCCAGGGCCAAGCATCCGAGAGGCTGGGGCAGAAGAACCGCGGACGGCTTTTCACATGGGGCACGGCGACTTGCTTTCTTACCTTTCTCCCTGCTTGGTGTTGGAAGGCGGAGGGTGAAGCACAGTCTGGTTCCCTTCCATCTCCACGATGCACTTGGTATTCAGGTCCAGCTCTGCAAGGCGACACGGCGGGGGCTGTACCCAGGGCTAGGGCACCCCCTCTCCTCCTGGCACGCCAGGACAGCTCGTCCCCTGCCGGCTCCCCTTCCACGGGGGCTATGTGTGAGGGGCTTTACCCTCCCGTCAGCCCGGGGAAAAGCCAGTGGAGCGGGGGAGACGCCGCGCCCGCTTCAGGCGCGCCCCGGTGCCGCCCCCTCCCCACACACCCCGGACCCCGCCGCCCCTTCCCCAGCGCCACCCGCCTGGTACCTCTCCTGTTCATCGGCCGGACCCTGACGGCAACTTTCACCTTGGTGTCCGACATCTTCCCCTC
>VWZX01007172.1:6152-113188 GCA_013399015.1 Galbula dea | reverse complement strand
CGGAGCGCCAACGTCCATGCCGGGCCGGGGCGAGGGCGAGAGGCCGGGTCAGGCGGCGAAGGCGAGAGGGAGGGAGAGAGGGAGGGATAGGAGGAGGGTCCTGCGCCAGGGAGGGCGGTGATGGAGCAGCCCCAGCCACCTCCCTGCTCAGCCGCGGTCCACACCGGCTCTGGCTGCCGACAGTCTCATTTGCATAACCGCTGCTGCGGCCGCAGCGCCTGCCGCCACCTCCCCACCAATCCCGGCCGCCATCTTCCGCCGCTCCGCCGAGATTGCGACGCCCAGGCAAGCGGCGAGAGGGAAGAGAAAAGCCACGGCGCCGAAAAGGAACGGAAACACCCGAGCACCTTCGATACAGTGAATGTTAAGGGAGGGAACTCCCCCCACCGTTGTCGGACGGCAGCTTCCCCGACTGAGCATGCGCGACGGAGCCGCTCCCTGCAGCGGCGAGAAAAGACGGGAAGGTGGCGCTAGCGCGCTCGTCCGCGCATGGGCAAAGAGGGGCGGGGGGAGCCGAGCGTTGCGTCTTGCCTTCGCGCAGTGTGCCCGGCAATGGCCTTGGTGTCTGAGGGGCTGTGGCCTCAGGCTCTTCCTGAGAGCGGCCGCCATGGTTTGTGCAGATGTAAAAGCCGCCGGCTTGTTCAACTGGACACGAGGTTTCTTTGTGGCAAAGAGCAGAGTCCAGTGGAGGCCACAAAGATGCTGAGGGGACTGGAGCATCTCTAGGAAGAGGAAAGGCTGAGAGCCCTGGGGCTGGTTAGCCTGGAGAAGACTGAGAGGGGATCGTAGCAGTGCTTGTCAATATCTAAAGGATGGGTGTCAAGAGGAGGGGGCCAGGGTCTTCTCAGTGGCGCCCAGTGACAGGACACAGGGCAGCGGGCACAAACTGGAACACAGGAGGTTCCATCTGAACATGAGGAAAAATTCTTTCCTGTGAGGGTGCAGAGCACTGGACTAGGCTGCCCAGAGAGGTTGTGGAGTCTCCTCTGGAGATTCCAAACCTGCCTGAATGTGATCCTAGGCAATCTGTTCAGATTTAGCAGGGGGGTTGGACTAGATGATCTCCAGAGGTCCCCTCCAACTCCCTCTTTTCTGTGATGAAAAAGCCCACAAACTGCCCCAAATAAAATGTTGTGGTACTAGGGGATTTTGGGGTTTTTTTTGGCAAAAGATGCATAATGCTTGGTTAGAAAATAATGACCTGCCTGACACAGTTCTGGTGCTAGGGTGACCTGAGTAAAATGTATGTGTGGTATGTTACGGAGGTCTGGAAGCAATGCTGCGTTTCAAGGTGACAAAGCAATGGAGGCCATGCTCCAGCCCCAGCCTGTGCTTCACCTCCTCAGGAAAGGGCTATCTGCAAAGTACTGAGACTGTTCATATTGTGCTGTTTCTCCAGGCTGCAACAGGCCACTGCTGCCAGGTGCCCACCCAAACACAGGCAGGAGTTGTGTCCGTCTACTAATGGAGAGTTTAACATTGGGAGAAAGTGTTACAGCAGTGCATTACCCTGGCAGTTATGAGCTCCAAGGATGGCTGAGCTTCCAGTGCACAAGCCAAGATTTTTTGTTGGAAGTGCAGTAGTCTTATGGTCTCAGGATAGCCTTCTTTTTGAAGTGTCCTGTTAAAACCTTGTTCTCTCCCCTGAAGTGTTTCTTTAGCTTCAGTAAAATATCTTCCAAAGAATCAATCCTTGCCATTGATAGCTAACTGGCAGGAATCACAGTGCAAAATAGCAATGTCTGTAACATTTTATTTATGGAAAAGACAGGCTCAAACCCAAATGGGATTATTCTGTGTACTCTGAGGCTAAACCACTGTAGGGAGAAGAGGCTAAACAACAAATGATGAATAGGTAGCTGCACTGAGGAAGAGCAGACCTTTCAAACAGAAGTGAAAATAATGGACAGTGTTGAGAATTTTGACCCCCCTGGCTGCCAGGACACCAGCCACAAAAACCCTGCAAAGCAAATGAGAGGAACATCTCTGGAGGAAGGCCAGCTGCCTCCAATGGCCATGGCTTGCAGGAATGCTGAAAGGAAACGAGAGCTGCACTTCAGCACAGTGAAAGAGAAACCTTACCAAATGGAGCTGGGCATCTGCAGTACGTCACTAGCAGAAACTGGCACACGTGGGTTTCTTGCCTGTGGAAGTAGGCACAAGGAATGAAGTTCGTTATGAAATGCATCATAGGCACGTGGCTCACCAAGTAAATAAAGGGAACGACATGGAAATGAGACATCCTACTTATGACTGTAGACTGTAAGAGCCCTGTTCAAAGTAAGCACTGGCTCAAGATAAGGCACAAAGTCTGAAATGGCTGTGCAGAAAGGGAGTTGTTCAGTGAAACTTGGACACTATCAGGAAAGAGAAGACAGCCAACAGTTGGAAGGGAAAAATATTCCCTTCTGCCTTGATTTTCCACCTCTTAGTGGAAAAACTACATCATTTCAAGATTAAATAAAAACAATGATACTAGCTGAAGAGAAACTGAAGGGAGTCTTTATGAGTTTGACTGTGATTTTGGCTGTGGGAAGAGTCTTGGGAAGAAATTGTCACTAATGTCTGAAATAGGCTTGTGAAATATACTTCACCATTTGCAAGCACAGAAAGGCAGCCATGCAAAAGCATTTGAAAAGGGAGATGAGACACAGTTTGTTCTCATACAGACTGTAACTATTTCCTTGTGAAATCCTGATTCTTTTTTTAGTGTTAGGTTATTGGGAAAAGG
This sequence comes from Galbula dea, assembly GCA_013399015.1. Classification (NCBI taxonomy): domain Eukaryota; kingdom Metazoa; phylum Chordata; class Aves; order Piciformes; family Galbulidae; genus Galbula; species Galbula dea. The sequence goes on along the minus strand of VWZX01007172.1, from coordinate 110,457 downwards.
ATTTTTGCTCTTTCAAATCAAGGTGCCCTGAAAAACAACTGTCATGAATGAGGTGCTGGTTCCATGAAGTTTTTCTGTCCTCTTGAGGAAGGGCTCTTGGCAACATCTGTACAATGACTCGACAACATCTATTAGACAGCATGTATGTAGCAGAATATGGTGTCCCCTAAACCTTTGGCAGGATAGGAAGAGAGCTAGGTTATAGAGGCCCCATGAGACTTTTAGGTAGCCCAAAGAGCAATCTGTGAAGGACTGTGGGAAGTGAGCACAGTTCAGGCCAATGAGATGTTTGTCTTCTGGCATTGTATCTCCTCACTGAACACAGCTGCCATATGGAACCCTTTACATCTCTGCCTTTGCTACCAGTAGCAACTGTGGATGACTCTCTTTCACCTGTCAGCATTTGTTAGCTTGGTTGGTTTACATGCCCTATGGGAACAGGCAAGGGATAGTTGATGGGTTGTTCACACATCAGAATTATCTGCCAGCTATGGTGGGTGGATGGATGGATGGATGGATGGAGGGGAAATACTAGATGGGAAATGACAACTTACTGCTTCAGGAAAGAGAAAAGATGAGAGCTGGAGAAAGTGAAGACTGATGGTGGTTGAGGGGAACAGGTATGGCAACATGGGAACAAAATCACTTGAAGCCATCCTTCCCTGATTTCCTTTTCCTGTCCCTGCTTTCTTTCACCCCCTACTTTATTCTGGTTCTGCACCACTACAGTCAACAGAAATTTTGCAGCTTTACTAGGGCCAGGTTGAAATCTTTTTGTCTGTCTCTTGCTTCCCATCTGTTTATTTTTTGTTTCTTCCCTTTCAGCATTTCCAAACATCTGTCCTTTGATCTGTAGGTTAGCAAAGAGTGTAAAAAAATTATCACTCCTTACTTTAGTCTTGTGGGAAGTTCCAACTGCTCCTCATCTTCCCAAGGCATAATACAATGTGATTTGACATGAAGGCATGCCCATCTCTTCCCATCTATTCTGAGCAGGAGGATCCATTGCTCTGCTTTGTGTCATGGAAACACAGGAGTGATCCTGTGCACCTAGAGTTGAAGGTGCATCCTGAAGCTCTGCTGGGAGGGCAGAGCTTTCCACTGACCTCCTTCCTTCAGCAAAGGGCAGGGAGAAATGTCATGGTGCCTGCCAAGAATATCCATCTTGTCAGCACAGTTCCCAGCACATATCTTGCTGTGCCTGACTGGTGCATGCTGTCACCAGCGCATCTAACTTCACCTCCTGTCACAGGAGCCAGAGAACAGGAAGAGCTGGCAGCAGTCAGAGCAGGGAAGCAAGGCCATGTTTTTCTTTTGGTGTTGAAAGTGTCAGAAGAAAGACAAAGTGTTTAATTTTACAGCACCTGAAGTCCAAAGGGAGCTTACAATTAAGATTTTTACTACTATACTTAAGGCATATATTCTATAAAATAGACCACAGTCAAAGTTTTCTTTGGGTTTCCCAATTTTGACCGAGTATTTTCTTATATTAGAATTAACAGGGAAAACAGAACTTCAACACAAACACATGACAGCATCATCCAGTCTGAGAAAAAGAGATAATATAAATAAATAAATGCTGTATAATGGAACCAACAGATAACTTTAAGGTTAATAATGTATTACAGTTATGTTAGGAAAAAGCATAGGAAGAAAGCATAGGTCTAACAAAATAATTGATAAATATTCCACTGATGTTGGTGAGAAAGAAGAATGGATAATAATTTGAGGTTTTTAAATATCTTTTAGCATATAGGAAGGAGGCCTGAACATTCTAGAAGGAAGAAATATTTCATATTGGAGGGGTGAGATAAAATAGGTTTTTATATTTGTGACAGGACACAAATGAGTGTATTTTTTAATTGAAAAAAAAATGCATTTAGAGAGCAGCTAGGGAAGGAAGTGCCTGCCCATAACTGTATACTGGGGATCAAACTTCTGTCTCACACACATCACTAGGCTTTGTGGTAACCCCACTGGATAGGATACACTGAATTTACAAGAGAGCACATGAAAACAGGACTTTACCCAGTGACTCAGCCAAGGGCACTTTTCAGGCTGCTTGTTCATCTCCTTTTTGCTCCAGATTCAGGCTGGATGTTAGTCAGGCTGGATGCTTGCCACCTCTGTCTTATCAGAGATCTGTTTTGACTGTCTCTTAAGCTGTGCCAGAGGCAAGAAAATCATCCTCTATGTCCAGCATATTTATAGCAACACTCTGGGCCCAAAAAGGGGCTGTGGTGACAGATGATTTTCTGACACTCAGAAAGAAAATTAGTTTTAATAGCCAGTGTTAGGAATAAATACAGAATATATGCACCCAAACATTATCCTGCCTGAGAGATGCTGCTCAAAGCTACATGAGCTGGCTGACAGCTGTGTGTTTAGATTCCTGGGCAGTATATTGCTTTTAACAGGCACTGCAGCTTAAAGCTACCTCAGCTCTGACCAGCATTGGCTTACAGGCTCTTTCAGCTGTGAATACACTAAATCTGTTCTTACAGGCTACTATATGTACATTTTGAGTGACATGTTGGGCTTTACCTGCACAGGCTCCTAACCAGGACTTTACCTCTGCCTCCACACCCACCGTGGGTGCCTGAGAGTCGATTGCAGTCTGGGCTCAGAGGTGGACAATTAGAGTGAGTGTCCCCGAGGCAGTAATGTCTCCATCAAGCTGAAACGTTCCTTCCTGTGGGGGGAAAAAGTATAAAAAGGAATTCCACTGAGGAGATCTGATGGTTTTCTCCCTGCCTCTGATACAACATTGCAATAGTCTTCTAGAAATTTCAGCCCAGTGTTCAGTTCAGTGCATGAGAGTAACCTGTCTGTTAGAGGAGCTGCTCAGTTTTAACTACATTTAACTCCATGACCATTCTACAGAAGATAACTTCTTCACTCCACTCCCTGAAGAGCAGGGGTAGGGAGCTCTGTTCCCCATCTCCTATCACATAGCAGGAAGAAACAGTTTCAAATTACTGTGGGAACTTTAATGGTCATTGCTCCTTACAGATGAGAAGTCATATCAATGGAAATAAATTAGCTTAGAAGCAGACTAATGCTGCTATAGCCAGGGAACTTGATGGGATGCAAGGAAGGGGGGAAAAAGTAGTAAAGAATAATTCTTTATATTGCTCAGATACATTTCCCTACCCTCTGGAAGTCTGATTGAAGTTCTCACTGAATCCAAAGTGAACCTTTCTGTCATCTCAGGAGGGACTTTGTTTCTGGCAGGGAATTTCATATCCCTGGAACCCTAGCCTTGGATACAGGCAATAGTTCTTTCCTCCTCCAGCAGCTAGCTGTGCACCGTGGAGCTCACGTTCCTTAGCTGTCAGGGAAATAAACGATCCACTGATGGCTTTATTTACATTTTTGTTGCTATCGATGTTAATTATCTGTATGCCATCCCTTTTTCACCTCAGGAAACACTCCACCCCTGACTCAAATTCTTCCTTAAATTTGTTTAGACTGGGCAGAGCAGGGCAGTTTGGATGCACAACAAAGGGATACAAGGACAAAGGCATATGTAGTTGGGGCTGGTAGCACTGAAGTTGTTTCCTACAGAGAAAGAAGAGGTACTAGTGACATTGTAAAAAGCATTGCTGGGACTCCAACTGGAAAACTCAGTACAGCATTTAGGGAAGATGAGTTCAAACTGGAACAGACCCACAAAAGGGTTACTGGGAGGACTGGGGAGTGGTGAATATTACCAGACAAGAGCAGACTAGTTCAGTTTGTTTAGTCTAGCAAAATGAAGACTTAGTGGGGCTATGGCTGTTTATGCTTCCTTTCAGGCCAGTTTAAAATAGGGTGCTACTCAAGTTCAAGGTAAACACTAACACAAGAATAAATGAGTGTAAACTCTTTTTCATGCAGCCCTTTTATTCTGGGCTGCACTAGGAGTGTTGCCAGCAGGTCAAGGGAGCTGATCCTTCCCCTCTGGCTCAGCACTGGGGGGCCACATCTGGAATACTGTGTCCAGTTTTGGGTCCACACTAGAAGAAAGACATGGACTTACTGGAGGGAGACCAGTAAAGGGCCACAAAGATGTTTAAGGGACTGGAGCATCTCTCCTGTGAGGAGAGAATAAAAGAGCTGGGGCTGTTCAGCTTGGAGAAGAGAAGGCTCAAGGGAGATCTTATCAATATGTATGAATACCTGAAGGAAGGGTGCAAAGAGGCCAGAGCCAGGCTCTTCTGAGTGGTGCCCAGTGACCAGACAAGAGTCAAAGAGGACAAACTGAAACACAAGAGGTTCCCTCTCAACATCAGGAAACACTTTTTCACCGTGAGGGTGACCAAGCACTGGCACAGGTTGCCCAGAGAGGTGGTGGGGCCTCCATCCTTGTAGATACTCAAAAGCCATCTGGACATGGTCCTGCACAACTGGATCTAGGTGGTCCTGCTTGAGCAGAGAGGGTGGAGCAGATGACTTCCAGAGAAGCCTGCCAACCTCAGCCCTGCTGTGACTGTGTCTTGGAACACACTTAGGCTAGAAATCAGTTGACTTCTACAGCCTGAGGAATTAATGGTCTCTTACACAGGAGACCTGAGGACTAAACCTAGCTAATTTTAAGAGTGAGTTTGATTGTATTAGATGTGGTGACAGCGGAGAGCCTGTGCTGCTGACCCTACCAGACACAACACCATTTTGATGGTAATAGTTTATGGTAGTGGAAAGGGAAGGAAAAGAAAACAGTTTTGTACTGTTAAAAAAGACCACAAGGTCCCAAAGGAACTGACATCACCTGCCCATGGTTAATATAACTATTAAGGTATGAAAAGGGATTGATGTTAAATTAGNGTGGGGATCTTTAATTTTTCCCCCCCCCCCCCCCCCTCCTTTCTAGGACATATTACTAGAAATCAGATGCTTCTAAGAAACAAACAACTGCCACTGCTAGTTTGTAACATTATTTACAATTTAAACCAGTAGGCAGGCCCCAATGAGCACAACCCTCCTATTATTCTCCTACCCAGAAAGCTCCAACCCCTCTTCATCTTTATAATAAGGAATGTCTGGTATGCAAGTATCACTTCAGCATATCCCTGCAGTTCTCTTGGGGCTATGAGCCCCAAGTCAAGATTGAGGGCACTTGTGAGCAGGGAACCAGTTCATGAACACTGTCCAAAGCATCACTAATTATTATGGATTTGCTAAGTGCAGGTGCCTGCCTTACCACAGATAGAAGAAGCAAGTCTGCACTCTCCAAGTCCCTTGAGTTAGCACTCAGATACTACACAGTCTGTCTAACCCACAGCAATGCTGAGGCTCTGTTTCCAGAGGCTGCTTTTCACTCAGTAGGGATGAATGGGAAGCTCTGTAAATAAACAGCCTCTGGGAACAGAAATGCAGCATTCCTATTAACCCCTTTGTCTTCAGTCACAATTTCCTTGTTGGTTCACTTTCTGCTTTCAGAGAGAAGCTGAACTTTGCTGCCTGTCCTGCCTGAGACTTAGAACCTGGGCTTTGCCCCTGGGAGGAGGAGGAGAAGGAGGGTGGGGTGGGAGGAGTGCATCCACCAAGCTTGCTTACTAAGTAAGCTGAGCTAGTAACCATGCTGGCCAAGCCAAATTCTTTTTCATGCAATTACTTTTTAGTGATGGCTGCAAATATGTGCTCTAGCCAAATGTGCATTATCCTTCTGAAGTGTGGAGAAGGAAAAAAGCTCTAACTTGAAATAGATTAGAAAGGAGAACAGTATGCATGGGGAGGGCAGCATGTGAGGAAGCTGAGTGGGCTAAAGCATTGAGGGAGAAGGTGGAGTTGTGTTTGTCAAAACACATGGAAGTCAGCTCAGCACAGATCTTGGATCTGTCTGCTGTCTGTTGAAGTCAACAGGAAGATTCACATTAAGTTCAACAAGTTTCATCAGTTCCTTTATAAGGTGGAAACAAGTGCTGAAGGTGCTAATTAAGGTCCATAATAAGGCTCAGGAACTTTTATTTAGGAAACAAATCACTCAATGACTCCTCCTAGTTCTCCCCAGACTGAAGAAAATATACCAAATATAATCATCTCTTAACAACAACAAAATAACAGCAACAGATCCTACCCCACTTTTAGACTGAAGACTGTAAACCAGTGCAACCACTGGCTATCCTTTGTTGTCACATCTCTTCAGATTTAATTCTCTTTGATTCATGGCAAAAAGGCTTGCTCTTTACTAGTGAAAACATGTCCACATCAGCATTTGACAGGGAAACTCAGACCAGTCAGAGGAGTCAGCCACAAAAATCCAGTACAGAAAGACCTCTGGATCACTGGGATCAGTCTGCAGCTCCTGCAGAGACCCACAAAAAAAAGCCAGTGACTTGCAAGTTGGTGACTTCTGATTCAGTGTTTCTGAGAGTCACTATGAGAAATGGAGCTGCACAGGAGTCCACACACAGTTTAAATTGTACAGTCCTTCACCCTTCTCTCTCCTGCAATACAGACTGCACTCTATCTCCCAAATGGACTCCCTGAATGACTTAAGTCCTTTCCCTTCATTCATATTGTGATCTGAGGTTTCCTCCCTTTAATCTGACAGTAAAAATGACAGGCTGTTTTAGGAAAGAAACACAGCAAAACTAAACCATGGACAGAACCTTTGAGGGAAGTCATGTTTCTTCTGAAATCAAAGTGCTGTGAACACATACACACACAGACATCACACAGTTTGACTGAAAAACAGCTAAGGAGAAACACAGCTCTGGAATGGACAGAACAACCAACTGGTGTTTGAAAGTAATTCAGCTGCATGGCTTTCATTGCCCCAAGGAAAGGGGTAGAGAGAAGAAAGATTTACTTCAGCCTTCAAGGTGCACTTTTTTCTAAGTGATTAGTTTTGGCTTTTATCTTAGTAACACTGACCCAGTGGAAAGTTGGGAAGAATAATCTCAGCTGCATTTGAATGATAACACCACCAAAATACTGAACAGCTTTATGATCACAAAATAAATGATAAATAGACCCATAGCTCTAACCCTGGGCCTGAGGCAACTTCAATTTCACTTTGCCAGACTAGGGAAAAAATGGTGCACTTCTCACCTAGTCTTTAAAAGACAAGAAGATACAGAAGACACAAAAAGTGGCTAACTACCCTGCAATCTTAGAAGTTCTTTCCCACAGACTTCTTGGGATCTAGAACCCGCAGTGAGTCTCTACCACAATGAAAACATTGTAACTTTCCTGAACTGTTGGCTAAGAGCTCCCCTTCAGCATCTGCAAGAAGAGTTTAGGTAGAAGGTCTCTGCTCATGCCAGCCCAGAGTTGAGTCTTGCCCCAGGTTGCTGAGCAACTCCATGTCCCAAAAGCAAGGTGTGGTACTGATCCACTCATCCAGTCTGAGGGACTCTCAGGAACCCTGCAAGTGTTCAGTATGTTACAAAGAAATAAACAAGAAGAGTTAAACAGTTACATTACATTTGTTTTAAAAATAGATTTCTGCTGTTGATAGAAAGTAACAATTTATTACAATAGATTTGAAACACAGGCAGGGCTTTCAGAATGTAAAAAGCCCCAAAGCAGCATTCCCAGAAATTGTCATAATTAGGTCTGCAGCAAAGACTTCCCCAAGGCAAAGCTCTGCACCAGCCTGGACCTACCTGACTTCAAGCCCAGTCCTGCAGTGTTTATTTATGTGGACAATTCCATTTGCAGTACTCATGACTGCCCAGATAAACTATTTATGACAGAGCAAGTCCCTACTCAAACAAGTCACTTTAAGAAATAATAAGAACAGAAAAAGTCTCTTACACATATTTGAAATACTTTGGGCTCCATAATATCATGTTGGAAGTTGAGTGGAAGTTGGTGCAGAGCTCACTGAAAAGCCCTATTTCCTCCCTAAATAAACCAGGGATAAATAATGGAGCCAGGCACATCCTTTTCATCTGAAGATGATTATAAATTTTTAATACTTAATCTGTCTGGCTATTTTTGATAGATTTCTTATAAAGCATATCTTTAGTGACATTGGATTTCATCTCACATTAACTCCTCAGACTGATAGTAAAAGACACAGTTGTTCTTTGTTTCTTATTTTCAGTACAGGTCGGTAATACTGATTAATGCTGGTTAAATTCCACAGTCCATATTATTCAGGAAATAATGCTAGGCAAGCATTAATACTTTTATGGGGTTTTGTCTTTGATCTATTTATATTTGGAACAAAAAGGAGTAATTGAGTTACCCCCTGTGATTATGGAGGTGTGATAGTTCTTTCAAGATCATCTTCTCTGTATTAGAAGTTTTAAAAGCAAGCTTTGAAAAAAACTATTTCTTTCTTTTTATTTCTTACATTTTCAGTTTTCTCAGACTAAATGCTTTCATTTTTCCCAGTTAGAATTGTCTCTCTCTAATCCTGTATCTTGCTTAAATTTGCCTGCCCTTTATTCACTACAAAGCATAGCTGTACTTTATTTTAATGGTTTACATTTAATGGTTATTTTATTTTAATGGTTTACAGAATCTTCTGACTTGCAATATTTTCCTGATTCAAAAGCCAATATAGTCCATGAAAGCAGAATTTGTTCTCACCTCAACTCACTGCCCATACAATGATCACCTATGTCCAAAGAACAAAAATTACCTACATTAAGAGGAATCTTTAGGAACATGCTAAGTACTTATTCAATTACAGAGAGCACACTTCCCTAAAATACTTCCTTTGCTCCAAATCTTCCTTTCCCACAGATTTTTGCTCCAAATACAGAGCTGAGAGTAACAGACAGCTCTCCTAAGGATTACCATCTGAAAAGTGCTTAATTGTGGCTGGGAAATCTGTTCAAATGTAGGCCATTCCTCTGGCAGAGGTCAAGACCAAGCAAGAGGCAACAGCCTTTATCATCCTGTCCTTTTTCTAGGCTGAAATGCTTCACCTCTTAAGAATGCATTTCTTTTGCTGGAATGATGGGTGTGCTCTGTGCTCTGGAGGGTCACCCTCTTCTTAAGGCACAGACACCTTTCATTAACTGTTTCTCTCCTTTCCAGAGTCAATCTCTTCCCCTCCTTTCTGTTCTCAACATGAAATAAGTAACTTGATCACTGCAATGAGGCTTCACAGCCTTGCTCCTCCTTACAGAGCATTTCAAAACTCTCAAACCACACACACCTTTGTGGAGCACACTGAAAGCAGTGATCTAGGAATACACTGTGGTTTAGGAAAGCATTGATAGCCATGATTTGTAGGAAACACCAAAGGAATTAGTAACAAGAAGATCATCAGTAAAATGTCAAAACTTCTTCCAAAATCCGGAAGGCAACTTCCAGACAACAGGATAATTAAACACAGACTCTCCTTGCTTTATTAAGGCACCAATACTGTAATGGGAAGTATGAGATCTAGTCTCAAGTCTGCCAAAGGCTTCCCTTGATTCTCAGCTCTCTTGTCTGCAGCTGCAAGGCCAGGATATTTTTATTGTGCTTGCCTCAAAGAGGTTGGAGTGCCCAGTTCAGAAACACCTGTAAATCTCTTGGAAAGCAGTGGTGAGAAAAAGGCCTAAGTACAATCCATCACCTACTCACTGAGAACCTCTTCAGTGTCAGATAGTTCTGAAGCTGTCCAGGAGAATCAGGTTACACTAAGGAAGCATCCCAGAGAAAGCCTGTTTATGTAACAGCAGCAAATAGAAATATGTTATTATTAGCACATGCAGTTCAGAGAATGAGGTTGAAAATGTATGTGGAATGGAGGACTGGTCAATCCTCCTTCAATGGAAAGGCACAGAACTGGGAAGTATTCCTAGCCCCTGGGTTAATGTATGACCCACAGCAGTCCATGACAAAGGCAAAGTGCTGGGTGGGCCTTTGCTTTGGTGTGTTTTCAAGTTTAAAGGTTTACATGTTTTGTGCACCTGGGATTTTTTATTGGCAGGTAATGATAATTCTCCATCACATTCAATAGCATAAAGAGTTTGCTGAAGAGGAGCCAAGCAGACAGTACATGTTCTCAGCTCATCTCCAGTGGGGCTGAGCCAACTTGCTGCCCAAGCAATGGCTGGACACTGCATGGTGAGGCAGGCTGAGACCTTATTTCACAGCCTGTTCCTCTTTACAGTCAGTGACTGCATAGGTGACATGACCAATTTTGATTTTTTTTGGCAGTTTTTTTGCAGTTTCAAACTCTGCATGCTCCTATTTCAGATGCTAATCACTACTTTGTTTCTAGAGCCTTGTTTGTGCCTTCACTCTGGCTCTGCAGCCTCCACATCAAGCAAAAGCAAGGTCAGGAGAAAGCCCCTGTGTTGCTGGGGGCTCTGCATTCCACCTGGAAAATCCTCCCTTCAGATGGAAGTCCTTTGGGACACTGCTGACCAAACCAGGAGAGTATTCTGCATCAGGTGAATTGGAAACTCAGACAGCAACTGCTGGGGCTAGGGCTGAAAAGGGCTAATCAAGAAACTGCAGGATAGACATGACAAGAAGGTTACAAAAGGCAATCTCTTGAGACATTTCCCAACAGATTTTTCTAGAGCAGCAGAATAGATTCTATAGACAGGCTTCTGGGGTACTTACAGGAGACCTGAAGGTAATGTGGGGAGAAAATTCCATTATCAGTAAATTTAAACTGTTTACACAGGGGCTAAGCCTCAGGCACTTGCTTCTTTCTGAATGCTCTGTTCCTTCTCCTGAGATGTCTGAATGAAGTGTGAGAACTAGAACTCATTTGCAAAATCTGTGTATATTTTTGCTTTGGTTACATTATATTTTTTTGGATGCAAGCTGCAACTCACAGGTGACTTGTAAGCTCTAAATGTGTGCTCCTGAGAAGAGTCAGAAAACAACCCCAAACATAGAAGAGAAAGAAATCAAGGGGAAATTGCTCCTGCACAAGGTGCAACAGCTCCATAACCCATGGTCCCAAGGGGAAAAGCTCCTTTGTTACCTCTGTCAGCCCTTCCAGAAATGAAAGGTCCCTCTTTTCAAGGCCATTGCTTTGATGGATTCTGCTCTATAAAACTCATAGTGGTTTGGGGGCTGGACATTACAGGAGGTTCTGCCTTCATCTGAAATGAGCCCATGTTAAAAAACCACTATGGTGGTGTTATGTCCATGCTTTGTGAAAATATAACTGTCAAATGGATGTGCCCAGCAATGTGGCTGGAGGGAATGGACAGATGATCAAAAGGGCAATGACCAAAATTAAGTAAATTTTCCCTTTTTCCCCCCCTGTATTTCTTTCTTTGTATCAATCTGAAAAATTGATTATATTCTTGATCTAACATTATTCTGTTAACAAGCAAATCAAAAACTCAAAAGCAATCTGTGTTACAGGACACAATTTCAATATACATTTCATAGAATCAAGGAATCACAGAATGGTTTGGGTTGGGAGGGACCTTTCAAGGTCTTCCTAGTCCAATCTTCCTGCAGTAAGCAGGGACATCTTCAACTAGATCAGGTTGCTCAGAGCCTCAGCCAACCTGACCTGGAATTTTTCCAGGGACAGGGCATTTATCACCTGTCCAGGAAACCTGTGCCAGTGTCTCACCACCCTCAGCATGAAAAAAATTCTTCCTTACAGCTCATCTAAATCTCCCTCTCTTAGTTTTAAACCATTACCCCTTGTCCTATTGCAACAGGCCTTGCTAAAATGTCTGTCCCCACCTTTCATACAGGTTCCCTTCAAGTACTGAAGGGCCACAATAAAGTCTCCCTGGAACCTCCCCTGCCTCCTCTACTCCAAAACAGTGTAAAGATACCCTGGTATATTTATATGCAATGATAGCAACCTGAGATCAGTGCTTAAAAATAAACCAAATAGGAATTGCAGTGTGTGGGTGCACAACAGACAGAGCAATCTGTAGCAGGTGCTGAAGAGATGACATTAGGGGAATACTGTCCACTACAGTTGTTAGTTTAATCTAAACTGTCAAAGTATGAGCTACACAGGGCTAGGCAAAGTTTAGTTCAGGTTTTGGGTTTGTTTTTAATAAATGCAATAGTAAATTATCACTGAAGCCTGGAGAAGAGAAGGCTTCAGGGAGATCTTATTGTGGCCCTCCAGTACTCAAAGGAAGCCTGCAAGAAAAATAGGGTTAGTCTTTTTAGCAGGGCCTGTTGCAATACGACAAGGGGTAGTGGTTTTAAACTAAAAGGAGATTTAGGCTAGATGCATGGAAGAAATTTTTTACAATGAGGGTGGTGAAACACTGGCAGAGGTTGTCCAGAGAGGTGGTTAATGACCAGGTCAGCTTGGCTGAGGCTCTGAGCAGCAACCTGATGTAGTTATAGGTGATCAGAATCACTGATCAGAATGATCACAATGCTCAGAGGACTGGAGCACCTCTCCTACGAGGACAGACTGAGAGAGTTGGGGTTGTTTGGGTTATATGGAGGAGAAGGCTCTGAGGGGACCTTATTGTGGCCTTCCAGTATCTGAAGGGGGCCTACAAGAAAGCTGGGGAGCGACTTTTTAGGAGGTCAGACAGTGATAGAACCAGGGGAAATGGGTGTAAGCTAGAGAAGGGTAGATTTAGGTTGGATATTAGGAGGAAGTTCTTCACCATGAGGGTGGTGAGACAGTGGAACAGGTTACCCAGAGAGGTTGTGGAAGCCTCACCCCTGGAAGCTTTTAAGACAAGGCTTGATGGGGCCCTGGGCAACCTGATCTAGTGGGTGGTGTCCCTGCCAGGCAGGGGGGTTGGAACTAGATGATCTTTGAGGTCCCTTCTAATTCTGATGATTCTATGATCCTGCTCACTGCAGGGGGGTTGAACTAGATGACATTTCAAAGTCCCCTCCAACCCAAACCATTTTATGATTCTATAAAGCAACTAGACACAGCTTCTGCTTTCTAAATGAAATGGCCACTGCTCTTTTCCAAAGGTAAGCACACACCTAACTATCCCTGTTTGGAGCATATCCACTCAAACTCCAAAAGCATCACCTACCCAATGACATTTGTTCAAGTGTGGTCCCCTTGCCCTTTGCCATCTGTCTCTCAGAACACAAATTTTTCTTCTGGTGGAATCTATGTCTAAATTCCAACAGTCTGGCAGATGGACACAAGCAGTACACATCCCCTGAGCCTTTGGAAAGCAGATGGCATAAAGGTATCATCCTGAAGGCAACAGGGTTATCTACAGTATCTATGGGGGAAATGTGCATATATGCATAAAGGAAAAGGCAAGAGTAAGTGAAAATGTCAAAGGCTTTTTAGTTAGTTATTAGGATGTTGGAGGATCTCTGTCTCTGCAATCTCAGATTTTCTTGTGTGACAAAAGAAAGACTTCAGGTTTATTGCTGCATTTTCCCTTAAACAATGTAGAACTCTGAATTTTTAATATATGGTTTATGGCTTATCAATTTAGGCACCTGCATCAAATGAATAAAGACAGACTGTCATGATTTCTTTGATGCAGTGTTGTACAACAACAAGCTTTATAGTAAAAGGAAAACAGCTACATCACTCAGAAAAAAGTCCACATTTCCTTTCAGTAGGTAGGTAAAGCAAGGACTGCAGGAGATGGCATACAGCAAACTAGGCAGACAAAGTTTATTTTGCTTACAAACCCAAACATCAAGTGACTTCTAGTCATATACCAGAGAAGATAGGAGCAAAACTGGGAGGTTTTGTATATTTTAAAGCAGCATGAGTCAAATATTTAAAAATCAGCATTTCAGCTGCTGGGGAGCTGCCTCCATGGCAGTAGGTGCTAAGAAATGTGCCCATCCATGAACTCAGTAACAAAAACAAGCTCATAGTGCACACAAAGGCTATAGAAGATGTGAAAGCTCACAGCCTGCGGTTCAGAGGAGGTGCTACTGTGATACACTATTAATTAGGTATGAATACAGCACTGATGGTATCACATGCATTTTGAGACATAGCAGTTCCCCAAAGGAAGTGTTGTCTCATTGGTTATATATCCTTCAAAGACAGACATCTTCTTGGCACTTAGAAAGGAATATATAATCCAGGGGGCTGCTCCTCTGAGAAAATTTCCTTCCTGACCCCTCAAGAGGGCTCCTTCTCAGGGCTATACACCTGCTACTGCAGAAGAGCCAAGAAGTACTTCTGGTACTCCCAATAGCACTTACTGTGTGGCCTAGCAGTAGAGAAGGCTGGAAAAGACCAAACATGTAGGTCCATACATTTTTCAATAGCAACAAATGACTTTGCAACAACTTTAGCAGGATATCTCTAAATAAAAAGAAAACATCTACAGGGCAATCACAGTAGAGAAACTGGATTGTAACAGAGAAACCTATGGTAAAAAGATATAAGGGGTTTTCACTAAATTATTCAATATTGGAATAAGCAAATCACACTTTATTGGCAGGTCACTGTTGAATTAACCTCTACAAATAGCTGCATTTAACAGATCTGGTTTGCTTCTATAAATGTTAACATAAGGCAGAGTAACACACTGAATTACAAGGCTAAACCAGTTTAAAGGAAGTATTTGGTAAATCACTGATGCAGCAATACAAACAGTTACTAAATGCCCTGAAGTCAAACCAAAAGGCAGATTAAAGATCCACTGCTAGAAAGACTGCCTGTGACTTTCAAACTATGTTAGATCATATTAATGATTTCAGTGACTAGGTAAAGGAAATTTTCATGCCATTTTAACCTACGTGACTCTACCTCAGACAGCATTTACATTTATATTTAAATTCCTTCTAATGCTGAACAACCTAAGAAACCATTTTAGTAGCAGGTCAATGCCTAAAAATGCAGCAGTGGCTTCTAGTGTGGGTGTTCAATACTTCTCAGAGTAATTCAAGAGTACCTTAACTTCCACAGTGCAATAAGGCAACAGAACTTGTGTTCACAGTGGAACTGTTTCCAGGATAACATAAAATGATCTAAACCTGCTGCATATTTTTACTCACAATCAACATAACCTTTTTTGGAAGCTAGTTAAAAAAAAAAAGAGGCTTATATCCTCCTTTCGCTGTTACTTCTCACAAACATTTCAATGTGCAGTTGAATCTTGGTAGTTTGGGGCACAAAAGTACTATGTTACTGACAAGATAGAGGCAGACAGTATTGGAAACCTCCCAAGTGTAGCTGTGTTAGCAGCTCAGCCAACTCAGTTTTATATATGCCAAAGCATTTGTCTTTAGACCACAAATACTTCAAGAGGCTTTTAGAGAAAGCTGCCCGTACTGGTAGCAACACACCAAATGATCTCTAGGTAAAGACACAGACTTGTGCATTACACAGGAAGACCAAGTGCTCCAATACAAGCCTAGTAAAGGAGAGAATAAATGAGTACAGAGAAGAGCACTCCCAGAAATGCATTTCCCAAGTATGGAAAATAGGGGCTTTGAGCACCAATTCACATAACTCACTCATCAGTGGCAGCTCCTCCATCACAGCTGGATTCAGGTGACCTTGAACTGAGGCTTCCATTTCTCCTATCATTACATCAAGTAAAGTCTCATTTCTCATGCAGAAACCCTGGAAACAGAAACTCTTGTCACTCTCAGGAGTGTATCGCTGGGAAACATAAACAGATGACTTGTGACTTTCTCTCCCAAGTTCTGGTCTTTGATTACTCCATTCCAAGTGTTGCTATTGTCAAAAAGTACCAAAAATGTTTGGTTGTCAAGGTATGGAATAGTTTTAAAATGCCAAATTACTAGTTTGGTTGATTCACTGATGTCTATAGCCTGCAACGGCCAGGTCTTCTCCCACGGACAGGCAAGAGATTTGATGTAAGTTCTGCAGGAAGCACAGCACGTTGGTCGAAGAGGACAACTGCACTTAGTAAAGCCTCCTCCCTACATGCCTCCTCACTCTAGAGCTTTGTGTGCTTTATGGCCAAAAGCAGCTTGAACCTATAGCAGTTAGCATCTAAACCCATTCAGGTGGAGCTATATATTTTTACTGAATGATCCCCACTGTCTAAAACAACGAGGGAATTGTTTGCCATGTGAGTCAGTCCCACGGGAAAAGACAGCCCGTGGCTAATTAGAGGGTTAAAGATGGGAAACTCCTCAGGTTTCCCTAAGCATATCACGGCCTGGCTACAGACATCTGTTACTATAACACGACCCTCTTTGTCAAAGGCCACAGCAGTAGTATATATTTTGGAGGGGAAAACAAGGTTCAGCCCGAAGCTATCCATCTGGCTGACGAGATCCATTTCTGCACTGAATATCTTCACTCGGGTGCTGCTGTTGTTCCGTCCTTGAGCTTTCAGGTGCTCTATTACCGCGACAGCACCCGAGGTCTGGGAGACTGCAACTCCTCTTGGGCTCATCAGCTGGGACCAGATCATCTGACACTTCTTTAATTTCCTGTTCTTGAAGTCAGCCGTCAAGCGGTAGAGAGCACCTGCCTCCGAGTCGGTTAAGATCACTTCACTCTCAGGGGTGGCATCCAAGCCCCAAGGCAAACAGAAACCTTCCCGCACAGCCAGGACCCCTCTTCCCTCACCGTCAAAGGCCTTCACTGAGCGGTCCCCACCATCGGTGACCACCACATGTCCATCCAACGTGACCGTCACATCAAGCGGGTACTTGATATCATTGGCTGCCTCACCCCTCTCCCCAAAGCGCTGTAGACAGAATCCGCTCGGGCTAAAGACGTGGATCCTCTTCTTGCCGTCGTGTGCTACTACCAAGCGCCCCGACCTCCGGCAGACCGCCACCCCCGTGGGGTTAACCAGCGACCCCCAGCCCCCTAGGACCTGCCGGAGCCCGAGGCCAGCTGGGGCCGGCCCGGCCGCTCCTCCACCACTCTTCCCCAAGGCCGAGGAGACGCTGCCGCCGTCGGGGCCCACGACCTCCAGCAGCTGGAGCAGCGGCAGGCAGTCGCTGGTCTCGGCCGAGCTGCAGGCCCGCCGGCAGAAGGGACATTCCAGCCGCCGCCGCTCGGGGCCGCCCAGAGCCCACACGCAGCCTTGACAGAGGACGTGCCCGCAGGGCAGGTTCCGCGGCCGACGCTCCCTGCCGGGGCCGTACCGCTCGAAGCACACCCGGCACTCCAGCAAACTCAGCTCCGCCTCGTCCTCCGCCGCCATCCTCCGCCGAGGAGGGACGGGCTGAGCCGACCGAGCGCCCTCTCGGGGCGAGCTGAGGCTCTACGGCGCGGTCCGGGGGAGGAGCGGCGCGGCCGGCGAGCGGGCGGGCGGGAGCTGACGTCCGCTCTTCCCCCGGGCTGCCCCACTCCTCAGAGCTCCAACCAACCTGACCGGTAATGTTTCTAGAAGTGGGGCATCTACTGCCTCTCTGGGCAACATTTCACCACCCCCGTTGTGAAAAATTTCTTCCTTTTATCTAGGCTAAATCTACCCTCTTTTTGTTTAAAACCATTACCCCTAGTCCTATCACTACATTTGCTCTTAAAGAATCCCTTCTCTGCTTTCCTATAGAATCATTAAGCTTGGAAAAGACTTCTAAGGCCTTCAGGTGCAAACACTGACCCAACACCACCACGCTACTACACCATGTCACAAAGTGCCATGTCTACATGTTTTCTGAACACCCCCAGGGACGGTGACTTCGCCACTTCCCTGGGCAGCCTGTGCCAATGCCTAAGGACTCTTTCAGTGGAGAAATTTTTCCTCATGTCCAACCCAAACCTCCCCTGGTACAACTTGAGGCCAGTGCCTCTTGCCCTAGAGCTAGTGACCTGGGAGAAAAGACTGACCTCCACCTTGCTACGACCTCCTAACAGGTGCATACACACATCTTGTAAGGTGCATGAACAGCACATGCTCCTTCTGCAAGGTGTATTTACAGTGTATTCTCAGAGTAACTGTATGGTACGTGCAGAGCAGAGCCAGCTTACACATGGCATCTCTCTTGCCAGGTTGTCACATACCTGGGAATCCTGTGCAGGACATCACTGAGCACCCAGCAGCCTTGTGCCTTTTGTGGCTATTGCATATTTGCAAGCCCGACATAAACTTCCATAGCTCTCACAATGCACCCAGAAAAAAATTCTGGGATGAAAGGAGGGAGATGCTTTAACTGCATAGCTACAGCACTGGCCAGAAGTTAATATACCCAAAACCATCAGCTCCCATCTTGCATTGGCCCATGGACTGTATCCTTTCTTCCCTTTGCCAACCCACTTTGAAGGACCAGTAGCTACAGGCAATATGGAGATTTGCAACAAGCTGTAGCTTGGGGACTGCTATGCTAAAGTCACCAGAGCTACTTGCAGCTCCGGGACTATAACACTCTAAAGGCTTTTACTCACCTTCTGGTCTCAGTGAATTATAACACATTACATTGCAATTGTTCCTTTCCAGTGTGTTTTAAAAGAAGCTGCCAATGGGAGAAGGCCAGGGCAAGGAAGGGTTTTGAGAGCCCCAAATTTTGTAAGTTTAAAAAATTGCAGTAGTATCCATAGCGGAGTGCTAGAAGACCTGCAATGGAAGACGTGTTCAGATGACCATGCAGGCTTCCTTTGAACCTTCTCACCCTCAAACTCTGTCCCAGTTTGCCTGCTCCTAGCTGCACTCTCAAGGAAAGGAGGCGGGGAGCAGCACACTCACAAGCAACTGGAGGGACATTTTCTCCCTGTACTCTCTCCTTTATTGTCATCCAGTTTGCTTCCCTCCTCTCTTTCCTGCTTGATTCGAGTTCTCCCTTGGTGGCTGTGGCCAAGTGCTCTTGCCTGTTCACTGCCAGCTCATCTCTTGACTTGTAATCGTGACTAATGGGGACAGAGAGAAGCAACTTGTGCCAGCTTCCAACCCTCTCACCCAGCTATCTGGTCTGGCACAAGGCCATCAGGGCAGGAAACAGAATTTGAACAGCAGCTGCCATTGCTCCTGGGGCTGACAGCCAACGAGGCAGACCTGTGGAGCGCTGGGCAGCCAGCATCCACTGGCAACAGCCAAAAAGGAACAGGAGTATTTCTTTCTCCCAGCTCTGATGACTCAAACTGACATGGAAGAAAAAGATGTACTTTAAAAATGCCTGTTTGTGCCTGGAGTTTAAGAAAAGCCACATGCATCTCAAGACAGTGAAGGCATTTCTGTAGGAGAGCTGAGTTGGTCAGTAAAATGGACAAAAATGTTGCACAGGCATTTTTCAGTATGCAGAAGCTTACTTTAAGAGTGCCCCAAAACATCTCATTTTAAAAGGTTAGATAAAAACAAAACCAAGACGGGAGGTAGGTTATTTTAATTCATTTTAATCAACCTGCAAACTTTAGTACATATAGCACCTCTAGAAAATAATCTAGTCCCCACTGTCTGTGTCTGTCTGAGAAGTCATCAAGTTTTTGCAGACACTTAATTTCACAGTGGTTACCTGAAAAGGAGGATAGAGAAGCAAATTACTGAATGATTAGTCCCTGAAAAAATGCAAGCTATCAGGAAGAAAAAAACAATTAAAAAAATCTTATTCACAGATTTCCTCACAGTCCTTGACACAGCGACACAAATGCACTGGGAAAAACTCATCTGTACCTTTTGCATTGGGATGCAACCATCCATGCCAATGACTCACTGCACACATCTTGCAGGAATCTCAGAAAGTTTTAAGCATCAAAGAAATCCACTATAAAAGACTACCAGGAGGAACTTTTAAAATTAAGTTATTGCCATCATTCCAAATGTCATTATTTTGGTGGATTTGGGTTGTACATGTAGCATTCTCTTTGTGTGGCATGTTACTTCTCTTTTTTGTCTACAAAGTATAGCAGAAACTATAGAACTGGCAGGCAATGGCCTTGTATTAAAAACAGCTGGTGATGAGGTGCAGAGAAAGACAAGATGGTCAAACAGGACTAAAACTGCAGCTATAAGGTGGCTGGCTGAGTGCAGTATGAAACCTGGGAGAATGAAAAGATGCCAAGGGGAGTTAAAAATCAGTATTTGTCTCTTGGGTTTTCTTCATACCTTTCAAAGAAGTGAGAATTTTCATTGACAGCAAAATCCCTGTGGCTAAATAGTATTTATTTTCCCCATTATTTTTCCATGACTCCCACCCTAGACAAGGAGCAAACCACTCTCTATCACTTGTCACAGGGCAAGGTGGAAGCATATAGACACATTTATGTGTTTGGAAAAAAATTCCTAAGGGTTAGCTGAAATATTACTTACCAAACAAGCTTTTAATTTCAGATTCAGGAACATAAAATGGTGGGCCTGAAAGAAAATAGGTAAAGCTGATCAGAGAGAAGACATGGGAAGGAGATATTTATTGACACTGCAGCAGGAGAGTGAGCTCCATCACTCACAGCATCTGCCCTTGGGCCCCCAGAAAACACTACATCCAAGAACTTGTGGCACCTTGGTGGGCCATCAGATAGTTCCATGTGTTGCTGCTGATGCATCATCTCCAGGCGGCAGCCAGGGTAGTCACACTGTCAGAATTCACAAACATGCTGTGGATACAACCATTCTCAGGGCACTGTGTGATTCCAGCCTACAACCTGTTTGTGCTACAATGACATAATTAAAGCTAAAAGCTGAATAATATGAGAAGGAGAGCAATGAATTAAACTATTGTTGCTTATGATAAAAAGACCTGACTTTTTTTTTCAGGCATAATTATGCTGAAGAGCCCAATAGCAGAAAGAAATCTCTTTTGAGAAATGTTTAAGAAAATTATTTTAAAGAATTAACAAAAAAAATCTTTTAAAATACCTCAGACTTAAGTATGTAAGAGAAGTTATAAAAGGAAAAACTACTTTATGAATTTCACCTCTCCCAAGCATATCCAGACCATGGTAGGGGGTGGGAGAGAGGCACAAGATGGGCAATACACTGGGTTGCAAGCATTGGGTAAACAGAGTGAAGGAAGCTTTCTTGGGAGTGCTTCAAGCTCCCTAAGCCAGACAAGATGTTAGTCTAAGTATTCACTCTTCCAGCTTCATTGTTACAGTCAGACTTCCAGTTTCATTTCATTGTTAAGATACCATGCCTGTCCTCCACTGACCCTTAGCATGTCTGAATACTAAAGAGAAAGTAAATTTAGCCTCAAGATTGGTTAACCTCTAAAATTTTTAACACACAGTTGTATTGGTATGATCAGCTGACAAAGCTGTGCTGATAAAAACCCAGGGAAGATACTAATGTATCTCCCACACTGATACACAGTTTGTATTAAAGCATGCAAAATCCAGACACTAACAGTGCAAAGTTCTCACCTTTGTGTTTGTTTGGATCATATGAAACTGTAACAAGCAGATAAGAGGAATTTTTCTCCATTAGGGTGATCATCAAACTGGCATAGCTGAAAAGAGAGAGATACACTTGATGATTTTGGAACTGTACAAGCATTCAAAATATTCAGCAAAAGAGGTAACATGCATTTCTGTGCAGAGACAACTTGAACTGAACTGCAGAGAAACTGAGCAAAGCTTCCTTTGAATTTCATGAGCATGAAATTCATGCTACATGTGAAACACCTCAAATAAAGGTTACTGTTTACTTCTTATAAATGAGCATTTAGCTTTTTTCTTGCATATTCCTTTCAAAACTAATAGACAAAACATAGTATTTATCTGCCACAGTCCAGAATACAGTATTGATCTCCTGAAATTATTGTGAATTCAAAATTATGGATCTAATTAAAAATTCCTGAGGGAACATTTGGGTTCATTGTAGGCAAGAACAAAAAATTGGAAAACAGGGAAGTAAGGGGAAAAAGAACAAAGGGAGAAGGAGATGGGATGAAAAGTAAATAATAGAATTCAGACAAGACTTGAAGCTCTGCGTCTGCTGGGTTGGAATAAACCACATCTTTTCCCACCAAAAGTCAGGGTGGCTTCCTGAAGGAAGCTGACAAATCTAGAGCACAGCACTCTGGGACTGCAGCTGATGCTTGTGGCAGAGAAGAACCTTTTGTAGGTTAGTCCTTTAAATGAAAGAGGATTCATCAACAAGTGGCAGAAGGAAAAACATGTCAGTGCATACACTCCAGAAAAGACAGTAACAAAGCAAGTTTACTAACCGTTGTCTGTCGCATGGATTCACAGCTACTAGAGCTCCTCTGTCCCAAACTCCATCAAACTTGCCAACTATTGAGCTACAGGGAGATAAGGAAAACGCTTGAAAATACTAAAAAAGTACCTTCATCCTTATTCAGATGCTTCTGCAAAGTCACAAAGATTCTCCAGCTAGCTGTGCAGATTCCCCACTACCTTTCTGTTATGGGCCAGCATTTTCATTACCAAACCAGTATGATCTGGAAGCCAGGAAACCTTCCTGGTACATGGCCCTGTTGCAATAGCAAAGAGGTGCTGGAATTGCCCAGCATTTCCCCAGCACTAGAGGATACTGAGACAAAGAAGGCAGGAGAGAAAGTAGCTTAAACACATTTGGGTTACAGGTCTGGATTTTTGCCCTGCTGTGACTCTTGAGGCAGCACTGACATGCACTCAGCACATCAATAGTTCTTGGCCACCTTCTAAAACCCACACAGGATTTCACATGCAGGTTAAGGATCTTTGCTTTACTGTCATTGAACCCAGCACATACAGAGTAATTTTAGACACCTCAATTCCCAGCTACATGCCCAGGACAGTTAGCTTCAGCTTGCAATTTGTTTGATGTTAGAAAAGCTGAGTTATGCTGCTGTTTGCCTCAGTCTAACACTGCCACAGACATTATTTTTGCTCTTGGATATGCTGGCAGATGGTTTCAGTGACCACCCAAAACCTGCAAATGGCCAAGACTATTGGGAAGTGCCTTTACTGATGAGTGGTAAGAGCAGTCAGGGTGACACTAGGGATGAGGATGCTTGGTGAGGGGAAAGGAAGAGCTTTGTTCCTGGCAATTATTAAAACAATAGGTTAGTGAGTAAGGTAGTAATAACAAAACCTGCATAATTTTAAAGAGAGTCTGCAATAAGTATACTTAGTGAGAAATATATGTTATGGAATTGTGCAATATCTTTCTGCATACTGGGACAGCTGCATCACCTCTGTCTTCACCTCCCTGGTGATTTTGGCTGTGGTACAGTTACATTTCTTCATAGTAGCTACTATGTGGCTACGTTTTGGATTTGTGCTGAAAACAGTGTTGCTAACAGAGGGATGTTTCAGCAGTGCTTACACAGAGTCAAAGCCTTTTCTACTCCTCATATCAGCCCACCAGAGAGTAGGCTGGAGGTTCACAAGAAGTCAGGAAGGGACACGGCTGGGACAGCTGACCCCAGTTGCCCAAAGGGGTAGTCCAGACCATATGGTGTCATGCCCAGTAGTAGAACTGAGGAGGGAGGTTGGCAGGGGAGCTTCTGCTTGGGGACTACCTGGGCATCAGTTGGGTGGTTGTGAGCAATTGTCTTCATTTGCATCATATGTCTGCCTTCAGTTTAACTTTCCTCTCTCCTAGGTGGCTGGGAGTTTTTTTCCTACTTTTTTTTTATTATTATTATTAAACTGTTTTTACTGGCTTTATCTCAACCCACAAGTTTCATTCTTGTTTTTACCCTTTTGACTGCCCGCTCCATCCCACTGGGTGGGGAGTGGATAAAAGGCTGCATGGTGCTTAGTTGCCAGCTGAAGTTAAATCATGACAACTTCCCTCTGCCTGCTGCTCATTTCATTGCAAGGGCATTGCTAAGTCTCTGGCACCTAACCCAGAGGCTGATCCTGTATTTCCCACTCTACTGTGATGAGACGTGGTAACATTTCTTAAGTCCTGACTCCTTTTAAAGTTTGCCAAGACTAACCATCTAATCTAAATAACCAGCCTCTTAAATGAAAGGATATTTTCAAAGAGACAGTTAAACATGCAATGGGCAGAAGGGGGAGAACACAAAGTCTAGTGGGACAGGAGACAAACTTGACCTCCTGAAGCTTGGAAGCTATTCTCCAATCTCCACAGCTGAGTCTGCTGTATGACCTTAGGCAAGTTCCTCAAGTTTTTTGCACTTGGTTTTTCTTCCTAACTTTAATGTGGTCTAACTGGAATGGTGATGGTGGCTCCATAGAGGCATTTAATGTATTTTACTCCTCACTGATTTCACCAGGGCCTACAGCGTTGCAAGCTGCAGGCAGCCTCATGCTGTGGCCTTCCCTCAGACCTGGTCTCCTCATTGCCCAGCCCTCAGGACTCCTCAGATGCTAAGTGCTCCCTGCCTTTCTGCACATCCACTTTCCTTCTGAGGAGAACCAAGCTATGAGGAAAAAGTCAAAGAAGGCAGACAGCTGTCTTTCATCCTGATGTGGAGCCAGGATGAATCTGAGGTGTTACGAAGTGCTCCTCTTTGGTGGACCTTTCACTGCATCACTACCCAAGTCTTTTAGCCCTACATTATCTCCTACTATGTGTTTTTAAGGCATGTAGCATGAAAGATTTCAGTCTAGATGCTACTACAACTAAGAAAAATGAACATGTAAAGCAGAAATTCACATATCTGCAGAAATCCCACTGGATTTAAGCAGTAAAGTTGTGAATTTCTAACTCTGCATATATTTAGTAGTTTCATTTAATGGAATTTTAATTTTTGAAGTCTTGCTGCCATAATTGTATTCGGAGGTACAATGGTTGTGTAATATAACTGTTTTACATAAAAAACAGTGATTCCTGTTACTCTTTAACTAGCAAGAGTCCTTGAAATGTCTCATTCTGACAAAGGTCAGGAGCACATCTGACTTCTCTAATGTATGCTAAGCTAATGGAGATCAAAAGGATTTGTTAGCTGGCCAGACTCAGCAAGAGAGAAATCATTTTAATTTCCATAATTACTGGATAATTAATCAAATTGTCTGCACATAGAAACTAGAAAAGTGTGTGCATTTTTCTAGTCACAGATACCTGCAGACTGCTGTAGGGAATGCAGTTCATAATTTCATACAGTACAGAGCCACATATCCAGAATGTTTATCTGCCAATCTATTTTGTGGATGACAAACTATGTACTGGACCCACTAACATATCATTAATTACCTATTTTTGGTTTATTTCATAGCATTATTCACTCATGCTATGATGGAAGCTGCAGGTTTCAGCATGCTACTTGCTACAAAACTTAGAACTGATTTTTTTCAAACGTTGCTGACAAGAAGCTTAAGCAATCCCTGGGCATCTTGTCAGCTCACAGCAAGAAGGATTTATAGGGATCTACACAGCAAGTAGCTACCCTGCAGGGGCAAAGTAGGGAATAAATCAAACAGCATCTACAAAGTCACATTTGCATACAGCCCATCTATCCCAAGGCACTCTGCAGGACTAAGTCTATAGACACTATTCAAACCAAATGGAGTCAGCTGTACCAGCAGAAGTCTTACCAATGGTCTGTTGTCCATAAGACTTTGGACTCTAGCAATAAATATTCTTTTTTTCCAGTTTATGCAGGCAAAAAACCCAACCAAACAAAAAGGATCATAGAGTAAACACCATGTTCCAGTGTCCTTAACTACCTACTACACCGTTCAAGTAAAGATTAAAGAGTAATCACTGAACAGCCATGGAACAAATCCTTGTTCCCTAGAGTTGTTCCTAAGAAAAGCAAACAGACACATAGAACTTCACCAAAACCTTACAATTTAGGGAAAATCATGTCTGCCTAAGAACAGCAAGAGGAGAGAACCACAGTGCAGGACTCTGAACACCTTCAGCTTCCTTACAAGATACATTACAAAACCTGGAAGAACACAGCTTTCTTGCATGCTCTCCAGCCTCCAGTCCCCCCAGCACCAGTATAGGTCTGTGGACGTTTTAGGACAGATTGAAATATGCCTAGTGCCAACACCAGTAGAAAACTTCCAAGGACAAATAAATATGCCAGATGTATTACTGTCCTGGGCAGTGTCTTCTACACTAGAGACTGGAGACTCCAAAGTCCTTCTGTAGTCTCTGAATAATTTGGTAGTTCTCAAAATTCTCCCACCAGTTGATGCTTCAGCAGAGGATAAGGTGCAAAGTCACTACACAATCTGAGAAGCAAAGCTTGAAGCCACAGAGCACAATGGCTTGAAACATTTTTCAGGAGTCTGTAGTATAGAATGTATGGAAGTATTTTGCATTTTCTGTGATGCCTTTTAACTAACAATAAGGACATCTTAGCACTAAAACTCCTTCAGAAGACATTAGTAAGTCAAGCTATGTTTGTCAAAACTCTTGCAAAGTCAGTGTAGATGTAGTCATGTACACTGCAGTGATGTACTTTAATCTCATTGACAAGATTATGTTGAGTAAAGCACGGGACATATAACCAATGGGTACATTTTACCAACATATATGTTAAGGAATAGTTTGGGGAAAAAATGCATTTAGTACTTAGTTAAAGGAAATGCTGCCTACAGTAGACATCTCCTCTTTACTAAGCCACTCTGAGTAAGGGATTGTGCTAGGGTTTTGCTTCATAGAATCCATCAACAATCTTTAAGATAATGTGTTTTTACTGTAAAAGCAAATATGTTTTTCTGTAACTTTCACAGGAAAGGACAGCTTAGAACAAGAAGTCCATTTAAAGATAGTTAGTTGGCATCTTTAAGTGTCAACAATGGAGTTAGCTTTTGTTAGAGACTGGCTATTTGCATTTCTCATACAAGTTAGTAAGAGTTTTCTTGAGAGGACCTGCTCCAAATCTTTATGGCTAATTCAAATAAAATAATATGACAGTATTAATACATGTTTGATTATAGAGAGTTGTATTCCTACCTGGACAAGTCATAAATACTGCAGCAGTACAGAGAAATGTTTCCAGAGGTACTCTACAATAAAAAACAAAGGAAACAATACTTATCAGCAAACTATCTTTAAATATGCATTTAAATGTGTATTGATAGTTTATAACTTAAAATATGCACATATACCAGTTTTAAATATACAGTTAGGTGTAATGGGGAAAAACTAAATGGAGAAATATTTCTAGTTTTCATACTGTGGTACCTCTCCTGATCCCCTCCAGGGAAGTTCTGATCTCTCAAGGCATGCAACTGTCCAATTTTAAAATACATTTACTTTACATTCAGATGCTTTAGTGTCATAAGAAAAGAAGGCCAAAGTAATAAGCTCTAAAGAAGAACTTCTTAGTCAGACCTCTTCAGGAGAGGTGAATGATTACCAGTAAGACAGAGGAATAAAAGCAGAATGACTTGTTTGCTCAGTTATGCCTGCATTGCGTGACTAACCACAACAGATCATTCAACAACACAGGACACAAACCTGCAACTTTTTTGCTCCTGAAATCTCTGGGACTGGCTCCTCACAGTAAGGCAGATTGTGGTCTGCAAAAAACTCCCTTAGCGCTTGCTCGCTGACTTCCACACCGACAACGCTGTGTCCCATGTCCGCCAGCCTGCACACAGCAGAGAGAGCTCCAAAGTTCACATGACACTCACAGGTTAGGCCATTACCAAATGTGTATCACCCATGCAACATTTATTCATCAAGGAAACCCTAGTATGTCTAATCCTGACTTTCTGAAGTGTTCACACTTTATTGAACACCTCCACTCCACCATCTGAGCTTAAATTAGCACCACTCAGCATACATCTGACAAAGACTTAAAGGCTTTATTTAGATTTCATGGATTATTCATTTATTTCTATGAACTTGATGAAAACAAAGGTGATTACACAGAGAAAATGTCCTTTTCACTTCACAGCAGTATGTTGTGAACTGCAGTGGCTGAGGCACGCTGTCCCTTCAGCTGCCTCCATGGCTTGGCAGCAGGAGGCAGCAGGTGAGGCAACCTCTGCACTGCTGCAGCTCAGCACAACAGCAACACGAGTCAGAGCCTGCAGCCAGCCTAGTGAATAGTTATGATAAAACCTGGGAACTGGGACCAACTGGATTCCTTGGGGACACAGTTCTGTCAGGGTTTTTTGGTTTGTGACCCCTCCCTCCAAGATAAGCCACTGGCTTATACAGCTCCTAATTATAAATAGAATCCACCCCCCAAAAAGTAAAAGTAAAATAACAAATGTAAAGAAAAGAAGTTATATTTAGCCCAAATCATTTAAGTTCCCAGTGTGTCACACCACTTGGTCCCTTGTGCTCTGGCACAACTGACCCCACTGCAAGCAATTTAAGCTGGCATTGCCACCAAGAGAAGGAGAGGTAAGGGCACAGCTTCAGTCACTCTGTCACAAATTCAGCATTCCAACAGGCTGAACTCAGGACAATCAGGAGGACTCTCAGGTTAGACTTTATCCATCCCAGTTAGGCTATTACACAAAATGCCAGCAACTGAAACCAAACTTCCTCTCCCTTCAGCCTCCAGTGATGCTGCTTTCCTAGCAGCCGAGATACGGAACATTTCCACTGGCCAAGATAAGGTTGGGAATTCCCCCTTTCCCTCCCTCCTGCCCCACATCAAATAAGATTTTTGCTTTTATAATCTGTGCTTTACCATTTCATCTCTACTGCTTTACCACAAAGTGGGAAAAATATCCTCAGTCCACTCCTGCCATTTAAAAGAACATCCAGAAACTTCTGGAGGAGCCTGCAGAAGAACACAGATATTTTACTTAACACTGCAAGTATGTGTGCTGGTACATTACAAACCAAGTCCTACACCCTATGCCAGGTAGCTCACAAACTCCATGATGGAACATAGGTTCTCAGTTCAACCTGCTTCATGCCCTTAGAAATAAAAACATTCACCTCCTATTTACTTAGAAAGAAATCAAATTTAATTTCTGTTAGGAATAAACATTTCTGCTTGTTCTGTCTTCTGTTTGTCTCTTCCAAGTTAACAAACCTACCTCTATGAGGGCCACAATAGACAGCTTACGTAGAAAGATTATTAAACTTCTCTATCAATCAAATCACTTTTACAGGTCATAAATATAAGTTTCATCGGCTGAAAAACAAGATAATCAGGTTTGCTCTCTTAGGTCTGTCTTCCAGTGCACAGTAATTGCTCTGATGCCCTCTGTACATTGTTGTAGGTCTCAGCTTCATAACTTAAAAACAGCAGTGCTGATTTTCTGCATCAGAAAATGAAAGATTTTCAGTCAAGTTCTCCAAGCTATTATAGAGAGACCTGATTCAAGGCTAAAAGTTCAAACTCATTTCAATTCTTTCTCTTCTCTGCCCTTTTTTGACAAATGTAGGCTGCAAAAATATGTGTATTTATTTTAGTTTCAAGCTGTTGCCTGTGTAAAATAATTTTCCTTTTATAAGTGCTTCATTTTCTATTAGAAGTCTTTTTCAATGAGTCAAGTCAATAGGACAAGAGGAAATGGCCTCAAGTTGCACCAGGAGAGGTTTAGGTTGGATAGTAGGGAACATGTCTTCCCTGAAAGGGTTTTCAAGCCCTGGAACAAGCTGCCAACAGAAATGGTGGAGTCACCATAGATGAAGGGGTTTAAAAGACCCATAGATGTGGTGCTAAGGGACATGGTTTAGTAGTGGACTTGACAATGCTGGGTTAAAGGTTGGACTTGGTGATCTTCAAGGTCTCTTTCAACCAAAACAAGTCATTAAACACAAAGCATTTCTTTAAACAGTTTAGGCAGAAGAGTGAAGATACTTACGGATGCCCTTGTTCCTTGTGAAACCCAATGTTACCCAGTTCCCATTTTTGCAGCCACTCCTCCTCAGTCAGCACTCTGTCTTTCTGGGAACCAATGTCAGAGCTTTCCAGTACTACTGATGCATCTGCTAAGCCACTGTCCATCGTCCTCAGGGATGGCTAGTAGCTGTGAAAACAAAGAGGAAAAATTAACCCCCCCCGCAGTTTATCGTATGGAACTGGCTCTTACTTCCTAAGCATCAAATGAAAATTTAGCGCAGCTTAAGATACAACAATTTGGTAACTATTTAACCGTAGCAGCACTGAGCATGATACTCTCGCTACCGATAGCTTCAGCTTCACTTTTTCCCGGGGTGAAGCCTGCTCAAATGCACCCTGTTAAAGAACGACGGAAGGGCCGATAACCTCCCGTTGTCCACACATCTGGAAGCCACCCGGAGGCTGCCCCGGAAAACCGGGTCCCGTGGCGAGCCCAGGCCCGAGCGGCTGGGGCAGCGGTTGGCCCAAGCCTAGGACTTGTAAGTAAGTAGGTAGGTAGGTAGGTGCCAACACTCCTCTCTCTTTCCCTCGTGAAACCGGCGGGCAGAGAAGCGGCTCGGGAAGAACAGCAGCTGGCAGGACCCAGCAGCACTCACCCCTGCCCGGGAGACAGAGGCCGGTGTCTGCCCGGTAGGGCCGGCAGCGGCGGATCCGGTGAGTTCAGTGGGTTCAACAGGGTTCACTAGGTCCGGGGCGGTGCCTCCCCGCCCTCCCTCTCGCTACGCACCGCGGAGAGCGGAAGCGGTGGCAGGAGGAGGCGGGCTGAGGGTGTACGGCAGCGGGGAGGACGAGGAGGATGGCGGTGGGGATGGTGGCGGCGGTGAGTGACTCCCCTTGGCTACAGCGCCCGCCGGGGGCCGCCTGCCTCCCGCCCTTCCCGGGCGGCAGCGCAGGTGCGGGCGCCGTCCCCTTCCTCACCTCCTCGCTTCTCCCTTTTTCCCCCTCTTCTTTCTCTCGCTCCCTTCCTTCCTTCCCTCTTCTCCTCCCTTTTCTCCCCCGCCGCAGCTCTAGCAGGAGGCAGCGCGGACACGCGTGAATGTGGTCTCCGGCCTCCGAGTGACCCGACTCTGAGGTAAGCGCCAGACGCCTCCTGCCCCCGCCGCTGCCGCCCGACACCCCCGGGGACACCTCTCCGGTGACATCCCCTCTGGGGACGGACTCCCGCTGGGAGCCAGCTGTCACGGCCGCTGCTGCCACCCCCACGGCGCCGGGCGAGCGCTGTTGAGCCTTGGAGCCCTGGCCCGGGAACGGCCGGGGGCAGCGGCTGTCAGCGTCGGCCGGCCGGGCGGACACCACCACTCTGCCGGGGCTGACTTCTAACGTGGTTGCACCTCCCGTGCTTGATCAGGCTGCTCTCGGTTCCTCGCTCGCTGTGTTAGTGGATGGTGTTGGGATTATTCCTCCCCTCAAAGACGAACTTGTGTCAGGAAGAAGGAGCCAGGCTCTTCTCAGTGTCATCCAATGTTAGGACAAGGGGCAGTGGGAGCGAGTTAGAGCATAGGAGGTTTAGTGTTAATGTGAGGAAGAACTTTTTCACAGTAAGGGTGACGGAACACTGGAACAGGCTGCCCAGGGCGGTTGTGGAGTCTCCTACTCTGCAGACATTCAAGACCCGCCTGGACTCGTTCCTGTGTGACCTTATCTAAAGTGTCCTGCTTTGGCAGGGGATTTGGACTTGATGATCTTTCTAGGTCCCTTCCAACCCCTAACATTCTATGATTCTATGATTGTTGTGGTCTGTACCGGTCAACCCCACGAGGCTTTCCCCTGTAGGCCACGTTAGGAACTGTGGCAGCAGCGTATTATCCATCTCTCTCTCTCTCTCTTTCTCTCTGCTTTTAAAGGGCTTATTTTCTCAGCCAATAAGGTAGTGTTGGTAGGATGCAGAGTCATGTAGAGCTTAGAAAAGTGAGTGATGTTTGCTTGTTCTGTAAAAATTTGTGGTGTTTTTTTGGCGGGGGAAGTGGGGACAGTCACATACAACTGGAAGCAGGGTCCTTGCTTACAGTGACAGGCATAAGCTGATCTCTTTTTCTATTTCCCCACCCTTCTCTCCCCCCTCCCATAGTGCTTACAACAAAATAGAGAAATAATATTTGTGATTCTGCATGACTGGCTATTGCTTTTTGAAACAGGACGCCTCTCTGCATCTTAAATATTGTTACCAGTCTTATTAGTTAATTATAACTTCCACCTTTTCTTCTTCTAACCCCATAAATGCAATGAAACAGCTACATGTCCTTTGACCTTCTTGGATGAAAAGTCTCCTAGCAGCAGCAGGCTGGGATCACCTGGAAGTCACCAAAGTGAGTTGTCTGGTGCCTTGCTCAGCATTGGGGTAGTTATAGCCCCCAAGTGTAAAGGCAGCAGCATGTAGCTACAATTATCTAGCATCAGAGGCTGGGGTGATACTGGTGTGCTGCTGATCCAGAAGGAAAGCTCCTAGGGAAAACCCCCACCATTTCCTGGGGCGTTACTCAGTAGTTTAGGGAAATCTCATGTTATTGAAACTGGTTGGTTTTCTTTACTCTCTGACCTCATCCACCCCCATACAGTGGTAAGTTATGATGGAGTTATGCTTTTTTTTTTTAGGTAATAAAGATTGACTTAATTCTTTTTTTTCCTCCTTCTAATTAATTATAATTGTAGAGGGAAGGAGTGCACATGAAAAAGAAAGTTATTTTATGTGTCAGGTTGTCTGAACTAATTTTTCACTGATGTGGATATCATCGTGTGATTTCCTTTCCCCCTCCCAAATAATTTTCTTTTATCTTGACAGGAGAATGAGGCATCAGTTTACTTGATTTGCATCGACTTAATTTGAAAATCTGTAAAAATGCCCATTCTCTCTTCCTGTTACCTTTTGTGTTAGCAGAATTCCTGAAAGAAGCTAATGTTACTATGTCTGTTGCTGTCAGCTTGAGCAGCAAAGATGCAGCCTGGAACAGAGACAATTGAGAAGTCTCAAATATATATTTAAAACAAAATAATTATAATACTGCACCAAGATAAGGGTCATGACGCAGTGCTGTGGTGCAAAGGGTTTATTTCCACTTCCTTTCTCTGTGAGGTGGAGCACATTTAGATTTAATTCTTCCTCTAGGCTTGCTTTATTTGGGTTTTACTCCCTGTGTAAAACATGCCTTCGATGATACCATTTTAAATATGCTTTCATATTTCTGTAGCATAATTTCTCACACTGTGCTTTACAGCTTACATGATAAACTCATCTTCTGTGTTCCCAGCAATGGAGGCAGTCAGCTATAGAGCTCTCTTATGGCATAAACCTTTTCTTTTCTCCTACAGTGTACATAACACACTATATTCTGATCACTTGTAATTGCAATGCAGCTGCAGTTTAGACTTTAAAGTTTAGACTTCTGTTGTAATTTCATAGGAGCCTGTGCCAGTCTTAGAACTGTTTGTTCACCTGGTATTAAACATGTCGTCAGTGCACTGCTTGGGAAAGTGCTTTACAGGGCAAGTCTCTTCCTACCAATAAATGGGTAGTTAGCAGGACACACGTTACTCAGAGTGGTGTTTCAGTGCTTGCATTATGAGCTGATGTCTGTTCACTTTGCTAGCCCAAGTTCCAGTCCAGGTCTTCACGTAATGCAAATCAGATTATTGAAATCCAGGGTATGCTGATCTGCGACAGCCTGCCAAGGTGTACTCAAGGATCTAATCTTAACTGTGCCAGTTTAGTTTAAAATAGTATTGTTCCTTTCATTTTCATCCTGAATTAGTAGTCAAGCTAAACAGATTCTTAGCCAGGTAACTGACAAAAGCAGTATTACGAGTGGCTGTCCTGCCCAGGTGATTAGACAGCTCTGCAAAGTCAAGCAGTGTAATTTGTTTTCCTTGACTACTACCTACCTTGTCTTGCAGATCTGAAAATACAATGTCAACTGGAAGGCTACGAACCAAAAAAAAGGCATGTTCTTCAGACCAGTCTCCAGACAACCTTCCTCTGAGGAGTTCTGGAAGACAGGTATATATAATAACTTAAATACACCTGGGTTCATAGTCTGGCATTTTTTACTTACTGTTGACATTTATAAAGAAAGTGAGCTTCATTGTGGGTAGGTTAGGACTTAGAGGACTTATCCAGAGAGGAGGAGAGTTAGTTAATTCTATGAATAATCAGACAGTGTCTTATTTGGCAACAATATGCAGAAAAGAGAAATGCTCAACATAACCTGTAAATACTTGATGTGTTAAAAATACAGTTGCGGATCTCTGTTCAGCCAGGCAAAGCTGTCTAGCCATCCAGACAGAGGCCTAAAACAACACAATACACAGTACCTTTAGGGCCCAGAAGAGACATTTGATATACACCTTGGCATCTGGAGTCCAAAAAAAGCCCCAAGTCTACCCTAGTATTTCATTTGAGCTGTGGATAAAATTGCCACTAATTAATAAGTATGTGAAGAAGAGATTTTCTTATTCTGAAGGAGAGAAATGGAATGAACATGAGGCTTGACTCATTAGCAAGTGATGGAGCTTAAAATATGATTTAAATTGGAAGCTTTGCTTATAATTTCTTCAATGGCATCAGTTAGACTAAGGCAGGACATTTTTAGCTTCAAATGGTATTTCCAGCCTCTTCTGTGGTTTTTGTTAGTTTTTTTGGGGTTTATTTTTTTAGAAAAACTGACCTACTTTGACAGCTGTTTCATGCTGCAGCTAATTCACAATGGACACAGAAATTTTCATTAGTACCACTTTAACCATTTGATGCTACCCACAAGCTGCAAAACTGTCTGAATGCCATTTTGTAGATGATGTATGTGTGTCATTTCTGGTCAGATTTCAGCTCTTTTTTATTAGGTGAAGAAGAAAGCAGCTGAAGCAGCAGATGATGATGATGAAGCCTCAGAGAAGAAATATAGAAAGTGTGAAAAAGCTGGATGCACTGCAACGTGTCCCGTTTGCTTTGCCAGTGCAGCTGAAAGGTTTGGTTCTTTTTATTTTCACTTCCCATGGACTTTTCTAAACTTGCAGCTGAAGTTGAGGATCCTCACTATATTCTGAAAAATTCTAAATGTAGGAGGAGAATGGAAAGGTACTGATAAGAGTCTTAAGATGCCAGGAAAGTGTCACAAGTTGTTCCTGTTACGGGTAACTTTCTACTGTGCAAGTAGCTAATTCAGATATAGAATATCTTTAGGATACGCCTATTTATGTTGTTAATGTGTCTTCTGGAACATGCCTTGCTTCTCTGAAAGTGAGAGCACATTAGTGTAATCTGAGGAAGCTAAACTTGCTTTCAAGATGGAAAATGAAACCATCATTTACTGCAGAAAGTCTTTATCAGTCTTAAGGTGGAGAGCCTTGCAGCTCGAGGTGAGATTCTGACCTTGAAATTTGAGGTCTTGGGAGACAGTTGTACTTATTTGAACTGTTTGCTCTCAAGTTGTTCCTGACTTTCTGTGCACTCACACAAGTCCTTTTGCATTCTGACCCTGGCAGTACTGAATGCATGATACTGGCAAGTTGTATCTATAATAAGAAACACATTAGACCTCATTATGCAGTAGGCAGACTGTAATTACGTAGCATCCCTCCCTCCCTGGGTAATTGAGACAAACTTTCCTTGTTTAATTTATTTTCCAATTCTATAAAATAAGTTGGTGTTTCATTTAGTTAGCTATGTGGATTGTTCTTTGGTGGGCAGGAGGTCGATGTATTCTGGATGTTGCAGGAAAGCCAAGTGTTTTGGCAGTTGCATAGAAGTCTTGAAGGGGAAATGAGTACCTGAGACATCAGCATTGGTGATATTACAGTTCTTGTTTGGGAAACAGCAGATACAGCTTGGTCTTTTTGAATTGTTATTTTGATACCGTGATTTCCAACCCTACCACCCCTCCAAGTACATACTTTCAACATTATTTATTTGAGATTAAATCATTTCATGGCTAGCTATTCCAGTTAGTAGCTTAGCTCACTGCTTTTTACCTCATGCATTTATCTTGAAGCATTTCATTGAGTTTAATGAGATTTTTCTAGCTGAAGAGTGATTGCTTTGATAAATACAATCTTTGTGAATGGATATGTCTTTCTGAGAGTAATAAATGCCCAGAATGTCAAACTGCATCCTCAGGGTTTTCTCTCATTGGGTTAAAATCACAGCTAACTTGGTCATGCGAAAAAAACAGTCAACATCTGCTTTGTGTTCAGATTTGCTTTTACAGTTTTTTGGGGACAGGATGTTGATTCATTGATTTATGAATCAATTGATCACATGTACATGAAAAATGCTAATTTACAGGATTCCTTCCACCCTTGCACTGATACCAAACCAGAAGGGAACAAAGTAAAGAAAATGCAAGTTCCTATGGAGACTTCTTACACATTTGCAAAACTGTGTCACAGCACATACTGTAAGAGCAAATGTACTCCATGTTCAGGAAATGTCTGCTTAAAGGGTACTAAAGATAGGCTCAGTTGCCCATTGTTAGCAGGAGGTTGCTGGAAGCCAGAGCAGCTATAAAACTGCGCATTGTGTACATTTTGCCTCCTTCGCATCTGGTGTTGCTTAGTTTGGAAACTGGAAATGTTTGACACAATTGAAATAATCCTATTGTTTGTTGTCTGACTGTAGTGTCTGGCACAAGTCAGCCTTCATGAATGTGACATAAAGCCCTGGCTTGTCCTGAATATTTTTTGTTCATGTTCTAGAATGTGCTTTTGTCAGTAGAAAGATTTTTTTTGTTCCTAAATGTATTATAAAACTGTTTCTATGTCTCCTTCATTACAGATGTGCTAAAAATGGGTATACATCTAGATGGTATCATCTCTCCTGTGGGGAACACTTCTGCAATGAATGTTTTGACTACTATTACCGAAGGTAGATTTGCCAATGAAAGTTGTGCCTCTTCAGTGCTTATTAAAATTTGGCAATCATTACAGCTGCTGAAACATCATGTACAGAAACGGAATACAAAGATTTGTCCTCTCTGCTTGCTCTGTTCAAGGTGATGCTTAGATATCACTGCTAAAACTGCAGGCATTGTATAGACTAATCATCAACTTAAACATGGCAGTGTGAACAAAAGTGGTTACTTTAGACTTAGATTTTAAGTAAATCTATTTTGCTTTATAAAGCCAATTCACATTACAATGTGAGTTGAGGAGACCTTGCCTCTGGAACATCAAATCAGTGAGCAGATTTAACTCTTGCGGTTCAGTGACCATCAAGACTCTGGTCAGGCTCACAGAATACTTTCAGCCCCAAGTCCTTCCTGTTTGAGTGGGAGCTGAGTCCAGCTCTGCTAAGACTTTGGGGTGCTTATGTGCTCAGCAGCACCTGTGACTCAGTTCAGGCTTTAAGATACCAGGAAGAGTGCTCATGATCAAGAGGATATAGTGGTCAGGATGCAATTTATTGCTATCATAAGAACCCTGACTTCTTTTTTCTTCTTTTGATAGGAAAAATACAGGACTTTCTACAGCCTTATTTTTCACTGTCCTTATATAAAATGTTTAATTTTAGAGTAACTGCTGTTGCTTGAAATGAACTAGATTTTCAATCTTCTGTCTGTTTGCTGTTTTCTCCTTCTTAGCCATAAAGATGGTTATGAGAAATATACTGCCTGGAAAAGGATTTGGACAAGTAATGGTAAAAGTGAGCCCAGTCCAAAAGCCTTCATGGCTGATCAACAGCTTCCTTACTGGGTAAGAAGGAAGGTGATTTATTTAATAAGGTATATTTCAATGGGATATTCTGATGTGAGTTTTGGATATTGTATGTTCAAACAGCAGGTCAGCTGAGGTTTTGTGAGAGTTTGGTAATGTTAGAGGACTGTGGAAAAGCTCAGGATAATAATTTGGATCAGCTTCTTCATTGTTGGAGACCGTCTCCATATCTCACAAAGAACAATCTTCTGTTGCTTTTCAGTGGAGTAGCAGCTAAGATGTGTCATATTTAGGTAGAGTAAGACTTGGCAGGGAAAAGGGAGCATGCCAGCTATAGGAAAGTACAAGTGTGAAAGACTTTCAAAACAGATCTTGTGTTCCCTGGTAAATAGAGCAGAAGTAGAGACTAGAATGGAAGAGGGTTTAGCAGTGGTGGCAATGATGGGGTTTTGTTGTTTTGAAGTGTGTTTGCTGCTTGCAAAACTCAGTGAAGACCATAGTAACTGGGTGTTGAATTCATTATGGAGTTAGGTTCTGTGGAGAGATTCAGTCTTGCAGGAGATGGGCACAAGATTTCTGTATAACACATATCTTACTTATGACCTGAAGATTACATGAAAAAGAATGTAACAATTATATTTGACCACTTCCTCACATCTCCCTGCTTTTTAATTGGCTAGTTATGCTTCCTTAATCTTAGCTGTAATCAGACAGCAACAAGTGAAAACATGTTTGTTTTTTCATCTGTAGGTGCAGTGCACAAAGCCAGACTGTGGTAAATGGCGTCAGCTGACGAAGGAAATCCAGCTGACACCACAGATAGCAAAAACCTATAGATGTGGTATGAAACTGAACAATTCCACCAAGGTAACACAAAACTGAGTTTTCCTCATAGTGAAGCTAAACCCATGTTAATTATTTCTTGTTTACAGACATTAATTTCTTCTTGTTTGCTGCTTAATGTTTCTGATGGCCCGGAGGATTGCATGGTGACAGACCTACATGCTCTGTAGACTTTTTGTTTCCTGAGTGGAAATGTCAAGAAAGAAGTGTCTGGAATATCTTTGTCTGCACAGTCAATTGTAAAATCCTTCATTCTGAAGCTATGGAAAGATTACTGGCATGTACAAAATAGACGTGCACCAAATCTTTTGATTTGGCTTTGTCCAGCAGTACTTCGTTATTGAGGAAAGCACCTGAAAAGCTCAGTGAGCTTTTCTTAATTCCTAACACATCTGTCATGGGGCTTTCCAGGAACATTTTCAGCTTTGGCATGAAGATAACACCTGACATTTGAAAGAGTCCTTCTAGTGCTGTAGAGTCTATATACTTAAAGACAGAGCATGAAAATACAGTATGAAAACCAGAAGGGTTGGCATTTAGTCCTGATACTTTGTGGTAAAGATACTCTTAAAATAAAAGAGAAAGGTGTGGGTCTTTTTTAATAGTCTAGATTGAAAGAGTGTCTGGAAAATGGGGGATATTTCCAGTATTTTTCTATAAAATTATATTTTATTATTTTCACTTCTTTCTTTCCATATTCCACTTCATTTCATGGAACAGAATGTCTATAAAATAATGTCTGATCTTCAGAAACTAATTTAACAAATTTAACTTAATAGCTCTGATACCTTTCACTTTTCTTGCAGACTGAGGGCTCAGACCAGTGTTCCATGCCTGAGGACTTGGTGAGTAGTGGCTGTTCCTCTTCATTTGTCCTACAATATGAAAACAACCTTAAAGCACAGCATATTTCTTTCATTTTCTTGGTCTTTTGGCCAATTGTGGTGGTATTTATTGGATTTTGCTCAGGAAACTGTCAGACACTATTTGCAACAGAGCCTGGGGCCTTCTACATTCTCATCTTTTTTTCTCTTTTCCTTACCATACCAATTAGCTATCAGGTGGTTTGTGGTTCTTTGAGTTGTGGCCTGTTATTCAAGGTTTACTCCTCATTTTCATTTTGGCAAACCCCTATTCAGTTGCTAGCTTTCAAATAAAATTCCCCGTCCTGAAATTTCCCTGTCTTTCAGGTGGTTTCTATCTTTGGTCAACCTAGTCTCCTCTTTTGGAAGACTGAG
The DNA here is from genome assembly GCA_013399015.1 of Galbula dea. Taxonomy (NCBI): domain Eukaryota; kingdom Metazoa; phylum Chordata; class Aves; order Piciformes; family Galbulidae; genus Galbula; species Galbula dea. Next base: position 71,356 of record VWZX01007172.1, on the reverse strand, counting down.
AGGGGACATCAAGCCATGTTTTCTCTCTCCTCTCCCTTCCAACACAAGAGTAGACTTGATGGATGTTGGTGTTTCAGTTGGTTTATGAGCATTTCAGATCTCATATGATCTGATGTTTGATAAGCCAATGTCCACAGGTGTACCTCAGGTACCTCTATCCCAGGAAACATCTTGAAGCTTATTGTTGACTTCTGTAGAATCTTTGTGGTTTTGTTTCCTGAATGGATGTTTGATTTGTAAATTAAGGCTGAGTCATTAGCATTAGGGCCTTAGAAAGCATAGATGTGTTGGCATGGCATGTCTCATCTGTTTGCTTTCCACATGGTTGTGGAGTTTGTGAAGTTTCAGCTCCATGTCTGAGGAAGAGATTAAAGCTACAGGTTTTCTGCGTCAGGTTGAGGAAGGGGAAAGAGGGAGAGAAAATGTCTTTATGACTGGCAATTCTGAGATTGGTGCTTTTTGGTCTCAGTTTTGGAGGGAGGGGGGAATTGGTTCATTTTCCAGCGTTTTCAAAGTACTGACGTGTTCTCTTCTCCCCTCTTTCCTTCACTTCTCCTCTTGGCCAGAGAGTGGCTGAAGTTTCAGACCATTGGTGGTACTCCATGCTCATACTCCCTCCTTTGCTGAAAGACAGTGTGGCAGCTCCCTTTCTAGCTGCATATTATCCAGACTGCGTGGGCATGAGTCCATCCTGTACCAGCACTAATCGGTTACCTGGTGAATCCAACCTTGTGAAGTTAGAGCACTTAAAGAGCGTGCCTAATGTGACTGGTAAGGGCCATCTGCAGGGCTCTGTTGCTTAAATAGGTGTGATAAATTTTGTCTTGTAACTAAGTTCATAAGGCACATAATGCTTCTGATTCAGAAATACTGGTTTGGTTCTCAGCACTAATACAGGCTCTTTGTGTGACTGCCTCTGCCCTTTGATGCAATTGACTTGTTTGGAAGATAAAGGTAACACATTTTGTGTGGCATTTCTTTAGGGAGTAAGCACAGGCTGCATAGGCTTTTTGTTACCACCAGTCATTTCTCTGTAGAAATGGGAAATTAACATGCAGGCATGAAAGACTGTCTGTGTTCTTAAGGAAATGAAGATTTATCAAAACCAAACATGATTCTGCTAGTTTTGATATTGTGGATCTTTGGGGACTTGGAGAGAAGGATTTGATTTCTTAAGGCACTTAGATTCTGTTCAGGTTATTTTCTTGGTTAATGACAGCTCTGAGACTGACAGCCTGGAAGTGTGGATCTGCAGGATAGGTCAGGTATGGAGGAAGGTAATTCAGGAGTCCCATACTCATCTCAGAGAGTGCTATGAGGAAATTCACCTTCTGTGTTGTCTTAGCAGGCTTTGTTCCCCTTAGGTGCTGAAAATAAATCTGTTCATCTCTTCAACAGATATTTCCCTGCTTAATAAACAGAAAACTCCATTACACAGAGCTACCAATAATGCATGTGGAAGATGATTACTTTTAGTTACTATCCACTCTGGACAATATTGAGACTTGAAGGTCAGAGGTGTTCAGGGTACTGCCTGAGCCTGTACATTGGTGCTAGACCTTAGACTTGAGTTTAGTTCCTGCTCCTTGTTGGACTCATCATGGCATCTGAGGGCACATATTTTTTCTCTGACAAACCTTAAGCTCTGATAGATCCAAGACCTCCCTGTCAGGTGGCAGGACAAGAATTAATGCTGCACAGCCTAGAGAGTATGATAGGGGAGAAAAATATAAATGAAATCATTCTGAAGGTGGCTAGAGGCTGGAGAGCTTCGTTATTTGTTTATCTGGGTGAGGTCAATGGATCATCTTAAAGGGAAAAGGATGTGATGAAGACAGATGGAATATAATTACTAGTTCTTGGTGTGTCTTTGTTCAGTTGCAGGCATGAACAAGTATTTCCAGCCTTTTTACCAGCCCAATGAATGTGGGAAAGCACTTTGTGTGAGGCCAGATGTCATGGAACTGGATGAGCTCTATGAGTTCCCGGAATATTCACGAGACCCTACCATGTACCTGGCTTTGAGAAACCTGATTTTGGCTCTGTGGTACACAAACTGCAAGGCAAGAGATGCTAATTGTGAATTTGTTTCTTTACAAATAATAGCTAGTTTTTGGGATGTGGACTTTCTTCTTAAGGATTGGACTCTCTTCTTTGACATCTCTTTATACACCAGAAAAATTGCTCCCATGCTTTGGAAAATGCATTCTAAGATTGGATGCTTTTTGGGTTTTGTTGGGATTTTTTTTGAGTTTTAATCCCTAGGAGTTTCTTTTGCAGAGCTATTAACTTTTAAAGGCATGCTTGAACATTTCTAAGCAGTGTTTGTGGTTGCTTTATGATTTTTTTTTTTTTCATATGGCTGTTGGACAGGGCAGTGATTGTCTTTTTAGTTATGCTAAGTCTATGATACTGCCTTCAGTGGAATTGCTGGAATTTCACATACTGGAGCTTTCAGCTAATGATACCTGGTTTTATGTGAAAGTTTTGGATATTAATCCCTGTTTTATTTGTAATGCCATTTTGGAATAGATTTTACCAGAATGCCATTGTGAGTTTCCACCAAGTAGATTCATTTTGCAGTCAGGGATGCATTTCAGTACCATTCCAGTGCTAACAGAGTACACTATGGAGTCTGCAAGAGAATCTTGTAGCCTCATTTGCTTTTATTCCACATTAATCTGCCACATTACCTTCCTGTGTAAAGCTGGCTAGCAAGAAACTCCCACAAAACTTGCTTTTAAAATACTCTTAAGAAGCCTGATTTATCATTAATTTTTACTATCTCCTTTACAGTTTAAATATTAGAATTTAAATATTAGAAAATCAACACTTTGCATTCTTTGTTTCTCCTTTGCAGGAGGCTCTTACCCCTCAGAAATGTATCCATCACATCATTGTTCGAGGGCTCGTGCGCATTCGCTGTGTGCAGGAGATGGAGAGGATACTTTATTTCATGACAAGGAAAGGGCTGATTAATACAGGGATTTTATCAGTCAGTTCTGACCAGTATCTTCTTCCTAAAGAATACCACAATGTAAGTTGCTGCAAAACTACATGACATGTCATATTTTTTTGGGTTCTGGATTTTTTGCTCATAACCTATTGTTCCAACTGTTGAGGTAAAAATCACATCTAAAAGCAAACACATTGTTTCCCATGGTTCTTCTCTGCCTTCAGTGCTTATTGAAACTACAGACATGAGCCTCTTCCCAGCAAGGTGCTTCCTATGAGCTTTTCAGATGGATGGGAACTGTGTGAAAAAGACACAATACACTTAGGTTCTTCTCATGGCTTAACTTTGTAACACACCTCTGCTTCCAGAGATGAGGAAACTCCTATTCTATATTGGTTTGCAAGGACTATGATTAAAGGGTACATATTTATGACTAGCAATTTTCTTGGCAGCACACAGAAACTTATCAAATTGATGTATTCTGTAATGGAATATCTCCTAGACATTGCAAGTTGATTTATGGCTGGGAATTGTATATGTATATGTTTTTAATTTATAAAGTGGTTTTTAATGGCCAACCCAACCATTACAAGGTAAGTGTGTTTCTTGTCTGATAACTTCAGATTGTCTGATAACTTCAGATTTTGTTACTTGACTGCTAACTTCAACTGTTTCTGTGAAAAGAAATTGAGATATCTGCTTTTAAAGTCCTTAAATGCTGTAACTACTTTCAAATCTACAATTGATCTTTTCTCTGTATTAAATGCATTATCATCTTTAAAAGTCATCACTGATAACTTTAGAGGACAAAAGAGGCTAGACTTCTTAAATGTACAGGTCTATTTAACTTTAGCAAGAAGAATAATGTGTGCAATGATAATTTCTATTTTAGCCTTAACTTTTTATTTATTGAAATGCTTTATTATTTTGTAGAAATCTGTGATTATTGTTGGGGCTGGTGCAGCAGGGTTAGCAGCAGCTCGACAACTGCACAACTTTGGAGTTAAGGTAAGAAACTTTACATCACTTAAAACAATCAGACTTCCTCTGCTTTGAAAGTGTTCTTCATCAAAATGAAAAAGACTGTAACAAACATTAATTTGTAAAATCTGAGGTTTTAGTAAGTAAATTTGCTGTTGAAAACCAGCATTTACTTGTATCTAGAATTCAAGCAAGCATATAGTGAATGTTTTACATAGACTTGGGTTGGGAGGATAGGGGAGATGTGGATATTCATGGGACTGGAGATGATGATAGCTGTTTAAATGAGGTTAAATTTTCTTTTGTTTGTGCCCTTTTCTGACCTTGTTGCTTATTAAAAACAAGCAAATCACATGTGTTTCCCTTTTCCCTCATATTTATCATTGAGAGTGTGATTTCACAATATTTATATGTTGACATAATTTTACACATCAGAATGTGCTTATAAAAATCAGTGTGACTCTTTATACATGAAGTGTTTGCAGGACTGATGTTTAAGGAAATGAATGAACATCTGACTTTCCAGATATATGTATTTGTATGTTCATATATGTCTAGATTTGTATGAATCCGTGAATCCCTTTGGTTGCTAAATAGCAAAGGCAGTGCAGCCTTTCTATACAACAAGTTCTGTGGAAAGCTACCCTGCAGTAAAATACCTAAATATCAACTGGCAGGATCTTTTTCTTTAAATATAGAATATATATAGAATATATATATAATATAATTATAATATCATATAGAATATATATATTCTGCATACACACTGCTGCTTTCTACTGCTCCAGAGTTTGTCTAAAAAGACTTTCTCCAAAAAAAAAAAAAGATAATATAAGTAAGTAAGGGTAACCATAGTCAGATAGCTAGTATGTCATCTGGTCTAGTATCCTACATCTGCCTGTGACAAGCAGTGGATGCTGAACCATTCCTACCTCATAAGAATGAGGTTTTCTTGGAATATCCCAGGAAGAAATTTATCCAAAAGGTGTGTGGACTTCCTCAGATTGTCACTGCACCCAGATCATTGTGTTTAATAGCTTGTAGCATGCTTTAAACTCCACTTTTGAGATTTCCTGAATAGGTTTTTGGCTTTTTTAAAAAGCTTTGTTTTTGTTAGAGTCACTTCTTAAACTAACAGTTTTTTAGAGGTGTGAATCCCAAAGGGTAGCTTTTAAAAGACACTTTCAATGCACAAATGAACTACATCCATGAGTGAAAATAAAGGATTAAGATTGTTAACATTGCTGGATGGCTTGGGCCTTGTTTTGTGGTTTGTTTTCTCCTTTGCTCTGAAGTTGAAGAGGGATGTTGAATGCAGTCAAATCTTACCATTTACTAAGCTGCCTTGTGTCACAGGTCATTGTCTTAGAAGCTAAAGACAGAATCGGTGGCCGAGTGTGGGACGAGAAGACGTTCAACGGAGTCACTGTGGGAAGAGGCGCGCAAATCGTCAACGGATGTGTCAACAACCCAGTGGCACTAATGTGTGAGCAAGTGGGTTCCCTGCTGTGGTCATGCATTGTCACTAGTGAAAAAACTCTTGTTAAAGCCAGGTTCAGGTGTGGCTGGGTAAGGGTGGGAGTCCTTTGTCATGGCATGATTGAAACACTGCTTTGCATTGTAAGTAAACTCCATGTTGCTATTGTATCTTTGATAACAGCTGGGGACAGAGAAAGGCTGTAGAATGGTTTTGGGCACCCTTATGTAAATAAGAGCATGGAGGCTCCAGCTTTAGAACCAGAAGAAACCACTTTCCCCCCTCCCCCCCCAATTTTCTGGAGGTAGTAATGTAAAAAGCCCCCAGCAGACTAGACTTAGAGCTGAGAAGGGCTTTACTGTGGGAGGAGGCTATTGCCATGTTGTCATAATGCATACTTTTGTGATGGTCTTGCCTTAGCTCAGCCCCTCTATTCCTGGTTCAGTTCCATAGAAGTTAAGATTAATATGTCTGACAACTACTGATGTAAACATACTGCAGTTTGATCTATCTTTCTATCTATTTATTTGTTGGTTTGGGGATTCTGAGGCAGTAAGCTTGGTTTCTCCAAGTGGGACCTGTGTATGGAACCTGCTCAGAGGCATGCAAATCCAGCCCGTGCTGTTTTAACTGTTTTGTGCTTCAGGGTGTCATGAGGAATTTCTGGTTTTTAAATCCTGTTTTAGTTGTAAGGTGAGGAGCAGTGACTTCTGAATACACCTTGGGTGTCCTTCCCTTTGTGGTCATTTGATGTCATCTTTCATTCAAAGTATCTTGAGAAGAGATCTGCACTAGTGACCAACAGCCTAGCCAGATGTGAGGATGTGTGAAAAACTCTGGAGTGCCCCCAAAGTAACAAGGCCCTAGGAAGAAGTTAGCACTGGTTTTGTGCTATTTCCTCTAAACTGACTCTGCAGAACTTAAAACCATCTTCACTGTGATTTAGCTGTGTTGTGTGTTGGATACAAGTTGGACAAGCAGAGCAAGATACTATGTTTAATTCCAAATAAGTTCTTTCTTTGCTTGTTTGTTAATAAAATTGGCAGTAACTGGTCAGCAACATCCTGTCAATTCCTGAATGCAGGGAACTGTTGGAGCATCAGGCATCAGAAAGTTGTAGCAAATAACTGATTTTAATGGTGATTTAGAGAAGAAAGTGAAGTAGAAATGAAGGAGACTTCATGTTAATCATGTTTGATTACCAGACTCAACATCCCTGTACTAGCCCTCGGCCTGATAGGGAATTTGGAGATGAGGTTTCAGGGAATCCTTGATAAAGGATGGAAGAGCAGGAAAAAACAGTTTGTGGACAGCTAGTGGATAGAAAGGTTGCTAGTATTCCAGTTTGAGGAGAATGAGAGTTTGGGTTAATCAAATTACTTAAAGAAGTGGATATTTTCTAAGTGGCATCACTTAAATCTGGGATTAAGGGATTCACCTTACTTGAAATAAGTTTGAGCAGGTTAGGCACTGTAGTTTTTCCATACTTAAAAAGAAATAAAATGTCTTTTTCTTAAGCTTGGCATTAAAATGCACAAACTAGGGGAGAAATGTGACTTGATCCAGGAAGGTGGAAGGATAACAGATCCCACTATTGATAAACGTATGGACTTTCATTTCAATGCCATCCTAGATGTCGTCTCTGAGTGGAGAAAAGATAAAACCCAACATCAAGATGTTCCTCTTGGTGGTAAGTGGGAGATGTATTGCAAAGTGAAGATGTTCATAGAGTTTTATACTAAACTGGCTTTTGACCTGGGACATTTTCAGAAGCATATGGCTGGACACCTGACCAGTGAGAAAAGTCTAACTTGAAGGATTTTAGAATACTGTGTGACTTCTAATGTAGTATCTTGTTTTCATGAGGTAGTTTCTCCAGTAGAACTAGTGCACTAGCAGTTCAAAAGACTTGCTTCTTGCTGAAGCAGGCCATAGCTAGCCTTTACTCTTATATTTTTTGACTCATCTGTCTGAAAAAGAGCCTGCTGAAAGCCTTCTGCTGGCAAGAATAGTCTCATCTCCATTGGAAACGCCTCCCACGATGCTTAGAGTGCGCAAGCACATTCAAGGACAAAAAATAGCTTTGCTCAGAAATGTCTGCCTCCAAGATCTTCTCAGTGTGTATTCTGTAAGACAGAATTAGCAATTCCTGTGTTCTTCAGTGAACTCTGGATCAAAATTCTCAGCTGTTTTGATTTTGCAAAAAATAAGGAGGATTTATTTGCAAGGATTCTCCATTTTCTTATTTTCTGGGAAATATCTTCTAGTGTATGTTGAGAGCAGCCTGCAGAGGACTTGGGGAAGTTGGTGGATGAAAAACTGAATTTGAGCCATCAATGTGCACTCACAGCCCAGAAAGCTAACTGTATCCTGGGCTGCGTCAAGAGAATTGTGGCCAGCAGGTTGAGAGAGGTGATTCTGCCCCTCTGCTGTCATGAGACCGCACCTGGATACTGTGTCCAGCTCTGGGGCTCCCAGCATAAGAAAGACATTGACCTGCTCAAAGGGGTCCAGAGGAGTGCCACAAAGATGCTCAGGGGGCTGAAGCACCTTTCCTATGAAGATGGGCTAAGAGAGTTGGAGTTGTTCAATATGGAGAAGAGAAGGCTTCTGGGGAATGTGAGAGCAGCCTTCCAGTGCTTAAAGGAAGCCTTGGGAAGGACTTGATCAGGCAGTGTAGTGGTAGGACAAGGGGTAATGCTTTTGAACTGAAAGAGGCTATGTTTAGATTAGATATTTGGAAGAAATTCTTCACAGAGAACTAGTGGATGCCCCATCCCTGAATTGTTCAAGGCCAGCCTGGATGGGGCTTTAACAACCTGATCTAGCGGAAGGTGTCCTTGCCTGTGGCAGAGGGGTTGGAACTACATGATCTTTAATGTCCTTTCCAATCTTAACCGTTCTATGACAGCTAAACAATTTCTCTGCTGTGTTGCAGGTAGCCCAGCTGTGCTGCTGCACAGTGTATTGTTTTTTTCCTTTGAAATAATTTTAACCTTTTTTTCATGAAGCTATGTATGTTTCCTTTCTGAAGAAGAACATTTTACTAGAGAAACCTATGATTAAACAGTGAAGTTGTATTTTCTGACTGGAAAGATCTTGTATTCTTTGGTTTTTTCTATAAGAAGAAAAATATCTTGGTGCAAATTAACAATAAGCTTGAAAAGTTTGTGATCCAGAGAACAGCATATTGAAATGCAGAAGGACTTCTGCCAAATCATGATCTATTCTTATTTTAAACATATTCTTCCACAGAAAAAATACAAGAGATCTATAAAACCTTTATTCAAGAGTCTGGTATCCAGTTCAGTGAGCTGGAAGAAAAAGTACTCCAGTTCCATCTCAGTAATTTGGAGTATGCCTGTGGCACCAACCTCTCTCAGGTGAGTTTTGATAGCTGTGTTCTCAAGTGGTTGAGTTTCACAGAAAGTAGGGTTGGAAGGAACATTGAGAACCCATGGCCCCCAAAAAAGAATCATCTCTCCTTAAACTGTTCTGCATCCCTAACCTAGAAAAGCATTGAGACATAGACTGCAGCACTGCCTTAGGTAGTCTGCTGGGAGTTCATGACATGGTTCCAGCAAGATCCTCTTTAACATAGATGTTGAGTGTAGGTGGTGCAGTGGAGCAGGGCATTTTGCTGAGGTGCTGGCTAGTAGTAGGACTCTTGGGAGAGTTACTCTTCCTCAGGTGTTGTGACTTCTGCTTCTCAGCTCTGGGGTTAAACACTGAGGTATTTCTCTGCCTTGCTAGGTATCTTGAGAATAAATGCATTTCACTTCTGAAGTCTTCCAACCCCCTGATGGTAGGTCCCAGTTCACCACTCCTAGCTGTCCTGTTGACTATGTGATACTTGGCTTTCCTTGTGACTTCAGTTTTAACCAAGCAGGTTCAGGAAATATCCAAGTATGATGCTGTTTACAATGCATTATTTACTCAGTCTTGTTGCTTGGGTTAGAGAAGTTTAGGGTCAGTTTTACTACAGTAGCTGACAGCTGACTGATATTTGCAGATGCACCAGTCTGATGTGAACCTAAGAAAATAACAAAATCTGCAAGGCAATGCTCTGCCAGGGCAGTCAGTGGGAAATATTTTGATATGTCAAGCTTTCAAACTTCCTAGGCACCCAGGGGAAATAAGAAGGATAGTAAAACCCATCTTCCCTTCCATTTTAAAATCAAAATATGAAGTAAATGCAGCTGCAGAGATAGAAATTAGTATTTGAATAGCAGTTTGAGAATTGCTTCAGATTTTTCACTGTTATGTGGAGATTGCTCAGTGCAATGTCATTGTGCTAACTGTGAGTTTGCAGGGGTGGAGGGAGAAGGTCACTGAGAGATACCATGGAAGAACCTCCAAAGTGACAGAAAAATTCCACTGAGATTTGTTTGTATCTTATTTTCCCCTTCACATTGGGAAATAAAATATTTCCATTTTTATTTGAAGTCTTAAGGCTGTAAAATCAGATTTCTTTGCTAGAGGCAGAAAACTGCAATAAATACACTGTAATCCATCTGAATTTTTGTACTGCTTTCTTTGTTTTCTCCACCAAGCAGAACTACTAAACTACCTGCTAGTGACCAATCCATATTAGGACATTTCTTAATCCAACAATTCCTATGTTGTATAGCAGCCTGAGGTAAATAAGCCATTTGCTTTTGGCAGCCTTGCCATACATGCTAGTGATACTTCCAGTTGTGACAGGAATTAGGGTGGCTGCTTCTAAACTGTGGGACTACTGCTAGGCCTCCGTATCATCTCACCAGTAGAGACAGCTAGTTCTGTTCTGTCCACAGGTATCTGCACGCTCATGGGACCACAATGAATTTTTTGCCCAGTTTGCTGGAGATCACACCCTTCTGACTGTGGGATATTCTACTGTGATTGATAAATTGGCAGAAGGGCTGGACATCAGGCTGAATTTCCCAGTGAGTCTGGAAAATGTTGATGCAGTGCCTCAGAGCCTTGGGTTGCTTTGAAGCACCCAATCATACCTTTATATTCTTTTGGACCAGGCAGATCTGTGCCTGTGATTATTTCAACTTTATAAAGAGAGGACAGCTTTAGGATTTCTGGAAGTCTCTTTTGAGGACTAGCAGTACTTAAATATTATGATATGATGAGCTTATATGTTAGATTCATGATGATTTTTAGCTTCCATGGAGACTATTGGCTTTTTTCTTTCAGTATTTCTCTGGAAATTTGTGTTCAGTTTCTAGTTTGCAGACTGATGATATATATATATATGTATATATATGTTATTCTTGTCTGAATCTGCCTTGCATATGTGGATTTTTTTAGTGTGATTTTCAATTTGTCCTTCAATAGGTACAGAGTATTGACTATTCTGGTGAAGAAGTACAAGTCACTACTGCAGATGGAACAGTGTGGACAACACAAAAGGTACCCAATATTCTTCAAGATTAAAGATTTTAGGGGACACAAGAACAATATTGACTACAATACTTGTCCTTTCTGTCTTCTGTGGGGTTTTTTTTTGTTGTTTTTTTTCCCCCTCAGAAGACTATTTGGTCTAATTTCTCTCCACTAAAAGATGAAAATTCATATATTCTAGTGACCTGTATTTGGATGTCCTAGAGCCTGTTTTTTGTTGAGTTGGTTTAAGTACTAATTGATTTGAAGAACTAAGTGCTATAAAGGTAGTACTGAAAATAGGAAGCAAATAGATTTTTAGCTGGTCTTTGGAATGACAGTTATGTTTTCTGGTTTCATTCCTTGCTCAGCATTACCCCATTTAGTATGTGAATCCACCCAAAATTATTTGCTTTGGTATGCTTAGACTTTACAACTGCTATGTCTCAGTCTCCCTTATTCCCTGTATCCCCACCTGATTCATGCTGCATAATTTAGCTTTTAGTGATGTTTAACGTGATACATCAACTTGACCAAGAGTGGATTGTGATCAACAATGTTACTGAACATATTTTAAAGAGCAGAGATCTGTGAAAGAAGAAAAACCAAACCAAAATGATGGCCATTTCTCCTTTTCAAAAAGACAGTTTCATTAATCTGAGAGCCACTGAGTGTAGTTTACAGGAGATACTAAAACTAGTAGCATGGTTAGCCACTCTGATACAAGCAATTCAACAGACTACAATTTAAACCCAGTGAACTGCAGGATCTGTTCTCACCTGGATGTAAGTTATGTGGTTCCCATGAATGGGGAGTAAAACCAGATGCTAATCCAGAGCTGTCTGGTGAGTATTACACTGCATCCTACAAGAATAATCCAAGATAGTTAAGAGGATGCTGTGAGGCCTAAATGCAATATTCAGCTTTTGCCTCTGTTGTGATTGTAATGGTTTCTTTCAGGTACTAGTGACTGTACCCCTGGCCCTTCTTCAGAAAAGTGCCATTCAGTTTAATCCTCCACTATCAGAAAAAAAAATTAAAGCCATTAATAGTTTGGGAGCAGGAGTCATTGAGAAGGTAACTTCAGATTCTATTTAATCTTCTTTTCCTGGAAGCATTGGCTGCTTTTTCCCCTCTTACTTTTGCTGTGTATTTCTCAGGATTTGTTCTGCATTTGGTTTTACTTGGATATAGTTGCCCAGAAGAGCAAAATGTGATAGGGGATCACATGTATTTGCATCAGCTTCACTGGGGGCCCTACTCAAATGCATCTGTGCAAAGATATGGACTTGCTAGATGCATCACTCATTGGATAAGGATTTGGCTGGATGGCTTCATTCAAAGAGTTGTGGTCAACAGCTTAATGTCTGACTGGAGAACAGTGAGTTGCATTCCTCAGGGGTCGATACTGAGCCAGGCAGTTTAACATCTGTCAGTGACATGGGCAGTGTGAGCTAGCGCACCCTCAGCAAGGCTGCCAAGCACACCAAGATGTGTGGTGAAATTGACATGCTGGAGGGAAGGGATGCCATCCACAGAGATCTTGACTAGAGAGGTGGGCCTGTGTGAAGCTCAGGAAGTTCAACAAAGCCAATGTGCAAGGTCCTGCACCTGGGTTGGGGCAGTCCTGACAAGTACAGGCTGGGCAGTGAGTGGATTGAGAGCAGCCTGCAGAGAAAGACTTGGCAGTGTTGGTGGGTGAAAATCTGAGTATGAGCCAGCAAAGTGTGCTCACAGCCCAGAAAGCCAATCACATCCTGGGCTGCATCAAAGAAAGTGTGGCCAGCAAATCGAGGGAGGTGATTCTGCTGCTCTGCTCCACTCTTGTGAGACCCCACCTGGAGTACTGTGTTCAGCTCTGGACCCCCCAGAATACGACAAACATTGACCTGCTCAAATGGGTCCAGTGGAGGGCCATGAAAGTGGTTGGGAGCTGAAACACCTCTTCTGTGAGGACAGGCTGAGAGAGTTGGGGTTGTTTAGCCTGGAGAAGAGAAGGCTCTGGGGGAACCTTATAGCGGCCTTCCAGTACTTAAAGGGAGCCTACAGAAAAGATGGGGAGAGGCTCTTTAGGAGGGAGTATAGTGATAGGACAAGGGGTAGTGGTTTTGAACTGAAAAGAGTCTACGTTTAGATTAGATATTAGGAAGAAATTATTTATGGTGAGAGTAGTGAGACACTGAAACAGATTGCCCAGAGTGGTTGTGAATACCTGTTAATCCCTGGAAGTATTTAAGGACTGGTTGGATGGGGCTTTGAGCAACCTGGCCTACTGGAAGGTGTCCCTGCCTATAGCTGGGGGGTTGGAACTAAAGGATCGTTAAGGTCCTTTCCCATCCTAACCGTTCCATGATTCTGTGTATTTCTGTTTCTTACATTTCCCAACTTGATGGTTTTTTTGGAGATACTGTTTGCAGAATCACTTTACAGTTTAAACATCTTATGCCAACTTTTGAGGAAGCCTTCATGATGGCCTTAGATCTTCCAAAATTCTAGTAATATGCTTATTTCAGTCCTTTCAACCTAATAAATACATAAACTATTTCAGAAGAATAATGAACTTCGTTTATTTGACCAGTGTAAATTCTCCTACTCCTTCCCAGTGCAAAAAACCCAGCCTCTCCTGAAAAGATCCCTAGTAAGATGTGTGCTTGGGAAAAAAACCTAACAGAAGTAATGCCAGAAATAGGATTATAACAATGGTGACATTTAAAGGCAAGATTCAGAAACCACACACACAGGATGGGAATCACCAAGTTCTACATTAGGCTTGTGAAAATTATGCTGAATTTCTTGAGCATTTTCCATTGTGAATTTGATAGTCTGTGCACTTGTAATTTGTGAGATAGCTATTTCTTCTCCTCCCTGTTCTCCTTGGAGAACAGGCCTATATATTTTCTGTGGAGACCCTCTCATAGAACTAGGTGTCTGTAGTTGCATGGAAAAGGGAAAAAAATTAAAAGAACAGCATATACCATATTGAGTTATGAGTTTTGTGGTATGAAATACTTTAATTGTATCTCTCTCACTCTCTCTCCAGATTGCCTTGCAGTTTCCTTACAGATTTTGGGACAGTAAAATTCAAGGAGCTGATTTTTTTGGTCATGTTCCACCCAATTCCAGCCAACGTGGACTCTTTAGTGTTTTCTATGACATGGATCCAGAGGTATCATATGCTAGCTGTGTTTTCTGTTGGCCCTTCAGAAATTCAGTTTGGATTCTAGGTGCAATACTTACTGAAAAAGAAAGTTTTCTTCTCTCCACCCCTACAACTGGTAGAATTAGAAGCAGTGTTAATTTATTAAGACAAAGCAGACTGATACTTCATTGTAGTAAGTGGGAATGTTTTGCTACAAAATAATGTGCAAGCAAGTTAATGCTTTTATTCTTAAAGTATCTTGAAAAAAACCCTTGTGATACCTGACCATAGATGTACTAAGATGGGGGAAAGTCTACCAGTCACTTCCAGTTTAGGCCTTCTGTTCCTTTATTTAACTCAGCAAAACATCCTGTTAAAAAGATCATGCTGTCTTATTAACACTTAATGGCTTCTGCTAGCCTGAATAACTCTGTGGAATGGCAGAAGAAAAGACAAACAGTAGGTTTTGTATCAAACTGAGGTCTGTAGGGTCAGTCCAAAACTTATTAATTGCAAACCAAATTCAAACCAGTGCACTGACATCACAATTCTTTTCCCCACCAGTTCCAAGCTGACACCTTCCCTTTTGCTTGCTTTCACAGCTGCCAGTTACCATGTGGCAGCAATTAAAAGGCCATTTTGTAACCTTAGGGCTTACTCCAAAAGGAAACCATCCTGTGAAGACTCTGCTGTTAATAACAGAAGAAGTGCCTTATATAAGCAATAGATGTGCTATTTTATAGTCACTACTTCATCTTTGAAACTTCTGCATGGTAGCAGATTTCTTGAAGTGAAAGGAAACATCAGTAGAACTGAGCTTTCAGTTCTTGTGCCAAAACCTGCTGGTATTGGCCTAATCCAAAAGATAAGTATTTAAATAGATTCTCTTTGTTACCACCTTTTGAAATGGGAGTACAGTTGAGGTGGAATTTTGGCATGGAACTGAGCTTAAAAGGTCTGTCACAGAGAATTATTACACTGTGACTGTCAAATCTTTTGGTGTGGCCTTGAAATAGGTAGGAAAGAAGTTTTCAGCTAATGCAGGAAGTTGTAAAAGGGGCTGACTGTAACACAGATCTGTGAACAAGGCATCAGAGGATAGCAGGAATTTATTTGAGCATAAATACTGTAAAATATGCAGCCTTTATTTGAAGGAATCAAAGGAATCAATCTTTCTTCTGGAACAAAAGTTGCTTTACAGCTGAAAATCTCTTTCAATATCACTGAAAAGGGACTCTTCAAGAAATACTTAGTAACCTAATAACTTCTAAATGATTTGATATGTTCATGTCTTGCTTTTAGGGCAAACAAAGCATTTTAATGTCGGTGGTCACTGGAGATGCTGTAATGACGATTAAGAATTTAGAGGATAAACAAGTACTGCAGCAGTGCATGACTGTGCTTCGAGAGCTCTTTAAGGAGCAGGTAAGAGAAGCCTCTGGTATTAAGAGATGAATTAACTTGCTAACAGGTAAAGCTTTTCATTGTATTACTTCATGATGTATAGGAAAACCTTTGACATTTTAAACTTGTCGGTGTTGAGAGCATATTCTTCCCTTGACATACACTAAAAACACAGGGTTTGGTGTCTTGTGTCAGAAATGTGTACTGAAGCATCCTAGATCTGTCTGAGGAAAATGATAATGAATTGAAAGGCAGAAATTAATTACTATCCTTTCCTTTTTTAAGGAAATTACCATACCTTTTCTTTCCTTTTAGAAAGGAAAATTAATTCAAACCAGTACTTCAGGCAGGTCACAAAATACACTTCTTACTTAGCTGTCATTCTTTCCAAATGTGGCTTTTTTGGTCATCACCACTTCCAATACAAGCTAAAAGCTTTAAGCTAGATAAGTTTGATCATGATTTCTCACACACCACCCTCCATTTAAAAAGCAACTAAAATGACAAAACAACCAAACTGATCCCTTCCCTTTCTAATAAGAAACAACGAACGCTTCCTGAGCTGCCTTGGGATGGAGGTGCAGGTAGAATGATCTCTCAAAGGCCCTACATCCTGACTGTAAAAAAAGAAAAAAAATAGACTTTTTCCCTTCCCCCAGCTCATCATTAGGATAAAAACTAATAGGAAAATCAGGGAAATCTGGGACAAGCAGATGTTGTTTGCATTCCACTCTATAGAGTAATACCTTAGTTAAATTACTTAGAGCAGGTAGATCCCAAAGACTGCTCGTGGTAATGCTCATGGGTGATTTCTCAAGTTTTGCTGATGGTTCAGATATTAGGATTCATGATCTTGGGAAAACTTCAGCATCTGAAAGCTCAACTTTTCCTAAAAACCATACTTTTGGTAATGGCTTTACAGTTACCAGTATCATGTGCAATGTAAGACAACATACCTGCTACTTTGCTCTTAGGAAAACGTGGAGGTAGCAAATGTGTCTTTTCTTTGGGTGCCACTCCAGTCTGGAACAGTCATTTTGCTGTCTTTCTCTTGTGGTTTGCAGCAGCTGAAAATTCCAGTTATCTGTCCACAATGCAGCAGGATTTTCAGAGACAAGATAGCTTCTAGGGGTGCACCAGAACTTTGTCTAAGATTTCCATGACACTTGCCATACTTGGCTAGCCCTTGTCTTGAGTCTCTCATGTGCTACCTGCATAGCATAGGCTACTGGGTGATATCAGATGTTGTGTAAGAGGTAACCAGGGATGCTGTTTACTTGTCAAAAGCTCCTCAAGAATAAGACACAGCTGCAGTTGACTTGAGCCTTCACACAATTGTTATCCAGGCTCTTTTTGGTAGAACTGTGTGGAATTTGCATGCTGCAATGTGACAGAGAATATGCAGTATTACTGCCATGGCTTAGCTACAGGAACTCTTTGACTTTCTGGTTTTTGTCTTCTCCCTGAAGCTAGTTTTCAAGCCAGTTCATTTTCTTAGAGCTAAGTAATGTTATTTCTCTATTGGAATAAAATTATCTGCAAAATGAAGATTACAATTTGAGATTTAACAAGCTGGAAGCAGCAAAGCATCATACATTACCAAGATAAAAAATGCTTATGTTATCCATCCAAGCATGCTGAATGATGTTGATACTAGCATTTTATCTCTTTGCAAGAGTATATATTTTGAGAATTAATTTTTTTCATGTGTAGCTCTAGGTGTATTACAATATCCAGGTTTGTTGTGTTCAGAACAGGGCAGCTGAGCTGTTTCAGCTGTCAGGCAAGTCTAGCAAACAAAATTATCTTTGTGTTTAGTAGGATAATAAAGAAAATTGCAATTGAATTCTGGAATCTGATCTGATCTCTATCATAGTAGTACTACATACTCTAAAGATGACACAAAACCTGATTCTGAGACAAAGCTATGCCATTATGAGCTTTTATTTGCAGTGCATAACTTCTGTTTTGATTTTGCAGGAGGTCCCTGACCCAGTGAAGTTTTTTGTTACTCGATGGAGCAAAGACCCCTGGCTGCAGATGGCATATAGCTTTGTGAAAACAGGGGGCAGTGGGGAAGCTTATGACATTATAGCTGAAGACATCCAAGGAAAAGTTTTTTTTGCTGGTGAGGTAAGTATCTTTGTTACTGTTGAGAAAGGATATTGGGGAACTGCTTCCTGTGGAAGATTGTATTCTGCCACCCAACACCATTTATCTAGAGGTAGCATATCAATATTCTGTTACACAAGTATTTTAATGTTTCATGATTTTGACACTGAAACCTCTTAGTTTTGTTGTTATTGGGCACAGAAAATCTGCCAGGTATTGCAGGTCAGGAGTGAACTGTCTAACCAGTAAGTGCAGAACATGACAAGACTATATGATCCACTTCTGTTTTCAGTCAAATTGTCTTTCTGTTCCTCCACTTGTGGGCAAGGCAAGAAATGCTTGCTCCTGATGGTACAGGTGCATTCTGTCCTGGAACAGAACTCACCTTGCTATAGTGCAGATGAGAAGGCAGACTGCTCATTCTGCTAGTTGTCTTGCTTGCAAATTTGGAAGTTGCTAAAAATCTTAAATATTTCCTTCTCAATTCTTTCTAAGTTTTCCATGGCCTTTAAAAATGCTTGGTATATGCTTAAGGAAAACAAAAAACCAGATTACAAACTGAAACTCTATTCCAGTAGTTTTAGAAACAATTCTTGTTTGTTTGTGTTTTGTGTGGGGTTTTTTCTTATTGTTGCTTTTGTTTTGTTTTCACACACAGGCCACAAACAGGCACTTTCCTCAGACTGTTACAGGAGCTTATCTGAGTGGGGTTCGAGAAGCAAGCAAAATAGCAGCATTTTAAGTCCAGAATTTTTGTGTCTCTAGATCTGTTTTGAATTGTTTTCTGTGGGTTAAAACTATCTTCAAGTTTCCTATTGCTGCCTTTTCCCTAAGTGGTACGTAAATAGTATATGGTACCTGAAGGTAAAATCTTCATCTTCCTTTTCCTCTTTCTCCCCCACCTCCCTTTAAAGCCCTGATGATATCTATTGGGGACTTTTTTCCACCTAAGGTATTACTGGCATAGGAGCCCCTGGCCACAGCTTAACAGAAGTTTTGTTGAATCCTCTTCTGTAGAGCTCAAGTCATGCTATTGTAAACCTTCATTTCAGAAGGTCAGATTAAACCAAGACCAAGTTAAAATACAGCATTAAAAATGCTGGAAGTTAGCAGTGATGATGGGAATGTTCCACTGACTGTGCTTCCCAGGTTGATAATATTCTTAGGAGTTCAAACTTGCTCCCAAAAGCCTGAATAGCCTGGACAAATTCTAGAATTACTGTAGGAAGGACCTTGAGTATCATTCCTTCCCCTTGCAATCAATAACCTTTTCTAGAATACTTTACACATTCTTAGCCCTCCACCAAGTGGGCTTTGGAATATCAGGTGTGTTCCTTTAAATGAGATTGCTGGGACAGTTTACAGTGCAATCATAGAGAGGTTATTGTACTACATAGAAATCTGAAAAAAACCCTTTTACATTACTTTTAAAACTTTGAAATAGTCTCTTTGCTACTCACTCAGAGAAATTCTTGTTACAGTAATAGCCTAAGTTTAGATTTGCTTAGTGCTTCTGATAACGTAGGAACAGGACAGCTTCAAAATACTCTATTTCTATGATTATTTTGTAAACAAACTTCTGTATTGATTGGGCTGAGTAGAGGAACTATCTTACTGGTAGGAGTGCACAGCAGGGAGGGAAAAACTCTTGAGTTCCTAACAGCTCATTCAGCTTTTGTATTTAAAAAATAAGTGAAGATGAATGAGGAAAAATATTAAGGCTTTTTTGAAGGGCTGAAACAAGGTGGCTTGCACTTTTCACTTAAGGGTTCGGGGTTTTTTTTCTTTTGCTATTAAAGTATTATTAAAAACAACTTGAGGGAGTAACTCAGTAAGAGCTAAGCATCTATCTAACAGCTTTTCCATGGGACAGGGAAGAAACTAGTTTTCAGTAGAAGACAGACAGAACCAGGATAACTGCTGTAATACTGCTCTACTGAAACAGTATTCATGAAAAAAAAATAACCCCAACTTTTAAATCTCTTCCCCCTACACCTTCCCTGTAACTTTATTGCATAGACTTTGATTTCTGGAAGGAAAGTAAGCACTTACTTACTCTTCCCCCTTGCCCTCATTCTCATGCATAGGTTCTTTTCTTTTAATCTCTTCATTTAAGAATGACAGCTATCTATTTTTTTGCAGTTATAGTGCTCATTTCCATAAAGCTGTATCCTTGGAAAAAAGCCAACAAGCAACCTTCAGAAATATCCTACTGAATAAACACAGTTCTTCTTTTCAGATACCTGATGTTTTGGGTTTAGAGTAGCTGTGATCTTGTTAAATACATTTATTTAATGGCTAATTCACAAGGTGAAGATGTTTATATTCTAAAGTAGATGGTTTTCAGATCTATATTCTGTTCTGCTTGTTAAAGCTGATTTATATGGGTAACTGTTCAGAATTTTCCTCTACATAAAAGCTAGTATGTACAGTTCTAAGGAATTTCCAAGCAATGTAATTTAAAGGCTATTAGAAGCAAGCCAAAGCCCTCTGATGATAAACAAAATAAAACCTCAGACATCAGATTTTGCTTTTGGTAATTATTTGCACTTTGCTAATTCATATATTACAGGCAAATTTAGAGCATAACTAGGAAAGAATGAGAGCTGAGTATACTTCAGCTCCAGGTTTCTTTCCCAGTTTATTATATATGACAAAATTATTAGGAGAGGAGCTTCTGAAGATGGGAAAAAAGCTTATTACCACAAGCCCTAAAGATTCTATTCCATGGCTGCTTCAGCTGACCTCAGTCAAAACTTCAGTCACATCACATTTTAGGTATGATCTGTTTGGGAAATTGAGCTCAGCAGCCATTTCTGCAGTCCAAAGTTTGGGTCAACATGCTTGATTTTTAAGCATGTGCTTCTATCCAATTCACTTGAACTTGGGGTTTTAAATCTATCTACAAGTTTGCAGGGAGATAAATGCTATATTCTAGGGACAAATACTCTTACATTTGGCTTTAACTGTTGCACACTTCTTATAGCATTAAATAACAGATAAAGGATAAATTTACCAGTGGCCTAGTCTGTTAATTATTTGTATATTATTTTGGTGCCAGCACACTTAAACTGTGTTGTGCTGCACTTAAGTTTGAGGAGTAAATAAAATAAGTATGTTCCATTTTAATTTACATTTATTTGAAATGTATAAAAACATCAGGCTGGTTCTGAGACTTCATTCTTTAACTAATGTTCCTCCCAATTTTTTTAATACCTAAAAAAAAAAAATTTATTCCAAGCATGTATGTGGGGTTGTTTGTGTTTAATTTATTCCCTGTGAATAAAGAACTGGGGAATGTTTTCTTTGAATAGATTTGTTTAATTGTTATCAAAACTATTTGAATGCAAAGCATGATCTGTTACACTTCAGCTCTTCTGTGTGACTGTGTTATGGCAGCAGAATAAAACTGGAAAGTATCCACAGGATGCTCATGTTTTGGTTTTTGGTTGTTTGTTGTGGGTTTTTTTTCCCCCCCTTCACATCCAACTAGTGGCTAAGCCTATTTTTTGTTACATTTGATAGTGATTTAAGGGCTTATTTTAGTATATACCTGCAATTGGACAGGTCTAAGAAGTGCTGCTCTACAGCCTTCTCTAAGTACTAACTTTGGTCTAATTGGACAATACCCTAGCTTTTGCCTCAAAGGTTTACAAAGCAATTCATGAGCCTGGATCAGATTACATTCCTTAGCCAGAGGAAATCTGAGCTAAAAGAATAATCATTTAGCAGCACTGCTCATAATTTTAAAATAGCCAGAAAAACCACCAGAGAACCACTGAATGCTTTTCACTGAATAACTGCAGTATGACAACTTTGTAGGATTGTACTTCCGAAAGGTTCCTACTAGCACAGGTCATGATAAGCATTTGCAAGCCTGACTACATACCCAAAACATTTAAAATACAAACTGCTAAATTCTGGTAATTCATAGAATGGCTCAGGTTGGAAGGGACCTTAAATATCATCTAGTTCCAACCCCCCTGCCATTGGCAGGGACACCAATTCTCCATTGTTGTTCTTGAATGGGAAGTTAGATGTCCTTTAGTGTTAAGTCTGACTGCAAGCAACTTAAAAAACCCAACAAAACAAAACATTCCTACTCTCTTTGAAAGTTTATTTCAACCAGTAACACATTTAAGTGTCAACCAGTGGAAATACTACTGTGAGGAAGAGTCACTGCTTCCCCCTAAGCCTATCATACTTGTTTAGAAGTTTGAAGTGTGTATCCCAAGGATGTGCTTTGTTCTTCTAGTGCTAGCTCCCTGCAGAAAATTGTTCTTGTTACACCTGACACTGGTCTTGAAATATGTTAACTTCCTAAAAACTTTAGTTTTTTTTCCTAGAACTTTAAGTCTTTAAAATGGAAACAAAATCCTAATATTGCTTTTAAAACAAAGTATAAAGCAGCAGATTGCATCACACTCCCCCAAATAATGACAGCCCTTCAAGAAAATAGTTGGTGGGAGGATTTTGCTTTTTTTCCTTTTAGATCAGTTGTCTTAAAACTTAAGATCAGAAATAACAGTGAAGTAGTGAGCCTACAACTGAGTGCAGTCCAGTGAACCAGGTCAGGTGAAAAGGCATGGCAAGTTATGTAATACTGCCATCCTCTTATCCCCAGGACCTCTGGAGATCATCTGGTTTAAGCCACTACTCAGAACAGAGCCAACACAGAGCTGGTTGCTCAGGGCCCTGCCAGGCTGAATTCTGAACATCCCCAAAAGCGGGGATGCCACAACTGCTCCAGGCTCTGTTTCTGTCTGACCACTCTCATGGTGAAGCTTTCCTTCCCCTAACACATGATTGCCATTTCCCTGGTGGCAGCTTGTGCCTGTTGTCTCCTGTCCTCTCTGTGCACCTCCAAGCCTTGCTGACCCTGCCTTCCCCATATTCTCCCACCTAGTAGTTGCAGACTACAGTCTGGTCCCCCTTTACCCATCTCTTCCTACAGCTAAGAAGCCCAGCTCTCTCTGCCTCCCCTCCTCCATCCCCTTACCATCCTGGTGACCCTCCAATGGGAACTGAAGTAACACGAACCACCAAAAGTCATTTCAGGAATGCCTTCATCTAGCTCAGTCAAAGCCACTTGATTATAGTCAGATTTCTAATTTGGAAACAGGAATAATCAGATCTACCCGAGTGGTTATGAGCCACACTCTCTGTAACAGCAACAGAGCTAATAGATCTTAATGGAATCGCCAAATAATGCCCCAGGCAGTCTGCATGGTAAGATTAAGCACTGGCCTCCAAAAGTGTTATTTTAAGTCCAGTTAGTGGTGGCTAATCTAAACCCAGACTTTCACAGATCATTTGTATGTAAAAGAACCCAGATGCTAGAAGCAGCCTGCTCAGGTCCAAGAAGGCTGTTAGTCTAGAGCTTCTGGAAAAAAGTGGGATGGGACTTAAAGTTGTCTCTTCTTAAGTTCATCTTGGTTAGACATGCCTGAGCATGGGTTACTGTGTAACTCCAACTCAACTTTCTTCCTAGAGACATGTAACTTCTCTTGACTAAAAATGTCTACTCTTCCTTTTCTCCACCTAGCTCTTTCCATCTTCCTTCTCCTCCACAGGGCCCATACACTGTTACCTAAAGTGCCAAGCTCACTCCTAAGAACAGCTGTTTATGTAAGCAAGTCATTCAGCTTTATTTGTGTGGGTTTTGCAGGTCACTGACCAAAATACTGAACACCAAAGAATTAATTAAACAGAGGAACCAATACACTGGACTACAGGAATTAGGCAGTAAGCAATCAAATCAGGACTTCAGAACATTTTTTCTAGAAAACAATGGTCAGGACATAGACTTAACCATCTGGAAGGTAGATTCCTGAACACTTTAGTCAGTTATCTTTTATCCAGTTAGCCAGTTTCTGGTTTTTAATGAACATCTCTATACAGATTGAGAACTCTGATCAGCTCTAAGAATAAAGCAGGACATTTACCTTTTAGTATTGTCTTGCTGCTTTTCCTCTAGTTGTAGAGAGAACTGGCATCTTGTATCAGCTGGAGCCAGACTGGTAGGAATTAACAGGGAAACAGCTCAGACTCTGTTGAGGACTACAGTGGGTTGTAGTTAAGAAATTTAAACAAAGTACTTGAAGGATTCCAAGTTCATTTCCATTCCATTTGTG
This sequence comes from Galbula dea, assembly GCA_013399015.1. NCBI lineage: Eukaryota > Metazoa > Chordata > Aves > Piciformes > Galbulidae > Galbula > Galbula dea. The sequence goes on along the minus strand of VWZX01007172.1, from coordinate 47,780 downwards.
CAATTCCAAAGTGGCAAGCAATGCATACACACAATAAACAGAAGTACACTATCCTTTGGTAGGTGTTTGTTTTGAGTTTACACCATTAAAAATGTTTACAGTTGGGAGTCACTCATCTTAAAAACACTTCTGGACTCAGATAATGAAAACTGACTGGTACATTGACATAAATCTCACAAGGAAGTTCAACTATTTCTAGAAAATCTATCCCAAAACCCACAAAACTTTATACAGGTAACTTTATACTTTTAAGCAGGACTTGGAAACTTTTGATGCTTTTAACTGTGAAACAAAAAGTGTTCTTTATACTGAGATAGTTGAGGAAAGAAAAACAAAGACCAAAACCAAACCAACCTCACAGAAAATATAAAATCATGGATTGGAGGGGACCTTAAGGATACTCTAGTCCCAACCCCTCTGCCATAGGCAGGGACACCTTCCACTAGACCAGGCTGCTCAAAGCCCCATCCAACCTTGACATGCGGAAACAAACTCTACATACCTTTTCACTAACTCAGCCTGCCCTTGAATACTTCCAGGGATGAGGCATTCACAACCTCTCTGGGCAACCTGTTTCAGTGTCTCACTACTCTCACCATAAATAATTTCTTCCTAATATCTAATCTAAACATAGCCTCTTTCAGTTCAAAACCATTGCCCCTTGTCCTATCACCACACTCCCCAATAAAGTCCCTCCCCATCTTTCCTGTAGGCCCCCTTTAAGTACTGGAAGGCCACTATACATCCCCCTGGAGCCTTCTCTTCTTCAGGCTGAACAACTCCAACTCTCTCAGCCTGTCCTCACAGAGGAGGTGCTTTAGCCCTAGGATCATTTCTGTAGCCCTCCTCTGGACCTGCTTGCGAGGGTCCATGTCTTTCTTATCTTAGTGCAAGGACATATATTGCATATATCACATCATTAGAGAAGCCTGCTGAATGGGGCTTCAGTAGCCTGATTAACATATGAGATAAAGACAATAACCTCATTTCTGTATAGATTTTTTTTTTTTTTACTATACATTTAAGCAAATGTTAAATCATCAAAATTGATTTACATTTTTGTGAAGGACATTTATTGAATAGAAAAACCCCCATTACATTCAGCCTTGTTATAAATGATTACAAGCAAAGAAATTCCAAACTGTGTGAAGATTAATAGTCTAACTGGCTGAACATTTTCAAAATTTCTATCATTTATGAACCCTTATTTCTCAACTGTACAATAATAAATTTCGAAAGAATATGCTTTCTTTCCAGCAATACTACAGTCAGAGGGATTCTGTGCTCATGGCATTAATGGCAGCCCACACACTTCCACAACTATCAGTTTCATGATTTTAAGTGTAGAGACATCCCATATTAGCATCAGGGCATATGGAGACTAGAAACTTAAAACAGCAAAAAATTTCTGCAAAGAATTCACGTTGATCTGTAAAGCTGTGGGCTGAAGTTCAAGACTGCAGGCTTAAAAGTACCATTGTCCGTGTTGAGGCACCAAGGCTCAGGTTCGGAAGAGCTCTCCCATACAGAATAGAGCTTAACCACACACGTCAGCGCTGCCCGATTCGGAAGCCCCACTGTGGATTTCCAAAGCTCTCGAGCCTCCTGGCTGTACATCTTGGATACCCACTTCTGAGATGCTAGGCCATCAAGTCAAGACACTAGAGTAAAAGAATTTTTTGCAAAGTGAACTTTAGAAATTTTCCTCTTGCCTTCGGAGGGATTTCATTTACTATGTCAAGCCATTGAAACAAATCTCTCTGTAATCTTTTGTACAAAGTTAAAACACTGCAAAGCTTCAGTATAAAACTACAGTTTAGTTTCTGTACAAGGTAAGATGGGACAAACACCAAAAAACCTCAGCTCGTTCAGAGTTTTCATGAAACTTCTGCATACCACTTTTCATCACAGCCTCACTGCTGAACAGACATTTCATGTCATAAATTCTAAGATAACAAGATTAAAAACTTGATCTGCACAAAAGAAATCTGAAATAACTTTATATACACAACAGAAAGCCTTTTAAAAGTACAAAAATAACATCTATATGCCAATTAGTTACTGTGCTTCGACAGTTCTTTCAGTGCCTACACATGCAAGACAGCAATCTAGATGTAGAATAGTTCTGCATTTATAGAATGTATCAGAATATAAAAGACGTGAACATGTGACTAACTCTGTTATTTTCAGTATAGATGTGTATTCAAAATATATTTATAACCAATACTGCAATATTCCAGTCTCTGCATGTATATGTGCAGACAAGCAGCTTTCATCTTACTTGATTTTTTTAATCTCCTGCAAGCTAGGTAATCCACACTAAGAAGCTACAATGGTTCTAATGAATCTAATTATACAAGGCAATTCAAAATGTACAAAAGCTATAAAAAAGGGGAACATTTATTGTCATGCGCAAAACTTAAGTATGTTCAACTAAAAACTGCATCAAATGCAGGTGTTTTTTTTTTTTTTAAAAGAAATAATACACAAAGCAATTTACATAAACACTCTTAACATTAGATCAGCAGAATCAGCTCTGACTAAAATACCACATGGCTAAGACACATTCCTTTTGCTGGTGCCTATCAGATCTTCAAATCCATGGGAACATAAAACCAGGAATCTTCATTTCCCACAGTCAAACCAGATCATGAAATCAACTGAAAAAAGAAGTGTATTAGTTTTCTCCATTCCCTCAATCCAATTACATTCAGCTTCTCCTTCTGCATCAGACTATCAAGAAAATACACTTCTGCTATCACAAAAACCCAAGAACAGCAGATAAACTGCTCTCTTGTGCCACTGCTGATAGTGACACATGGATGCACGACACACAGACATAACTATTTCTAGATAGCCATATACCAACGCCTGAAAATCAAGCCATGAGAGCAAGTTACTTTATTAACTCCTCCACTAAAGTGAGGCTCACTGCTCTAATTCCATTTTTAGTTTTGGGGCAAGCAAAATAAATTTGTTTGTTTTGGTTTGTTTTTTTTACAAATTACCAACCACAGACTGGACAATAAACCCTTTGTTCTTAGCAAACTCAAAAGGCAACATTGTAACTGTGCTACAAGGAGCAGATGGAGGAGAAGAGCCCTCTTATCTGTATCCTCTTCTGCCTTCTCTCATTGCCAGAGCTTATACAACCTCATGCATTGTTACCTACAAATGTATGTGGTCAGTCAGTGCATGAGTTATAGTGCACCTTGCAGTCAAGACTGTAATTTAAAGCAAATGCACAGCTTTCAGAGTAAGAGTCATCAAAAATGATGATAAATTTAATTTTAGCTTTGCTTACAAAAGAAATTCACAAGAGTAGTAGTGGCATGCTAAGAAAATAGTCTGAAGTGGTTATTTTTGAAAGAGGGATACAAAAGAAAACAAACAATATCACAGCCAGAGTTCTGGATTATCAGAGCACCAAGCTTTCAATGCTACACAGGCGGCCATTAAAAACTAGCGTAACAGGATGCCATGCCACTTTCTAATAGGCTGAAGAAACAAAATAAACCAACCCAGAATGTTTGCTAAATGGTAAAGTCTTTACCTCTTTGACTGTTTCTTTAATGAAGTCTTTCCTGTCAGATAAATCGTAACTAGGATAGGTTTCATACACCTAAAATAAAAAGCAAAACAAACAAAAAGCAGACCTCAAATAACTTTCATTCAATGCATTGGATGAATAAAAGGAGCTTAAATGAAATGAGGGCAAAAACTGATGTGGTATGTCTAGCATTACAACTGACAAAATACCCTCTGTTCATTATAGCAAGTAACAAGCTTATTTTCCTGCCCTGACTTTGACCACTTAATTATTTAAATACATGTATTTTTAAATGTTTTTATTTTTCACATTAACAAATTGGAATGCCTAGCTTGTCATGCCAGGCAAATCAGAATTCTCTACCCTTTGTCATACATGTTCTTTAAGAAGTGAGATACTTCTGCACTGCAGTAGGAAGCTAAACAAATATCAAATCCCCAGGCTTATTTGGTTTTTGGTGGTAAGTAAAATTGTATCTTTTCAAGTGAATAACAGAAAAATCAACATATTGGAGTGCTAGCCTACAACTGTTCTTTGGTTAACTTGGTGGGAGAGGACCAACCAAACACAAACCAGATGCCAACACTGACAAACAATGTAGAATATTTTATTTCAGTATAGCAAAGTTCAAACTTCTAGAATGACTATATGTCCAGAAAATAAACATACAGCTTTCTCTTAAGAATAAGTTCTATGTTAATTTTCTCAAGAAAACTTCTTGGAAGTACCAGGGAAACAAACATGTGATTTAAGGGACTGTACCGAATGTCAAGGTAACAGTATTGCCTGTGTTTTGGTCACTTTTTCCCTCCTTTCCTTTTCTGACCACATGGCCCATTCCTGGCACCCGTCCTGACAATTACTGCATTCCTTGCTGAACTGATTCAGCCCACTAACTCAGCTGGAAACTATTAATTTTTTGCTTATAGATGAGAGTTGAGTGGACTCAAAAAGAACATTTGAAGAAAGAATGAGGTGAGCAGTAGACACATACAGAGGGAAGGACGCAGCCCTCCCATTCTGACAGCAGCAAGCTGCTGCACCATCCCAAGTGTTTTAACTTTAATACATGGCAATTGTTTGGATGTAATACTGCTACTTTTCATGCAGCTCATTTTTCTTTGGAAAAAAACCCTTCTAATGTTGGGTACCAGTGCTGCATATCATTAAGGTTAACACTCTCCTTGTTACAGCTGTTAGCAAGTAAATAGATCAATGGAAAAAACCCCCTACTTTGTTTCTGAACCATTGTTTAGAATGCAAGCCTCCCTTTCTGAAATGATGGCAAAAGTCAGTTCACAGACAACCCACCAACTAAAGAGACATTACAAAATCATATTTGCTTACCTTCTTGCAAATTTGTTTCATTGTGACTTCCTCCAAGTTTGCATTGGCCAACAAGTTCTTGACAGTTTCTTTAAGTTCTTCATCTGTAGGTGGTTTCTTGAGCTTTTTAATTAAAGGTTCATCATCTGAACTGTCCTCAGACTCACTTTCTAAATATGAAAAATAATTAATTATAACAAAATATTTTCAATTTGTCTGCTTACTTCCAATCATCTGATGCAGTTCTCCCTTAAAGCAGACATCTTGCTAGACCTTCCATTTAAAAACAAAGCTAATACTCTCAGTACATTTATTTATGAATCCATATCGTTGCTGATGAACTATCACTTTACAAAATCAGTATGACCTCTAGAAAGCATGAGACAGATTAATTTATCAAACTAAAAAAAAAAAGAAAGGTTTTCACAACAATTCTAAATTGAGGTATTATAGCCCTAAAAAAAGGTATTTATTGCTTTAAGGAGCCCAGCATTGCTGTACATTAGGATTCTGTAATTTTGAAATGCTGTATTACTGAACATACTATCAGAAACACCATGACAACAAATGAAGAAGATCATGAAGGTTAAGTGAAGAGGCACAAGACACTCACACAATCTACAAAATTAGATAGCAGTTCCTCTACTGCCAGCAAGACAAAATTCAGAGCAGATGCCAAACAGCCTAGATTAGGAGCTTACAGAAAGTCCTACTTAGCATTCTGATTTTTGTACTGTGAACATACATTCAGAACAGAAATGGATAAGAAAAAATTATGAATGTATTACATAGCATATATGCAAACCACATGTAACATTTTTAGGTTTTTTATATACCTGTATGTGTATTGATGACAAAAGAAAGCATACACACATACAACCACATTAGTACTGCCAGCAGCCAATCTGAAAAATAACCGAGTTCAGCACAGGCCTGTTTACAGAGAAATAAAGCTATGAAAGAAGTTTAGCAGAATTCTATGCCTAAGAGTTTTACCATTCCTTTTCTTAACACACTGACAAGCAGAGTAATTAATGTGAACTGAGATCAGTGCTATAGCATATATATGCCAATGGTGGCATTAAATGAAGTATGTTTGCAGTATGGACTTACACTGCATTAATAACTCATACAACAGTGACAGAGACATAGCTGTTATCTCAGAGTGCCAGAGAATTTAAGGCGGGAAAGGACCTCTGGAGATCATCTGGTTTAAGCCACTACTCAGAACAGAGCCAACACAGAGCTGGCTGCTCAGGGCCCTGCCAGGCTGAATTCTGAACATCCCCAAAAGCGGGGATGCCACAACTGCTCCAAGCTCTGTTTCTGTCTGACGACTCTCATGGTGAAGCTTTCCTTCCCCTAACACATGATTGCCATTTCCCTGGTGGCAGCTTGTGCCTGTTGTCTCCTGTCCTCTCTCTGTGCACCTCCAAGCCTTGCTGACCCTGCCTTCCCCATATTCTCCCACCTAGTAGTTGCAGACTGCAGTCTGATCCCCCTTTACCTATCTCTTCCTGCAGCTAAGAAGCCCAGCTCTCTCTGCCTCCCCTCTTCCATCAGGAGCTCCAGTCCCCTTACCATCCTGGTGACCCTCCACTGCACTCACTCTGTATATCCATGCCAGTCTTGCACCAGGGAACCCATAGCTGGATACAGCATTCCCAAGGCAGGTTCACAAGCACCAATAGTGGGCAATAATCACTTCCCTCAGCATGCTGGCCACACTCTTGCTAAAACAGTCCTGAGTGCTGCTAGTGTTTCTTATCACAAGGGCACACTGCTGATCTGGGTTCAATGTGTTGTATGTGAGAACCACCTGCCCCTGCCCAGGTCTTTCTGTGCAAAGCTGCTTAGAAAGAAACTGTGTGTTGCCACCTGCACTGCTGCCATCTTTACACAGGTATTAAGAAACCCAGTATTTGTATACTTCTTATGTATATAGTCAGATAGGAGAAAACTAGTAGGAACAGGATACATGTAGAACCCATATCTATGTTAACAAAAACCACATACAGCTGCTGAGCAAAGGACAGTGGGATACATACCACTGTATCAATCATAACATTCATATCAAGTACTACAGAGGCACCAACAGAATTTTGCTAATGTTCCTCTAGCAGAAGTGAGAACTAGGCTGATACTTACAGTTCATATGAAAATAAAAAGTATAGATATACACACACAACAGAATTAAACAAAGTATACCCAGACAAAGAACATTTTTAATTACTGTTGCAAGGAAAGAAAGATCAAGCTCAAGTAGCAAGCCAGTAATTCACCAAAATCTATTTTCTTTCACAATTAGGTGCAAAAACTTGCTTTCTAATAAGTTAAGCTACAAGACAACATATGATCAAAGATTTACAGCATTTACCTTTTCTAGAACTGTTCTGATTTTTTTTAGTAGTGCTGCTATCTGCCTTCTTGACATTAGCACCCTTCACAGCTTTCTTGGTTTTGGAAGTCGCCTTTTTAGATCTTTCTCTTTTAGATGCTTTTCTAGGGGGCTATAAAGAAGAAAAACAGAAGATTAAGATGATGGTTTCTACCTAACAATTCGTGCCTCCACAATGCAAATTATCCTTTCTGTCAATACAAACTAAATCAGCAAATTTTATTACCATATTTTACTAGGAATTTGTACCTCTGTTCCACAGGGGAACATCCACAAAGAGTATTCCTACATTCCTTTAAATTTCACACTGTCCTTCTACATGGACTTTTACGCTCAAACAGTTAGAAACCTTTGATGATACTAGTAGTTTGGATGTGCTACAAATTTCCATTCATAATTACTTTCAATTAGCTTATAAAACCATTTTAAAGATGCTCCTTTAAAAAGGACACCATATCTCTTATTAAATGACTTCAAGATGCTGTAACTCAGCAAGCATGCAGCCAATTCTTTTTGCACCAACTGAAGAGAACTGCATTAGCTAATCCATAATTTGGCCAATTATTTTGATTTGTAAAAATTACTGCATTAAGTCAACATCAACAGAAGAAACTGGGAACAAATACATACAGTATACATGTCAGTGCACTGCAATTCTGGTCCAAATAAAATGGGTTTAGCTCACAAAATCTTTAGATAGTACTTCTGACAAGGCTGAAAACTTTCCTCACAGAAACAAACATGGAACACTGAACAGGAATAAACCATACTTCAGAGAAAGGACATCATGAACAAAACAAATTAACAGTCATTACTAAGTTCATAATTCTCATTTATATTTAATATGGCAGCATAGCGAACTGAGTAAACTACCACATCTAAGCAACTAAGATTAGTCCATATAACTTTTAACTGCTTCTCCCATTACTACCTGGTGCAACTCAAACTAGTATTTAATAAATGAGTTTATATTGATCTATATTGGCTTAACTCAGTTATAATTGGACTTGCTCTGTAGTGTTAAATGAAGGATGAAGACTTTCACTGCTGAAATTCAGAAAATACATTCAAGGACTGCCCCATTTCTAAAGAAATAGTAGTTTCTAAATTTTCAGCTTCCAAGTTTCTGCTAAAGCTCCCTCACTAGCTTCAAAGCCAGGAGTTAAACTTGGCACTCACACTTCAGTTTCTTAGAAAATTATGCTCCCCCAGCACACAAAAATATTTCGGGTATCTTTTGCTTCCAGATAACTCTAAGACGTTCTGTTTGTTTTTATCGTTCAAAGAAACCAGTTGCAATCAAGAGAGACACACAGCTCAGGACCCCAGCCACTCCACACCTAAGATTCCAAGAGACCTGGGACAGCAACTAATTAAGCTGTTACTCCATCAAAGTCGACTTCAGATTCTGAAGAGTTCAGTCTACTCAGCTATTGCCTGGCAGACATATCTAATTCCTACCTTCTGAAATATGGCAAGGAAGACCCAGTTAGATCAATGGGGTTGGGGTTTACCGCTTTGGGTTTTTTTTGTTTTGTTTTGGTGGATTTTAATTTTTATTTAAATAACTGAGTTATTGAAAAGTTTTCTAAAAGGCAACTCTTGCCTCTGAAAGCTATATGCCTCTCCTCACAGTAGAAAGACTGTTTTGCTGAAGAGATGAAAAATTAAACTACAAGATACTATAACTAGCTTTTAGTATTTCAGCCCTTTTTCAATTTGCCATCTGTGAGGAAAGAAAAAGGCAAACTTAAGAATTAAGTTTCTTTCCTGAAGGCATAGGGAATTTCCTTGAAGCATCTTTTTAAATTAAAACCAACACCTATCAAAATGACAGTGAAAAAACAAACTGTCAACATTACATAAATTGGCTTTTCAAAAGGTTTTTGTTACTATTTTCTATAGCTCAGACTATTTACTTAACAGCCTGTCACACTTCCCCTGCACCAGACAGAACATAACTCATTAATGGTCTTACATTACAGCCAAAGGTTCCATAGCTCACAAAAAGAATGTCCTTGGACACCAACAGTCCCCCAGCTGATGTTTGTTGCAAGGCTCTGATTAAGGTTAAAAAAAGGCAGTCCCATCTAAATCAAAATATAGGATAAAAGGGAGCCTGCAGCTCCTTTTAAATTTGTTTTCCAGGCATATGGACAAAATCAGTGTCCATTTGTACTGGCCCTACATGTTTTGTGTCTAGTCTGTGAATAACTACAAGGCTAATAGGGAACACACTGGGAAAGGTATTTTGCATTTAAATACAAAGAGAGATTAGAACATAAAATACAGGAGAAATATGGGACCAAGACCCCCAAACCAATGCAGCCAGGTGGACCAGAGACCTCTGCTTACTTCAAAGTTAAGTCCTAGGTATCCAATCAAACAGAGAAGAGACAGATAGATATTGGGAATTTTTACGAATAAAGTCATCACAACAGGATACAAGAAATGCAATTAATTATGTTTGTAACCCTGGCTGACCCCAAAATGGCATCTAACAAATGGTTTTCTAAAGGTGCATATATACATCCAAATCAGAACCTCTGCCTTTTATCTTACTGATTCTCTAACTTCAATGAACTAAGGAATTATTAAAATCTCTTCTATATTGCAGATGTGTTCCCCTTTCTTTTAAACTATTCATTCAGTTAAACATCCCATACCCTCTAGCTTGGCATGTTCCGATCAATAACACTCACATAACAACAAACTGCAGACAAATGTTTTTAGCCCTATGTTGAAAAATAAACAAAGAGCCTTATTACCTCATCTTCACTTTCTTTCTCTTCTGAAGAGTCATCCTTTTCCTTCTTTTCATCTTCTTCACTACTAGATTCATCTGACAAGATCTCTGGACACTTGGTGCGTTTTGCTTTTCTTGTTGTTCCAGTGCTACTGCGTTCTTTTTTGCCACCTTTGCTTGGTGTTTTTTTGGACTTTGGCAATGGCTGAGACAGGCACGTGTGTCATCCAAGGAGGAACAGAAAAGAGAATTTTAAAAATATCAATTCCTTCAAAGCATGTGAAAGAATACAAAAACACATATAAAGGTCTCTAAGTTTTGATAACAAAACCAAGGACTGGGTTTTTTTACACTTAAGCTGTAACATTTTGCAGTAAGCAGGAATTCATTATAGAGATGGAGCTGAGCAAAATGGAATTTCAGTTCTAAGGTAAGCACTCCTTCCACTTCCCTAATCAACAAATCTTCCAAGGCTGGGGGCTAGAGAAAGGAAGAAAGAACAATCTAGAGGGAACCTTTTACCTACCTATACGCTCTCAACCCATAAAAGCAAGATTTTTCTTCCAATAACATACAGGCTGACAACTCTTCAGAAGACTTAGAGGCAAGAATTCTGTCATTTCTTATTCAAAACTGAATTTTGTTGTCACTCAGTGCCTTGAACTCCTTGTTCACATCACTTCCCAGTGTTTGCTGGGAAGAAATTTAAATTTCCTGATCAACAGTCTAAATATTTAAGTACTGCTTTTAGATTAAAAACTGAAAGTCCAAGAAGATTAGTAATAGCTTAGTAGTCTTGGCAGCTGAATCTAATGCAGTAGCATATACTAATTCAAGCAAGTTTTCCTAGCCTGACAACAGATTCCAGTTTGTGATGACCAAATGTGATCACATACACTTGCCAACTTGCAGCATACCCTCATAACAGAGAGCTTACTTCCCTGTCCTTTCACATTTTATTTCCTTGATCTGACACCTTTTTTTCTTTCCATAGATACATTTTCTTTCAATAGTCTTTTAATGTTTAACATATATATTCTTTCTTTAATATTCTTAAAACAACATTATGTCTTTCCCCTCCACCCAGCAGAAGCTACTTACAGTATTTGAGTATAAACATCTCTAATTAGCTTCACACGTTGACCACATACACTTTTGTGCACTAACAGTGTAAAACAGGTGCAGTTACACTTAAGCACATAGTTTCTGTCTAAGTCCTCAAGCCATTATGGATGCCTGCAGGAGTAGAGCTAACCCCTTTCAAGAAGCCCCTGCTACCTAAGTAAGAACTTACTGAATTGTAAGTAATTGTATGGCTGGTGGTAACAAGAAAAATAATAAGCAATAGGAACAGCTGCATTGTTCATCAGAACAGAGCTATAAAATCAAGCATAAACAACCTGCATCTCACCTTGCCTGAAGATTTTGGGTGCATTAAGAAGTTTAAGATTCTGGTTACCAGCTCACTATTAACTCCTGATCTTTCCAAGTCGAGAACTTCACAGATACTTTTCAACATTGCATTTCTAAACCTGCAGGGAAAAAAAGAAAAAAAAAGATTCAGAATCTCTTCCTAAACAATCAGTCAACATTTGACTGCTAAAAGCTGCTATCTGGTTTGTGTCTGCAACCTGACAATAGACAGAAACATTACACACTTAACTATAGGTAAGACTGAAAGTGGAGTTAAGTAATGAACAACCATAACATTACAGGAAGCAAAACAAAACAAATGCCCAAATCCATGTGTGTGTTAAGTGGGATATATATTAACAAACAAACAAACCCAACCAACCAAGTAAAAACTTCCTCAGGATCTCTCCTAATCTACCACACTGGAAAGAATCAGTCTTGGAAAATAAAGCAGTGGGTACAAGAGCTGAACTTTAAGGGGGCAAGTGGTCTCCCTTTATTTTCAGTATCTCCCCACCCCTTTACAGAAGTACCTCTGATGAAGACAGAAGCTTAAGAGAAACTCTAACATGCACCCTCTTCACTCCAAAATAATCTTGGACCTATTTTCCCACTGGTATTGAAAAAAGTGGAAAGAGTTAAGTCCTAGGAGCGTATGAGATCAGAATGCAAGCTTAATGAGACTTCAAAACCAAAGCAAAACCAAATCCTCCTTAGTCTGTTACCTCCCTTCAAATGCTTATGCCTTGCTCTTTGGTCATTTCGTACAATGCTGCCTGAAAGTGGATTTCATTGTCTGATCATTCTTCACAAGTTTAAAAGCTATTTCTGGTAATTAAAGACACAGGGAACTTATTTTTCATTGTTTATTTAAAAAGTGAGTGCAACTATTTCATGATGGCCTACAACTTCTCTAAAGTAGCATCCAATTTCAGACTGTCCCTTTGAATTCAGACTTTTAAGGGGGCAGAACATCTTTGTTCTTCCACATTTTAGGGCATGGGAGCAGGAAGTCTGAACTGGTTTGGTGCCATCTCCCTGCCTCATAGCAGAGTTCATCCACCATCCTTCCAACTAGGAAGTAAAAGCTTTGAATCATTTTTGTAGATCACATGTATTTGACAAATTCTACTCCTAGAAAACTGCCTATCTAGACAAGGAAGATTTACAAATTCCAAATTCTGGAAGCCTTCCCACTACTAACAAACTGACAATAAAAAAGATGATTTAGAATCAGTTGTGTAGAAGTTATTCATTCATTTATTACAACCAGCTGCACAAATATGCAAAGGCATTTTTAAACCCTTTCAATCCAGTCATAATTAAGCTGCTGTAGCTTCTGTTAATAGAGAAACAGCTTATGTGGTGTAACAGTTAAAAAAAAAGGAAAAAAAGAAGAAAAAAGGTTGCTACAGCAATTCTAGGAATAAGACTGTGCACAGTGTACTCACAACACTATGCATGCCTTAGGGAAAGAATGTTTTCCTCTACTTGGCAGAAGAATCTGGTAGTTAGTATGCAATAGTTAAAAACAGGACTGTAGGAAATGTGAATAAAATGCTCACAATTTAACTCTAATACATTTCGAGTTATCTTAAGAGACCAGCTTGCATGATTAAAAGGAGCTCAGAAACAGATCACAGAGCTCTAGGAAAACAGGCAGAGTTTAAAGTTTAAGTTCAATGTGAGGTAAAATTTTGAAAATAAAGAGGAGTGTGTAGCATGAATCAAGCTATGTTAAGAAGCAACAGAGATCATTACTTTTTTAACATTTCTTCTTTCTTTTTGTATTGGTCACTTCCTTTTTCAAATGGGAACCCGCTGAACTGACCCACATTCTTCTTTAGAGAAGCAACCTAGATCAGAACACACAGATTACTTTCCATTGCAAGCAGTTAAAAGTTTTCATGCAATTCCATTTGTTAACTTTTCATTTACTATTGAAAAACTACAGCCTTTCAGATATAACCTATATAGATTATGCCTCTATTTATTTCATGACAGCCAAACTACAACAATTAATGTTCTTGTGATCTTGGTATGTTTAATTCCTTCTAAGAACTTACTAGGGAAAAATCATCTGCCTTCTCAAGCTTCTTTAGAACATACTGCATGATTATTTACAGGTTTGCACAACTATGATCACTGGAAGCCTGTTGCATGCTTTAGATCATGTATTTTATTATAGAATAGTGAACTTTATTTTTACTATAAAATCTGCTAAAGCAAATTTGTTTTACCTGCTTTTCTCAAGTCTTACAGAGGACCACAGTTGTACTTTTGAGCCTTTTCTTTAGCATAACCACCTTTTGCTTTTATAGAGCACCCAATTAACAACTTCTGTCACTATACTTGCAGGTTGAACAGGGTTGAACTTCCATTGCAACAGCCCTTATAATAGGAAAATTGCCCCATCAGGATCTCAAACCAATATCTAAAATCACAGAATCACATAGAATCACAGAATATCAGGAGCTGTAAGGGACCTCGAAAGATCATCTAGTCCAACCTCCCTGCCGCAGCAGGATTCCCTAGACCAGGTCACACAGAAGCACATCCAGACGGGTTTTGAACATCTCCATAGAAGGAGACTCCACAAGCATTCTGGGCAGTCTGTTCCAGTGCTCTGGCACCTGAACTGGGAAAAAATTTCTACGTGTATTCACACGGAATCTCCTATGCTTCAGCTTACAGCCACTGCCTCTTGTCCTGTCACTGGGCTTCACTGAGAAGAGCCTGGCCCCATTCTCTCGACACATGCCCTTCACATACTTAAAAGCAGCGATGAGGTCACCCCTTAGCCTCCTCTTCTCCAAGCTAAAGAGACACAGCTCCCTCAGCCTTTCCTCATAAAGGAAGATATCCCAGCTCCTTCACCATCTTTGTGGCTCTGCGCTGGACTCTTTCCAGCAGTTCCCTATCCTTCTTAAACTGAGGGGCCCAGAACTGAACACAGTATTCCAGATGTGGCCTCACTAGAGTAGAGTAAAGAGGAAGAAGGACCTCTCTTGACCTACTAACCACACCCCTTCTAATACACCCCAGAATCCCATTGGCCCTCCTGGCCACAAGAGCACACTGCTGGCTCATGCTCATCCTTCCATCCACCAGGACCCCCAGATCCCTTTCCCCTTCACTGCTCTCCAACAGCTCAGTCCCCAACCTATACTCATACATGGTGTTGGTAAAGGGAGCTTATAGAAAAGAGGAGAGAGACTCTTTACCTGGGTACAAAGTAACAGGACAAGTGGGAACAGTTTCAAACTGAAGGAGGGAAGACTTAGATTGGATCTTAGAAAAAAATTCTTTACTCGGAAGGTGGTGAGGCATAGGAACATGTTATCCAGAGAGTTGTGGGTTGTGGATGCTTCATCCCTTGCAGCGTTCAAGGCCAGGCTGAATGTGGCCCTGGGCAACCTGATCTAGTGGGTGGCATCCCTGCCCATTGCAGGGCCATTGGAGCTAGATGATCTTTAAGATCCCTTCCAACCCAGGCCATTCTATGAATCTGTGAATATTAAGTACTTTGTTTCCACTATGAAAATAACTATGTATGATTTAGGAACATTAAGTATCAATTTACAATGATATAATTTGCACATAAATATGAAATTGTGTTTTAGTTTATTAGTTATTATTCATTACTAAATCAATTATTAATAAACAGTATCACCGAGTTGTTAGTTCTTAGTATTGTTTTGCATAACCAGGAACAACAGTCTCTTAAATCAGTTATGTCTCAGATAAGCAATCTAAAGTGGAAAAAATTATCTCTGAGGTAATGGTTTCCTGGTACTTACACCCAAAGACAAAGTGTTCTGGGTCTCATGAAGCGTAAATGGACTGTATTTAATGACTTCCACAACAAAGCCAGTTACATCAGAAAGTTACCACAGTTCTCTCATTGCACCTTTCCTATCAAACAATGAAATCCTCCTGCATGACAGTCAGAAATTTTACAAAACTCTGTATGCACCAAGTCAGAAATTCTCTAATCTGGTTTACTGCCACACCAAACAAATACTATAACTCACAGAAGTTAAGTTTTACTGAATGTACACTGTTCTTTTTTTGAGTACTTGAGGCCACAGATCTTTCTTTGCCATTTAAACAAGCACTGCACTCTCAGCAGTAGTCTCAGATATCACAGCTAGCATGCATTTGCACAGCACTGCCCAGCTCCTGGTTTCTGCGCTAGCTGTTCAAGTTCTCAAACTACATAAGATTAAAACCAAATTCCTAGAAATATGGTAAGAGTATTGAAATAATCAAATTTAATCTACCTTAATTTCTCTACATCTGGTTTACCTCTAATATCAAGGAAAATAGGTCCTATTTATGCTGATAGTTAAAGCACAATCACTGACATAAAGAACTCCAAGAAAGATTTTCCCTTACATTTTAAGTTTCATTCTTAAATTCAAAAGTGAGTAGATGAGGTTTTTAACTATTTTAATTCTCTTCTATAAATGTGACAAAAATCACTATTAAAATTTTTACGTATAATGTCGTTTTAAGTGCCTATTGCTTTGTACAAACTAAAGGAGAAAATGATTAGGTAAGTAGTCACATATTAAAACCCACCAACAGGTTTGAAACATAAAAGAAACAGAACTAAGAAAAAGCGGTTTTCAACAAAATAACTACATGAAGTATTTTGACCATAATCCACATGTCAGTTCTTATAGCATGTGAACCATCAATTGTTTCCAACTTTTTCAACTTATTCTCATGAGACAAACCACTTCACCCCTGTTACTTAAAAAAACCCTAACACCAAAACCAAACCCAAACAAACAACAAAAATACCCCCCACAAAACCATACTGAACCACTCCCTCTCCCCCCAAAAACTATCCAAAAAACAACACACCACACAACCCCCCCAAAACCTATATTCAAGCAGACTTACAATTCAGTACACCTTTAGGTAGGACTTTTAGAGGGACAGAAGTTTACTGGAGTTAAAAAAATTATGGACTTGCTTAATTGGTCCTGAATATTAAATTTTGAAGTAGGTTGTAGTAAATGACACTTCAGAAGTAAATCCAAACATGCAAATGTAAGAAACCCCAAAAAACCCTTTGCTACGAACGTTTTCACTATGCATAAGAATTGAGAACTAGTAGATGTACAAGACTGATTTTAGGTTCTTACAGTGCCTGGCCTGTTGTAGAGGAGTTTGTGCAGGTTCCTAAGTTCGTCTGTCTTCTTTTTACTCAGAAAGAATTGTATCCTTTCAATTTCACAGAGTTTTTGTCCTTTTCCTGAAACAGTTAAAACCAATTATGCTATTGATCACATTTATATTTACCTATGTGGAACTTCAAAAATCTACTGTTTTGTAAGAAAGAAGTAGCATTAGACATTATAATAGGTCCAACATTAAGCAGGCCTCTTCCTATAATTTAGGCATCCTGACAGTTTCTTTATCTTCCTTACCTGATACCAAGACAAAGGGTACAAAGACTTGGCATTTCTTTTTATTCTAGGTGCTCCTGCCTTTGTTAGTGGTGGCTAGATACTGAAGATCCTATTCCAGGTAAGTTTAAATGCTATATAACTCATTGTTATCAACTGATGTTTCAGAATAAAAGAGTTTCCATATACTAGCCTTACTATTTTAAAATGGATCACTACTCTCCAAGTTAGGTGCCATCTACAACAAATTAATAGTTTGTTCCTTTAAGAGGTTTCATTATAATTCCTAATACAGTTCTTACATGAGAGGACAAGCTTACCTGGGGTAATTGTAAAAGGTTCTTTTTGCAACGAGGACACTTGCATGGTCAGTCGGTCTACCTTCTTTTTCTCCCTTTTTCCTTCAACAATGAGACTCTTTTCTGCAAAAGACACAGCATTTCTCATTACAGGAGCAGATTCAACTGTATTAGCAAGCAATACAACACTGGATCTTTGAAATGGCAAAACAAAAATGGATAATGATTATAGAATTGCAGAACTGTCAGAGTTGGAAGGGACCTTAAAGATCATCTAGTTCCAACCTCCCTACCTGGCAGGGACACCTTCCACTAGATTAGGTTGCCCAGAGCCCCATCCAGTCTGGCCTTAAAAGCTTCCAGGGATAAGACTTCCACAACCTCTCTGGGCAACCTGTTCCAGAGTCTCACCATCCTAACAAATGTCTCCTTTTACTGCAGGAAACTGTAGGCTAGTCTATCTCAGTATATAACCAGGTACTATGACACTTTCAAATCTTTGGCTAATAGGTCAATGGGATACTATGGAGCTGTATTTATATAACTAGAGGTCTCTAGTTCTTCATCACAATCCTGTATAAATCAAACTTATGTATCCAACTTAACCTTGAAGACAAGACTGGGCATTTCCTAAAGGGAACTTCACCCCACAATGGAGATTGCAGCACCACACATTTTCAGAAACACATCCTTCCCTCCCTTCATTGCTTTTCTGAGGTACACAACTGACACTGTTTCCATAGTCTCCTTTTTTGAGGTACACAACTGACACTGTTTGCATAGTCTCCTCCTGGAACACCACAGCCCCTACGTACACAGCTCCACTTTAAGCTCTTTCAGGGAGAATACTACTACCACCAGATGGGCAAAAGGAGAGTCCAGCATACCTGCATACACCTCCTCTTCCCACTACTGCCTCCACTTCCCACTGCTGAGCTGAAGGACCCACACATAGCAGCAGGAAAGGCAAGAGCACAAGCACAGCGAGACCATACTACGCTTCACAGGGCTACGCAGTGCAGCTCACTGCACAGCACACTAGTCACAAACACTGCAGGAATGCTATTCCCAGGAACTCTGGTAATGCTTTGTAATGATCATATTTAGATTTCTACTGTATACACATCACTACTTGAATGATACCATGCCAGGAGAAAAACACAAACATTCACCTCAGTGTTTTCATACTAAAATACTTGACTTCAAAACAAACTATCCTTAGCACTAAGCATATGAGCTAGCCTAGCTTTAAGGTCTGAAATCTCTATTAACGTAATCAAAAGTGGATATGTATCTGCTGAGAAGAGAGCAAAACATACTTGTGTGTACATAAGAAAGTTGTTTCTAAAAATGTAATTCTAATTACTCGATTGTCTCCCAAACAACACAATCTCCTTTCTTTCTACTACCTTTCCTAAAGACAAACTTCAGCTCTTTTAACAAGCCAAGAGCATCAGTGACTTGTTTTCATTTTGCCATACTGCAGCTGTATTTCCATGGATGCTTTCATTTGCAGAACAGGTGCCTAGAGATTTCACAATGGAAATTAACATTTCATCATAGTCACTCCTTCATCACATCTTGTACCCCAGCTGCAACACACAACCTGCCTTGCTTGCTTGTCCTATGATATTGCCACAATTTTTATTGATAAATTTAGTCAAATGAAACAACCTCCCTCCAACATAATTAAATTTTGGTACCCAGTAAATTAATTCACAGTAGCTAAGCAAAGATATCTGTATTGTTTCCAGAGCTACTGCATAGATTTTTCAAGTTTCTCTCTTTGCCAAATATGGATCACTTCAGAGTGTTATTGTCACAAAATAATTATTTTTGGGATATGCACTTTTATACAAAAAAATTGACAAGGACGCTACCTCTCATAATCACCTAGATGTTTATACAACAACAAGAAAATAACCACTAGCATAGGAATCCAGGATGTTGGCAATTCCCTCAATGATTCCTGAGGAATATCAGCATTGCTGTTTCCAGTGTTGCCTGTTACAGTCTACAGGGAAGAGATTGACGACCCACGAGACAGATATACCATGGAATCCCCATGTAATTGTAGTTGTACAGCAATTGCACAATCAGCTGAGATCACAGAAGACTGCATTCAGTTAGCTTGATATTTTTTAAAGGACAACTTATTCAGTCAAAAAACAAGTACCCTTTTCTTCCTCCTCCTCTTCTTCCTCCTCTTCATCTTCATCACTTTCCTCAGCTTTGTTTTCAGTTTCAGGTTGTTTCTCATCTGCTTTTTCAGATGACATTGTGTCTTCTTTTGATGAAACAGCAGCAGACATGGTGTATGGTTCTGTAAAAAGAAGTCAGGGAAACCATCATCAATATAGCATTATACATTAAAAACACAGGGAACCTGCTTTTTGAAAAAAAAAAAATCTTTTTGTGCAGCAGGAGTCATGTCATAGTGCTTGTACTATGGCTCATCACATTCTTTAAGACGCTAAAGTACTCTGTATACACGCAATATATAAAATTTTTCAGGACTTGTCATTCATTGTGCAACTAGCCTGGCTAAGAACAGTTTGAAAGGTTGTAAATTCTTTCCACACAGAAGTCCTCAAGCTTGCTTTGTGAAGCATTCAGAAGCACCCACTGAAAGGAGCTGATGCTGTTATATGTTAAGAAATGTAATGTCTTAAGATACTATAATTTTACTGCACCTTATTATAAACTGAATAGTTATTTCTGATCACAGTTAACTATGCATACAAGATTCCTAAAAAGTTAAATAAGCTAATATTTAAATGGGAAATGGGAACAGAAAACTACAAAAAAAAAGTTACAAGCTATTTGGAAAAGATTAACACTGCTTCCCAAATTCAAAGAGCTGTGATATATTAGGGCTTGAAAACACTTTGTTTTTTTTTCTGCAGATCTACCAAAAAAAAAAAAAAAGAGCAAATGTTTCATACTTACCATTTTGAAGAGTAGTCTTTTCTTAGGATTTGAAGTAGCTTAAATGTTAACTTTAAAATATCTCACTTTGGCAAGCACTACTTCCCTACTGATAGGGAACGTCTAACAAAGGAAGATAATGGTTATCTGTTAATTTAAGAAAAACTATCTTTCAAAAGCTTTCACTGCTTATATACCTGGAACAAAATACAGCATCTGTTGTATAAGCCCTTATGGAGAAATGAGCACGATTAACTACTTCCTTTTTTTCAAAATTAAAGTCATTATGATCTGCAAGAGATCTGACTGAATGAACAAAGAAAACAACTTTTTTGCTTATATGTCGTATCAGCAGGTGCCAGAGAACAGCAGCACTCCAAATGACATAAAATACGAGTTACGTAGGGGATAAAGAAAGTTTACTACTCTTAGCTAAATCGCCAAGTGGAAAACAATAAAAATCTCTTTCAGGTTTATTACTACAGTATTTTATTTGACACGGAAAAGAAAACCGACTTTTTCACGGTATTATTCTCTGAATTTTACTTATCTGCACAAATTAAAAAGCCAGCGAAGCACTACATGTCATCTCTTCCTTCCTCTGTCAACGGGAGAAGTGGAATAAGTTTGAGACTTCTTAGCTTTTTAGCAACCAGCTCCGTTAGGACGAGTTGCTTAGAGAAAACGGGTACTGGGATCCACCTTTAGACAGGCTTAAGTCGAGGGTATTTTCGGCCGGGAGAGGCTATCTCACAAGCCGCCCCGAGGATACTCGTGCACAACAGCACCTCCCACTCTCGTCCAGGACTTTTCAGACACGGACTCGCCCCCTGTTCCCCCCCCGAGTTGGGTGCCGGCGGCTGGGGAAAGAGACGACGACAGGTAGAGCCCGAAGGAGCCGCCGGAGAAGGGGAAGGGCGGCGGTGGCAGCGATGAGCGCCACTCCATCTCCCCGAACCAGCAGGAAGCGAGACAGTTCCGCCGCGCTCCCGCCACCAGACTGCAGGGCAGGCAAGAGCACCCAGGAAATACCTCAGGCGGAGAGCACAGCCCGCCGCCCCGCGGAGGCCTGGCAAGGAGGCGGGCCCCAGTGCCGTAAGCGGGCCCGGTACACAGCGCCCCTCCAGCCCCGTTCCATCTCCGGTCGTCAACCTCTCCTCCATCTCATTGGACCGCCCGGCCCGGCTACGGCGAGGTGGGAGGGGAAGAGGCGAGAGACCGCTCTCAGGGGCCGTAACGGCCATGGCGGCCAGAACCCACCTCAGCTTGAGCCCCGGCTTGTCTCCTTCCTCGGGCGCGGCTGCGGCAGCAACGGCAGCTGGAGGCGACAGTTACCGGAGGAGGGGGACGGCGGAAGAGGGGGCGGGGCCGGGCGCCTACTGGCGCCCCAGCGCCCAGCGACACACAACACAACCCCCTAAGACGGACGCTCCGCGTCCCACCGCTCGCAAGTCACTCTCTCTGTCCCGGAATCAACAAGGTTTTCAAAATGGCGGGTTCTCGGACGAGGAGAAGGAAGCGGGAAGGCTGCGACCAATCAGCGCCCGCAGCCCAGCCCGGCGCGGGAGGTGGCCGCAGGGGAGGGGATTGTGCGCACGCAGGGAGGCTTGTTGTGGCGGGCGGGAGGCTTTGTGGAGTGCGTGTGCATAATGTGCGCCCTCCCGCCAGCTAGTGCCGCCTGCTGTGACGTCAGGCTGCTCGGGTGCCTCCGCTAAGGAGAGGAAAACAGCGGGGCTTGGGGTGGTCGTTGTCGCCACTGGCGCTTTGTCAGTGTGTGGCTCTCCTTGGGTACTGAATCAAACTGCCCTTTCCCTCCCTTGCACCCTTACGGGTCTGCCTCCTTCGTTCCGGTTAGTAATGGCCCGTTAATGTTTCCGTTACTTAACGGCCGCGGCTCCCTCTGGCGGCGGCCGCAGTGCTGACAGGCAGAGGGGTTGCAGCAAAGGGAGGAGAACGGCCCTTGAAAGGAGTAAGCGGGGCTGAAGAGCAGAGGTGTGCTTCTCACCCCTGTAAAACGTGAGGGTAACAGACGGCCCCCGAGAGGACGCAGGCCCGCTCCCGGTCCCCGGACAGTGGCCCGCCAGACTTTTAAGGACACAATTCGAAGAGCAGGCCTGTGTAAACTTAACGAGCCTTCAGCAGGAGTCAGGAGTACTCGGAAAATAACGTTGGAGAAGGAAGTAACCCGAACTAGCCAGTCTTGAAGCCGCATTGTACTGACCTCAGCTTTATGTTTAGTGTGAGTAGCTGTAGGTGCCTCTTACTTTGGGAGGGACCAGTTAAAGGGGTAAGAAGAGAGAGAAAATGAGGAGATTAATTCACACCAGTATGACAATCTTTGGTGTGTGTGAAGCGTAGTCATGTAGAATTGATAATAACAGATGATGGTGGTCTCACAGATAAGCTTGCAGTTAGCACACAATAAGGAGACAAAAATATCTCATAGTTAAGCCGTAGGCTACACAAATGGCACAAGACAGATGTCTGGAGACAACAGACAACTTCCTATAAGTTGAATAGATTTGGATTAGTTCAGAATCTTGACAGAAGACATCCAAAGACTGTGCTTCAGGTTGGGATGATAAATTAGGCTGTTGTTTTTTAAAGAGGGACCAGCTTACTCAATGGAGATGATTTACCTAATTAAACTGCCTATGTTGATGTTCTGCACATCACATTAGAGCTGCATCTTGAGGAGAAATAGAAGATAATGACTTGACTGATCCTTTAGTGAAGATATCACTTTAGTAGCCTGCAGACCACTTAGTCTGAATTCAGTATTTTAGTATTTTTCAGTATTTTATTTTCGTAGTCCAGGTATATTGCATTTTGTCACAGGTTTCTTCTGTCAGAACTTCCAGTAGCTGTGATAACTAACTTCTCTTGATTTTTTTTTTTTTTGAAACCTTCTCTGCCCTTCAAAGTATCATTTTTTAGTTAAGAGTTGATGGAGTAGTTTCAGTATGCTATTAACAGTTGCATCTCCCAGACAAGACAAACAATACGGATTACAGACTTCTAGGAAAAAGTCTGCAAAGCTAAAATTTGGGAGGAGAAAATGTCAGATATGTGTTAAGGGGAAATTGTTAAATTCAACAAAAGAGCCTGAAACTAGTTTATCTCATTTTCACTGAGAGTAAGAATGCTCATTCTCAATACACTGCTTTGGGATGCTTCACTCTATCAACATGTCTATGTTGCTACCTTTTCTCCAGGCAACTTGATGGAGTTGACTTAATGATACAGTTTCAGTTGAGACCCATGTGAGATAGTTATATTGATATAAAATGTTGGCATTACATAAGGTAATTTATCCCGTATTGGCCTTTTTAGCCACCAACGCGCTTGCAACAAACGTGGGTAGAGCCCTTCCCAAATCTTCGTTCGCAAAGCCTAGCCATGATGTAAGGTAATTACACAGAATACAGTGAAACTTACTAAAGGCAGCTGAAAAACCTTGATTCTGGAAGAAGGCTAAATTGGAAAGGGATAAGTGATTTTAAGAGCTTCTTAGAGTTAGTGCAAGAGCTGCTTACTGTAGCCTCCTCTTCTTCATCACAGGCTGCCCTTAAGGACACTCTTAGTTTTGACTTCTGACTCCATTTGCAAACACCAGTTCTATAAAACATAGTTATCCTTGAGGTACCTTGGGCTTGATTTTAGATATCAAAGGGTGTGTTTCTTAGACATCATAACTCAATAGATTTAAATGGTGAAAAATGGTTTGAAGGTGCTTTAAAAAAGAAGCTAGTATATTTGAAGATAACATCACAAGCTTGCATTGTATGCTGAAGTGAAACAGGCAGCACAATTTTAAACATGGTTACCATGTTAATTAATATAACCACTTCAGTGAGTTCAGAGCAGCTTATGTTAGCAAGCAATGTTGGTTGGCTTATAGTATAGGGCATACAGCAGCTTTGGAGAAGGTTTTGGAAGTGTAGGCTTCAGAGTGTATACAAAGTCCCCCATGATTGTCTTTATTTTGTTTCCAAAGTGACTGGTTACTGCAGTGTCCAGCCGGTGACACAGAAAGTAACAGATCTGCTGTGGGCAAAATGACAGTAACAGTCATCTGTAGATGGTAGGGAAAGTGTCCTGCGTCCAAGTAAGTATCAGTAACTTTCTTTAGGAATATTATCCATAGAGTAAAATACCACAGAAACCAATTATGGGATACATATACATACACACTTCAGCTTCCTTGTAACAGTCATGTGACTGCATATTTCTTAGCAATCTCAGAATGGTTGTCTATGAAACAGTGAGAAAAATGCCATGTAAATGCCATTCAGCGAGACTTAGACAGGCTGGAGAGTTGGGCAGGGAGGAATTTAATGAGATTCAATAAGGCCAAGTATCGAGTCTTGCACCTGGGAAAGACCAGCTCCATGCATGAGTATAGGTTGGGGGCTGAGCTGTTGGAGAGCAGTGAAAGGGAAAGGGATCTGGGGGTCCTGGTGAATGAAAGGATGACCATGAGCCAGCAGTATGATATTGTGGCCAGGAGGGCTAATGGGATTCTGGGGTGTATTAAAAGTGGTGTGGTTAGTAGGTCAAGAGAGGTCCTTCTTCCACTTTACTCTACCCTGGTGAGGCCTCATCTGGAATACTGTGTCCAGTTCTGGGCCCCTCAGTTTAAGAAGGATAGGGAACTGCTTGAACGAGTCCAGCGCAGAGCCACAAAGATGATGAAGGGACTGGAACATCTTCCTTATGAGGAAAGGCTGAGGGAGCTGTGTCTCTTTAGCTTGGAGAAGAGGAGGCTAAGGGATGACCTCATCTCTGCTTTTAAGTATGTGAAGGCTGTGTGTCGGGAGGATGGGGTCAAGCTCTTCTCAGTGAAGCCCAGTGACAGGACAAGAGGCAGTGGCTGTAAGCTGAAGCATAGGAGATTCCGTGTGAATGCACGTAGAAATTTTTTCCCAGTTCAGGTGCCAGAGCACTGGCACAGACTGCCCAGAGAGGTTGTGGAGTCTCCTTCTATGGAGGTATTCAAAACCCGTCTGGATGTGCTTCTGTGTGACCTGGTCTAGGGAATCCTGCTGCGGCAGGGAGGTTGGACTAGATGATCTTTCGAGGTCCCTTCCAACTCCTAATATTCTGTGATTCTGTGAACATTAGAAGCATTATATGGCTTTTCAATCTAAGGGTTAGCTAATTGCTCCTGAAAGCAGGAATCTATATATATATTGATAATTGAGCTCATTAAAACAATTTAAAGGAGAAATTTACTATTTGAGCAGTTACGGTGTGATTAATAACATATGCTGAGTATCTCCAAGCGTTCACTGTGTATTTGTGCAAGGTATTTGACATTTGTTGATTGATATGAAGATCAGACTTGCAAAGTGTTTCACAAGCGAGTCCTGCTCACTTTTGACTTCCTGCATTCCCCTTTTCATTCCCCATCCAAGTGTTTCAGGATTAGCAGTCTGTTGCATCATCCACCCTTGGCATCTGTTTCTACCGTAAGAAGCTTAAAGAGTTGTCCTTGTAAATGCAAATTCTCACAAACACGAAATGAGTAATTGGTTATCTAAGCAGTTTCACTATATTTTAGAAATCTCTTATGAGCCATGTTTCAGGGTAAGTATATGCAAAGTTTCCAACAAAATTGTAAAGTAATAAATATCAGACAGTCAATCAAAATAGTACATAAAGTCACATTTTCCATCTGTGTGTGAATGACAACACTATAGTCTGTCAGACTGATCTGTGTTGGGATTTCCGTTAACCTTCCAGTTACCATGAAGTTAAATCTTACTCTGCAGGAAAATTACTGTTTTGTGCATGTTTAATGACACCTACCACTGTATGCTCAGTGAAAGAATGCATGGCTGTTATGCCTTCTATAAAGTATGTGAATCTAGTACTGGATTTCATACTTACATCTTCAGGTACAGTCTGGGAGCTTGGCACAGCTGACAGGTAGCTGTTGCAGGTAGCCCTGTAAGCTCTTCTGCATCCCTCTGCTGATGTGGAGGGTCAGCAGACAGGAGTGATGAAAGGGCTTTCACCTCAAAGTTTGACATCTGCTTGCTAGTCAAGAACTGGCAACAGGATAGTTCTCCATATTAAGTCCCACAAGGACGGTACCTGACCTGTGGTGAATGATCAGTTGGTTTCTGGCCTTCTACTTTTCAGAGAGTTTTGCAATGAATAGTGTATGTATGTGCCAGTTAGCTCTGTAAATGTTATGTAACTCACACTTCAGAAAAAGAAACACTGTTAATTCATTTATGCTTTAAGGTTTGAGGCTGTATAATTGTACGTGACTGCAAGTATATGGGATTTGGTACAGCTGGTAATTCACAATTACACATTTTTCAACTCACTGTAGATGGAAAACATGTCAGGAGTATTACTAGTTTGCCCTAGGACAAGTTTGCACCTAGCTCATCATCAAGCTGGTCTACAAAGCAAGACTGGTGGTTTTCCACGTGCATGTGTGTGTGGTTTCTGGCAGCCCGTGTTCAAACAAAACCCCAACGCCCAAAAACGAGAAAAAGGAAAACTTTGTAGCTTTCTAATAATTTAAAGGTGATCTTAGCAATAATTTGTCGAGATAGCATAATTTGACATTTTCCAGAAGACAAAAGGCTTTTCATTTCAGAGAGAGATTTCCCCTCTCCCCGCAAACCTGAGCGCTCCCGTAACTGTGGGACCCGCCAGCACTGAGCTCCTTAACCACCGCGCTGGGGAGATGTAACATGAATTTGCCCTTTGTCAAAGGCTGCGGCAGCGCCGCCTGCAGTGACACGCCCGGGCTCGGGCGGCGGTGGGGGAGACGGGACGCCCCTTCCCCGGCTCTTCCCGGGGCCGCCGCTTCCTCCACTCTTCGGTCGCAGCGGCGAGGCGGGCGCGCGTGGGGTGCTGGCCCCAGGGCCCCAGTCGCCTGCAGCCTCCTCGGCTGGAAGAAGAGCGAGAGCAGGAGAAGGCGAGTGCGGACCGGGGGGTTCCACAGCCGCTCCTTCGGCCGCTTTCCCGCCAATTACCGGCCCCGTTGTCCCGTCATGAAGAACACCGCCGCCGGCTTTAACGCTGCCGCGCCGTGTGCAGCTAGGGGCGGAGGTAGGGAACGGCGTGCGGTACTGAGACTCGGCGGGGGGTGGCCCTCTTCTGCCCGCTCTGGCCTGGCGGACCCCGGGAGGTGCTGCGCTCCCAGCACTGCCGCCGAGCACTTCCCCGGGTGTTCCGGGGTGCTTGGGCACCAACCGGCACCTGCAAGAGCGGGTGTGAGAGCTGAGCTCGCTTCCCTCTTCGCCCGAGGTTAGACAGGCGGACTTGTCCACCCCCGCCTTTCAGGTGACCAGGCTCGGAACATGTGTGTTTGTTGCGTTGTCTTCTGCAAAAGAAGTGAACTTTTCTCAATTTTGAGAACTGCGCGCCGCAATTCCTCTCGACTCTGTGTGCTTATAAGTGCCGGTTTGCTCCAGGGCTAACAGCTGAGGCAGCGGTGTTCAGTGGGGAGTTCTGTTTTACAAGCTTAAAAGTAATATTCTGAAGCCAAATTAAGATTTTTTTTGTTGCTGTTGTAGATGGCATTCATCTGAGCATATCTCTGTAATTTTAACAGGCTTTTAAAGGTAGCTTCTACGTACATTTTCTCTAGGTATGCTTTGCCACATGTGGGGTGCAAGTACAACCCTACAGAAGCATCTAAGCCTTGAAGAGAGTACTTTGAAGAACCTCTTCACTTTTCTTATTTGTTCTCTTAGTGTTTATTCTGAAAGGCATAAAACTCCAACTAGACACAGTGCATAGTTGAAACGGCTAAGCTTTATGATACAGAAAAAGAAATCCCAGCTAAAGCTGTTTAAAGTTTATACATCTGCCTGTTACATTCAAGCTGCTTTAAAATTCCAGGGCCTGCTATGTGAATTCTGTATGAATCATGTTTTATTTTTAAATGAAAGGAATTTCACACTGAAAATATTCATGGCATATTAAAACAGTATCCATGGCCGGGCTTAGACTAACAAAATCCAGAAAGGTCAGCATGGAAGCAAAGCATTTATCCTCATTTCACCTCTGTGTCCTTGGTTTCTAGGCATTTCTTTTCGACCCTTCTAGGTCTTTAGGTTTAGTGAAGTGAGCAAGTGCCAGGTGGTGAAATTCTGCTCCCAGTTACTTCAGACTTTACACCATGGTAACTGTCTTTGTTTCAGAGCCGTTACACTAGGTTTACCAGAATGTAACTGGATACTGAGTTTGTTTGATAGCTTCTGTCATATTCTGTGACTTGTCAGCTCAAGCCAGGATTTCAATACAGGTTTTGTATGTAAACTGGATAATGCACAATTTAACTGATTCTCTTATTTAATAGGACTTGCAGAATTGGAGTGTAACATATGTTTTTAGTAAAGGCAAGAAGCCACAATGCTGTTTTGTGTGGCTGAAAGCTATAAGCATTCACTTCTGATGACCTTCTCAGTGGAAATTCTGGTATGACAGACTGAAAAACTAAAAGCTTTAGGGAAACTGTTTTATGTATATGTACATAAATAACCCTGCAAAATCAAGATGAGAAATACTTCTAAAGTTAAAAAAAGTCTGAAAGAATTTCAGTAATGACATTCTGAAATAGAGACAACTTAAATATAGGAAGCTCATATTTTCCTCTATGGTGGCTGGACCTCAGTGGCTTCACAGATTTTTTTCATCTAACTTCCTCATAGTGGTTCCACCACAGTCTAGGACCCCAAGGAAAGTTACAGGAGGCCTGTAGAGAGCTGCAGGGGTTTAGCACAGGACAGAAGATTTACTGTCTCATAAGCAAGGCTCTTGGTTTGATCCTGCTCTATGTTAATGCATCTTTAGAGGGCATTTAGGTGAAATTTGTTTGCATTTTAAGAACCCAGAAAGACATAGTTTAAGAAGTCTGTAAAGGGAAAATGCCCCATCTTTTTTATTATGCAGAAATTTGGTATCTGAATGAATAGAAATGGATTGGCAAAATATTTAACTTAAATATTGTCATGATACTTGAAACTTGTCATAAACAAATTTGGTAATGCTTATAAGTATCACTTTTGGTAGCAGGGTCCTTGTTTTTGAGAAAAAATATGGTATAAAGCCTAATTTTGAATGCAGGACTCAACAAACTTGTTTATCATACAAAGGGGAAAGCTAAATATTCTGTAGTCTCTGCTGAGCAGCCTGGTCTAAACATTCTACAAAAATAACAAGGCTGTAATTGTGGATTCTGTCAGTGCATTTCTTCACTTTGCTGCTTTTCATTTATCATTTTTCCAAGTAAACTTCAGTTAATGCCTTTTCATTTAAAGTTTGGAGCATGGTAGATTTGCACTGATGTGCATGCATTACATAATCCTAAGAGGTATCCATATGCAATAATGATGAAGAAAAAGTGTAAAAGGGAGAGTATATGCAGACTGAATCACTCACCACTTTCCAGAGGATGTAGCTGGCTGAAGAAGCCCATCATTTTGAATTGTGCCATTGTATAGTGCATTCAAATGATGTGGAAAGGTGTGAAAGCTCTGAAACTAATCACTCCTGATGAACAGCTGTGGACATGGTGATAAAAATGTCTTCCTTACAAGAGCTTAAAATTAAGACTGCACCTTGGTAATTACCAGATAAAGCAATCTTGCTTGCAGGAATTATAATAGGTAAGATAGAGTCCACTGGTGGTGTAACATGAGGAAAATTTTTCTTACAACCAGCAGGAGTGAAATTCAAGGGCTTTCATTACTTTGATATGGTTTAAAGGAAAGAAGACATTGCCATATGAATGATTAGGGATGCTGCTGTGCAAAAGGGAAGGTGGCTGGATATTTACTGAGAAGGCTGCTGTCAGTTCTGAGTTCTCCCTGGCTTTACTCCTAGGACTTCAGCCATTGGTGGTGGAGGAAGACACTCATTTAAACTCACTGATCTGGAACAGGTGCTCTTTTTTTTTAAGTTTTCTGTGCAGAAGAGGAGCTTGTAGATGTAAATTGTATTGCTCACTTGAACAGAAAGACTTTTTTGTGTTTCAGACTGTTTCTCATGATCATGAAAGAACCAGAATAGACTCTGAAATCATCCTCGTACAAAGTAGTGTACTTAGATGTGTTGATGGATTTTAGAAAATACTTGCTTGAGTTTTAAGTGTGTTTTAATCAATTATTGCTTAAATTTTCATCTTTGAATATGTAGAAAGACTTTTTGAGTATGAAATTAAGAGACATGTTTCCAGAGCTGTGTATATGACTCAAATAGTCACCTCCTGTGTTTTCAAAGACAAGTTAGTGAAGGTTTCGATGACTTGATTTTGTAGGTATAATATGGAGAAAATAGTTACAGGGATATTCTGAAGATTGCTCAAAAGAAAAAACACTGTGATGCCCAGTGAATGGAAGCTATGTAAGTTCTCAAAATGTTTAGTGAATTGTATATAGTGTTTTAAGTACTTCTGGTAAGGTTGGGCTAAGCCTTCCTGGTCAAAATACCCAAACACAAGAGTATCCACTTCTATAGAAATGAGTACTTTAGTTATCCTGTTTATTTTGTAGATAATATCAAGACACTATTTCACTTGATGTAATTCTAAAAATGAGAGTGCTCTGTAAAATACTTTGGTTATGGCAATCCCAGCACAAGTCAAAATGATTGCAAGGATGTCACAGAGGGTAGAATTTGAGTACTTGGTTGCTTGGGATGAGTGATGCCACTTCTGAAATGTGGTCAATACAAATAGACTTTCCAGGAGTAACATCACATCACTGCCCACATGCATCTGTAGGTAGTTGCTTGGGCTCTTGAAGAAAATTCACAGGCTAGCTAGTTAATATTAACCCCTCAATTACATACATAACAGTATAAATACCTGGTGACAGAAGTGCTCATAAACTAGTTGGAAACTTCTTTTATGTCTTTGTCTCACCTTTTCCTCTGCCCTGTATACATATTTAGCAGATAAGTACATTTCTGTTAATGGAATACTGGACTTTACCAATCAGTCTCTCTAAGTGAAACAACCTCCAAGATGCTAAATTTAGGCTAGCTGCTCGGGTGAAGTCAGTTGTTGGGGTGGTTTTGGTGTTTGGTTGCTTGAGGATTTTTTTGTGTGTGGTTGGTTTTTATTTTTCCTTTTTTTGAAACCATTTTATTCATAGTATCATAGTATTATCTGAGCTGGAAGGGACCCAATAGGCTTGTTAAGTCCAGCTCTTAAACACATGGAGGACACCTATTCCTTAGTAGGATGAAGAATAACACAGTAGGAACATCATTTAATAGCAGAAGTGGAAACAGTCTACAAGTCTGCTGCTTCCTGATTCCCATCCTTACTGCTTGGACAGTGACCAAAAAAAAAAAAAAGGAGATTTACAACATTGTTCCTAAAAGTCAGTAGTAGAAAAGAGCAGAATAAACTGACCAAACTCTGCAGTCTGCCAGGACCTTTAATCACTAACAGGGATACCTTATCTGGAAATGGTAATGATACCCCATCAGTCTCCTTCAGTGGTTTTCTGTCTATGGACCAGCAGCCTTACTGTGCTTTACAGCTTCATATGTTGAGGTGAAACACCTGGTAGTGATCTATGGCAGAGAGCTGTAGGACAGAAACTCAGCCATATGTTGTACAAATGTCATCACCATGGCTAGGCTTCGTGGACGAAGATTTGGGAAGGGCTCTACCCACGTTTGTTGCAAGCGCGTTGGTGGCTAAAACGGCCAATATGAGATAGGCATGACTGGTTGCAAAAGGCACAGCAGAAAGACTCCTTAGATGGTGGATTCTGCAAGGCACGATTCTTTCTGCGTTGTCTTTTCTCCCCAAGGGTGATCCTGG
The DNA here is from genome assembly GCA_013399015.1 of Galbula dea. Taxonomy (NCBI): domain Eukaryota; kingdom Metazoa; phylum Chordata; class Aves; order Piciformes; family Galbulidae; genus Galbula; species Galbula dea. The sequence continues at coordinate 15,894 of VWZX01007172.1, read as the reverse complement.
CGTGCTTTCTCAAAAGCATCCGCAGCGTTATAGATGGTGTGTCTCTGGCCAGAGTAGACCAGTTATGATGATCAATGAGGCCAAGGCTGAGATGTTGTTTCAGGGAGTCCTTGTATCTTCTCTTTGGGGCTCCTCTCTTCCGGCAGCTGGTGGCAAGTTCACCATAAAGCAAGATCTTAGGGAGGCGGTGGTCCTTCATCCTTGAGACGTGCCCTGCCCATCGCAGCTGTGTTCTCAGTAACATGGCCTCAATACTTGTGATTGCTGCTTGTTCTAGAACAGATGTATTGGTCACATAATCTGACCAGTGGATGTTTAGGATTGTGTGGAGACAGCATTGATGGAAGTGTTCTAGAAGACGCCGGTGGTGGCGGTAGATGACCCATGATTCAGATCCGTATAGTAGAGTAGACAGCACTATGGCTCTGTAAAGTCTGATCTTTCTACCTTTCTTCAGGTGTTTATTCGCCAAACTCTTTTATGAAGCTTTCTGAAAGCACTATATGCCTTTGCTAACCTGTTGTCTATCTCTCCGTCAATCTTGCCATCCGAGGAGATGAGGCTACCTAGGTAATTAAACTGCTGAACTGATTTGAGCTCTGATTCGCCAATGGTGATATGGGGATGATGGAAGACTTCCTGAGGTGCCGGTTGTTAGAGAACTTCTGTCTTCTTTAAGCTGACTTCCAGCCCAAAGAGCTCGGCAGCATCTGCAAAGCAGGATGTTAAACACTGCGGAGCTGCTTCTGTGTGTGCAACAAGGGCAGCATCATCAGCATAGAGGAGCTCCCGGACAAGATGATTTAAGGTCTTAGTGTGGGCCTTCAGTCTCCTTAGGTTGAATAGGCTTCCATCAGTACGGTATCGGATGTAGATACCGTCCTGACCATCGAGGTCTGCTGTGGCCCTTTGAAGCATCATGCTGAAAAAGATTGTGAATAGGGTTGGTGATAGCACGCAGCCTTGTTTCACACCATTAGTTATTAGAAAGGGCTCAGAAAGTTCATTGCCATATCTGGCTTAGCCATGCTGATCCTCATGGAGTGAGATGATCATTTTAAGGAACTTGGGGGGACCTCTCTCACTGATGACTTTTCACTTCCAAATAGTCCCTTCTGTATTTGCAAACCTGTGTGGTTTACTATGCGTGTTTTGCTGGCATGAAACATATGGGAAAATTACTTGCTTCATATTCTGAGAGTGACTTTAGGACTTAAGGATTTCAGTACAACCAAGCAACTGTTACTGTACGTGTCCTGTTGTCAGGGCAAAGAGGTATTAGTGGAAGTATAGTATCCACAGGTCTGATGTTTCCTATATTGTCATTCCACACTTTCAGGTACCTCATAAGCATGTTTTAAGGAGGACCTTGAAATGCAATGTCAACTTTAAAAGTGGTATTTTTTTCAGTGTGTTGGTTAAGATGGTGCTTTTTTTCAGACCTGTGCTGAACAAATGTCTTACTTGAATCTTATTAATGAAGATATATTATGAAAACCAGAGAGAAGTAGAGACCACACAATATAATGCTTGTGCCTTGAATTCAGTTGAGTTTTTCTGAAGTACATTGTTCTGGTTATAATAAGGGGTAGTCTGTAGTAACTTGCAAAATTGATTTGAAATTCTCTTCATCATCCTGTGACTGAATGTTGCCTTTGCATACTCGTGACTTAATGAAATCATTGTCCTATCCTGACAAAAAGTTATGTTTGGTTTTAGTCCAGAGGTTGACTTTCTTGGAAAGACTATGTGAAGATCATTTGCCTTTTCCTGTTTGAAATGTAGCTGGATGTCCCAGTTTCACTGGGACAGAATCCTAGGCCAGCCATGGGCTGCAGACTGTTAGCAGTTTGGAATCAGCCAGGACAGCTGAGCTGAGTTGGCTACAGGTGTATCCCAGACCATAAATCATAGAATCATAGAGTCGTCAGAGTTGGAAGGGACCTTAAAGATCATCTAGTTCTAGTAGGAAGCTACTGTTATGTAAAAAACGATTATATAATTTGACATAAATTTAGCCTGGCCATTTCTCATTGAGTGTTTAATTACTTTGTACTTTGGAAATAAAAGATTGGACAAATATTTTAAATATCTGTCTGAAACCGTTTCTTTATGTTGTTTGTTTTTTTGAAAGATTTGTACCCTGGTTGCTACCTCCTGGTGAGGTTTGTACTGTTATGCTTTTAAACTGCTGTAAATTAACTTGAATTCCTACGAACTACACTGGCTGCTGCCTTTGCAAGGATGAGGCTTCCTTGGATGTTTGGTTACGCCTTCAGGGAAGCACTTACAGCCACTATGTAAAGCAGCATTTATTATTGATGAGAGTTAGGCTTTTTGGTGGTGGATTGCAGCATGGATTACAAGATCCTTGATCACACATGAGCTCTGTAACCTGAACACTCTGGTAAATTGTAGAAGTAGTTGCCTCTCACCTGTCAGAAATAGGTCCTGAAATCCCAGTCCTATAAATACCTGTGAAAGTGGTTACTCAAATGGCCTACTGAAATGCAGATGGAATATTCATATGCCTAAAGGTTTTTCCAGTTGTGTGCAGGATTGTAGACTTCAGTAATTAACTTAGCTGGTATCTCTGTAAGAGGATTTAAAGCTCTGTAGAAAATTGTAATACATACTATTATTGGATCTGCCTGTTCTATAAAACTTGCCCTTTTTGGTCTTGATAAGTAAATGTAAGTAAACATTATAAATTTGCTTACTTTGGTAAAAATGGAGTATAAGATCTGTCATGTCCTAAGGCCTGCTGAAGTTCTTCCACTGTTTTAAAGGAGTTTTGATTGAAGGTACTGTTTGAGAAGTCTTTCTGGTCACACTAAATTGTGGCCTGGTGTATCCCACTATTGAAGCCAGCTGGGGGGAGTACACAGGGTGAGTGATTCAATTGTAAAGAGTTTGTGTGTCACTTCTCACATATAAATATCAATTCAGTTTGTAAGTTTAAGCCTCTGTCTAATCTGCTCCAGGCTTTGCTGAGAGGGAATGCAAATACTGAAAACTAAAGCAGGATATAGCTCTCATCAGAGTAGGAATTATGTCGTGGCTTTTTCTTCCTTAAAATGTGTAGGTATGTAATTTTCTCATTTTCTGATGTGCTTAAGAGGTGACTTCCCAAGGAAGAGTTTGGCCTGCAGTTTGCATCAGAATGTTCAGTAATAAGGGGGTGGTATAAACATGGTTTTTTTTCAGCAATCTGAGTGCTGTTAGACTACATCTGTTTTTTGTGTCTAATTGCCTATGCAATTATCCTTTGAAACTGTATTCAACTTGAGTTTTAACCAGAAGTTTACTTGTCTTTCTAGAGTAGCTTCTACTTTTAAACTCTCTCTGAAAAAAAAAAAAGACCTTACTTGGCACAGAAGGTCACATATCTTGACTTTCCATCTGGTTAAGTAATTCAGTTGAAAAATGAGCTAAGCAGCAGAGCCATTTTTGTCAGTTTTCTGAATGCCTTACAAAAATATTGCATGAAATGCTTTCACTTCACACTTCTTCACAGCTACCTTCCTGCCCAGTGCTAAACACAGCCCTGTCTTCACTGCATTTTGTGCCTCAGAAAGAATGAATAACAGTCTCTGGGCTTGCATACATAGGAACATTCAGAAAAAAAGTATTCCACATGAACTTCATGGGTATTCTGGACCATTAATTTGAGCTGACTTCAAAAGTTTATTAATTAAATCACATTCAAATCTGTTATGGATACTTTTATTTGGAAATGACATTTGTTAGCTGACTTCTGAAGTAAGTTAAACAAAAGCATTTTACAGTCTGGTTATGGTTTAAGTATACATTTTAAAAGCTTATTCCAATTAATCTTCCTGAAGGTTCAGGCTAATAAACCCTGCTAAGTTTTGGTAGCATGAATGATGAGGTTACAGTGTCTAGTTCTCTGTTCCGCTCCTCTCCTTAAGGTGCTGGACAAAGAGTAGCAAGCAGAGCACCATGTATGGCTGCTGTGCAGCCAGGGCAGTTCACAAACACAGCACAAACTTCTGTTCAGAGAAAGCAAATATAGTAGACTGTGAACTGGGGAGTCATGAGGCGTGGACAGATTGCTTACTGTGCTGCAGCAATGGCCACCTCTGGCAGAAAATGTGGCAGGCAGCAAAAAGGGGTAACATCCTCAGTGTCCACTAACATCATCTGCTGCAGGATTTGGCAGAACCTGCATCAGTAGTGTGGGTGTCTCTGTGTAAAAGAGCTTTCTGTCTATGAACTGTAAAGTGGGAGCATGCTCTCTCCTGGAAATCTGCAGAAAGGGAAGGTTTTAAGTTAAACTGTTGAGAATGTTTTTCAAAGTTTCTCTTTTCCTGATGCTGAAGGTGTGCTTTCCAATTCAACCCATTGCATGTAGAAGGAGTTGTTTGAATTTGCACTGGAAATTCATACCTGCAGTTAATACAGACTGGTTTTGTAGATAAGATGCAAGAGTCCTTTTTCATTCATGCAAGGCCATATGTGCTTCAGGATCTTTCCACACTCTTCCAGTAGTACAAAAGGCTGCTTCTCATGTTGTGAACATCCCTGAAGCTGAAGATACTCATGCAGTGAGGCCATCCTCCAGAAACTCTGTGCAAGAGGAGATTCTGAATGCAGTTAGTGGTGAGGTAAGGCACTCTTCCGTTTCTGAAACTCTGATGGTATTCTGTACAGACTGATTTGGATGAGCACACGGAATCTTTCTCGTTTATGTGGTTCTGGCTAGGAGCACTGAATACTTTCCAGACTTAGTGTGTAGGTGTAGTAATGCTTATTAAACTCTTTTATAACCTTTAAGTAGTCAAGCATCACTTTCTTCTCCTGTAATTTAGTCCCCAAAATCTGGAATTTTCCTGGTAGTAACCTGCAAAAAGCCCCAAAATATGTCCCCTTAAACATTCCTGATGCTTCCCAAACTAAATACTGCCTTTTGACTAATGAAACAGATCACATTCTTTGGCATGGGCTCTGCTCCTGACCTCAGGAAAACAGTCTTGAAAATGAATTTGAACCATTCAGAGCAGTTAGAAACAGCTTTTTGGAAGTGCTACTAGGTGTTGGTTTCTGCTTCCTTTGAGGATACCTGGGTTTGTGCCTGGACTTCTGTCATAAGTAGTGTTCATAGACTTGTAATCATTTCTATTTTGTCTTTTGCTCATGTAAATGAAATGTTTCATCCTTACAGTATATTAGGACTTCGAAGACTTTTTTTTCAGTGGATTTTCTTCCCTACTTGTGTTCTGTCTCTGCCTTTGCATCTTCTTGTGTTGCATTTTATTCTGGCAGATACAGCACAATATGTAAGCTTGCATATATTTCTTAATGCCACCTGGCATTTTCACATGCATTTGAAGAAGTCCAAGAAAACTCAAGTGTTTCAGGATACTTTAAAATGCGAGTGTATAGGTTATTTTAAAAATTAATTAAATTAATTAAAAATTAATTAACTGATGTTTATTTATAGCTGATGAGGAGAGGGATGAAGGGACAAATGTTGCATGTACAGTTGCACATTCATATGGCAATAGATTTTTGATACAATGCATACAGTGCAGTGAGGATGGGAAGGGAAGGAAACAAAACAAAATAAAATGTTTGGGTTTATTTAGTAAATAGTAATGGACTAGGAAGAGAGTTCCTATTTCTTCCCTGCAAAAGTGGTGTATTGTTCTTCCAGCAGACTTGAAGATCTTCCCACATCTTGAAGGTTATCTGCCTACAGCAGTGAGAAGTCAGGACCATCTCTTTTGGGATCAACATAAAATTAGGCTAGTTTCAGCTTAGAACTATGCTTTGAGCATCTGGCTGGACGTAATACTGTCTAGTACAACTGCAAGTCCCACAGAAAGAAGTGGATTTCTAATCCATTTCTGTACCTAGTCATACACTCCCTCTGCTCCTGGGGAGACAGGAGTCCAGTAAAATGATCTGATGGAAAACTATTCATTCTTTTTTGGAGGCTGGAAGAAGACTGTTTTCTGTCAGAGGAGCTTGCTGAACTGTCTTACTTTGTGACCACACAGTTAGTAATCTGGTAGAAAGTAAGGAAGGGAAGGGGTGAAGGGAAGGAGGCAAACAGGAGCTGCTCTTTGAGGGAAAGCATGCAGTTGCACCACACTGGAAGATGCTGGAGACATTACATTACATCACATCTACATTTTTAAATGATAAATTACAGATGCAAATTTCAGTTCAGTGATGCTTTCTTTCCTCACAGTTCTAATTACTTTTGAATCAATAAGTTTTCTTTGACCTGAAGAGAAAATGGAGTAGAAATCAGAAATACTTTGCCATTAACAAAGCAAAATACTATGTTTGAATCTTTTAATTATATTGAATACTTCTGTAGTTTTAGATCTGTTATAGCTCTTTTTTTTTGTGTGTCTATAAAGTCAACCATGTGTCAAGGGTTAGGGCTGGACTGGCCACTAAATGAGTGACAGATGCTCTCTATTAACCCCTCTTCCTTCGCGGCAGGGGGAGAGAAAAGGGACAAGGCAGAGAGACTTATGGGTTGGAAAAGAAAACTAAAACAGCTTTAATGAAAATAATAAAAATAAAATATATGCAGATATGTACAAAACCAATATCAAACCCAACCTTCCTGAGGGCAACTACATCACCTTCACCACTGATGCTGTGAGCAGGCACTGGAAGTCCCAGACTGGACTTGGTGGCAGATGGGAACTGGATTCAGGAACATGTGAATTGGGATCAAAGACAGGATGGAGAGAGTCCTTGGGCCTCAGTGAAGAAAAGAGCTTGACCCTTATGATCTCTCAGCTTTACACTGACTAATGTATTTTATTTGCTATTAAAAATGTTTCCAATTTAAAGTCAGACTTAATTGTTTTGACATTTATTCATTTATGTCATTGATGACTCAGATTCCCACTAGCCTGCTGAGTGTGTTAATTTGCAAAAGCTGTAGAAGACAGGCATTAAAAAAAGTCAGACTGTGCAATGTGCCCTTTGGCACTGATTACACACTCATTACCCCTCATTCTCCTTCTTTGGTTTGTATCACGGTTCCTTGTCCTCAGAAGACACATGCATCTGCTACTTTGCCCAGAGATGCTGCCTAAGAATTAAGGTAGCTCTGATGGTCTTTGTCTTCCATCAGCTCAGGAGGTCCCACTACTGTATAAGAGTGTACAGGAATGAGAAAGTGCAGGTTGTAGGTAGAAGCCTGGCTGGTGTGATGTATAAATGACTGAGAGCGCGTGTTGATACCCTTAAAATGGCAGGAAGGAACGTGTGGCCCCTGAGGGGGGGATATTGGTGTCTGTAGATCTACTGAGCTTCTGCCTCTCCATGTCCATCTCCTGGGGGAATGCTACTGGCCAGTGATTTATCATTTGCCAGTTCAGTATCCATTTGCTGTACTTGGCCCTCTGACAGAAACTTTTGGGATGTGAAGCTGGTAGTTCAAGCTCAACTTGGACAACCTGATAACATTAACAGCAATGAAAAGGGGAAGTTCTGAGAAAACAGTGAATTTTAGTTTGTTCACTAATTTTGTGTTTAGGACTTCTTGTACTTGAGTACATCCTCAGCAAGTTTGTTGAGACATTAGGCTGTGTGGTGACACACCTGAGGATACCATCCAGAGAGACCTAGACAGACTTAGAGAGGTGGGCCTGCAAGAACCCGATGAAGTTCAACAAGGCCAACTGCAAGGTCCTGCACCTGTGTCAGGACTATCTCAAACACGGGTACAGGCTGGGTGGTGAGTGCATTGAGAGCAGATCTTTCAAGAAGGACTTGAGAGTGTTGGTGGATGAAAAACTGAATATGAACCAGCAGTGTGCACTCACAGGCCAGAAAGCCAATCGCATCCTGGGCTGCATTCAAAGAAGCACGACCAGCAGGTTGAGGGAGCAGATGCTGCCCCTCTACTCCAGTCTTGTGAGATGCCACCTGGATACTGTGTCCAGCTCTGGTGTCATCAGCACAGGAGAACCTGTTGGAGTGATCAAGAGGAGGCCACAAAAATTATCAGGGGTTGGACTACCTCCCCTGTGAGGACTGGTTGAGAGTTGGAGTTGTTTAGCTTGGAGAAGAGAAGGCTCTGGAGAGACCTTACAGCAGCCTTGAATTACTTCAAGTTGAGTCCCACAGGAAAGCTGGGGAGGAACTCTTTATCAGGAAGTGTAGTGATAGGATGAGGGATAACCATTTTAAACTGGAAGAGGGTAGATTTAGCTTAGATATTAGGAAAAAATTCTTTTACCGTGAGGGTGGTGAGACACTGGAACAGGTTGCCCAGAGAAGTTGTGAATGCCTCACCCCTGAAGTGTTCGGTGGCCTTTTGTTTTTATGTGACATTTCTGTAGTACTGAAGGTGAAACAAGCACTAGTTTTTCTCAGTGTATGGCTGCTGTCAGAAGCTGAGTACAGTGAAAACAGAGCTGCTAGAAGGAAAGAAAACTCCATGCCATGTTAGCCAGAGATATTAAAGTGCAGTGTGAAGCTTGACAGCTTTCCAGAGCAGTTCCTTTTTTTCCTTCTTTGTAATTAAACTTTGAGCAAATAACAAATTTTATATCGTAGGTGCTATAAAGAACACTTTTAAAACATAGATAGATACAAGACTGATTAACAACTGAATAAAACCAGACTTCATAATAATATTTAAAGACTAGAGATTTCTCTGCAAAATGCTGCTTATCCTGTCATATGTTGCCATGAGGGACAGTGCTCTAAATGCAAAGAATTAAAACTGCACTAAGTCTGTGAAGAGCTGCAGGCAGCCCCTGGACGTGTGCTCAGAATAGCACTGCTGGACCAGGAGAGCAGCCACTCTTTGAGGAGGGTGCTCTGCCTCTGGAGATTCAGGATCTTGGCTGCCAGTTTTCTTGTGGTTTACTGTTATTATCTGCTTTGAAATGCAAATGAAATGTGTCACTTACACCACTCTAATTCCCTATCATTCCACCAGTTTGCTGTGTGAGGTCTGTGAAGGACTAGTGGTCACTGTCTTCGAAGCCTCCAGAACTAGGTTGCATACCAGGGCTGCAAACCGGTTTTGCCAGGCAGGGTGATAGCAGTAGTGTATACTGGCATTGTGCAGCAGCTCCGTGCTTTCCTCTGGGTTGTGCAGAATTTGAAGTAGCTTCAGTTTCAACTGGGAGTTCAGTTCACACCTGCTGTTGTAAAAAGTCTTGACTTTATGCAGTCATACAATTTCTAATGTCTGACTTCTACTTCACCTGAAATGGGTTGAAAGAATCTTGGACAAATACTTAAATCTCCTCCTCTGTTGGCATGTAAAGTTTGGGGACATTTGAAGAGATCATTGTAAAAACTTCTGAGATCCATAAACTTTTTTTGATTGCAGAAGAAAACTCTGCTGATTTCTGAAACCTCTCTTGAGAAGTGGAGAAGGAAAATAGGTTATTAATCAGAGATTGGTGTATGGAATAGAAAGTATGAAGTTACATCATGCAAATGATTCCTGTTCAATGTACTTTTAAAAGATAAGAAAAAAATACTTGCACCTTTTGTAACTACAGCATTAAAGTTCTCTTCAAGGCATTTGCAGAAGATATATGTTCATGCAAAGCATTTACAGAAGAGACAATGGAACAGGTTGCCCAGAGAGGTTGTGGAAGCCTCATCCCTGGAAGCTTTTAAGACAAGGCTTGATGGGGACCTGGTGTAAGAGACTGTGTCTGAAGGAACTAATGTCTCAACATGGCCAGAGGTAAAACTACCATCACTGTGGCTTCTGGACAGCTGC